>JAQNBH010000003.1:35826471-35891471 GCA_028752905.1 Cladorhizidae sp. MBARI D1340-BT2 | reverse complement strand
GTTATGTTTCTCATCTCGGTATGGTAAAGAAGTGGCTTGTTGAGATGTAGGCTAAGAGTTGACACACCATACCACTGTTTGTTATGCAATACCTCTTCTTTGGTGAACTCCTGTCTGCTATATCCACAGCCAAATTCACAATGGCTTCCAGGAAACTGGCAACACAATCTCAAAGTCACAATTAAGGTAATGTAGGTCTGAAGAAGCGTGGTTGACCTATCTGCAAGCATGCTGCAACTCTCAGTCATAGGTGTTGGTGGGGACATGCCACTTGAAAAACTGGCTTGTAGCTTGGTTTTAAGACTGGGTGTATTACATGTCAAGTAAGGCTTTAGATGTCCTGAATTCACCTTGCTTTTGATATCAATGCCATCATTTCCCAACATGCAAAGGCCCATAGGAGTGATGTCAGTTATTTCGTGCCACCCCAACAAGTTTTGTGCTAATCTGTCACCTTTCTTCAGTGTTTTTTGTACTTTCTTCTTCAGGACATGGCCACCAGTAATCAACAAATGCATTTTAATCTTGGATATGCTAAAAGACAGAGTTAAGCTGTGCATGGTCAAAGCAAGCATTTCTTCTCACAGCTGCTTGCTTTGATCATGGCACAGCTAAGGGAGGAAGAGGGCTGAAAACACATATTTTTCCAAATAATTTTTTTTTTGCCCAGAAGGGTTCATAGTATGTCTGGAGTTTGAGTTTCAAGTTTCAGAGCAAGTGAATACTTGCATCAGAAGATATAGCCATTTTTATACAGTGCATTATTATTCCATTTCATTTCATTTCACTTCACATTGGAAGAGGTTCTCTCCCAGTCTTACCTGGCTACAATCGGGGGGTCGGCGATGATCGCCTACCCAAAATACAGTTTTTATATATCAAAATGTTGCCAATTTCATGGAGACCCTTACCAGTCGTTTGCGCAATGAATTGGCCAGGCGGGGGGGGGGGGGGGGGGGAGGGGGTAGTGCGCAACCTCTAAGACGAGCACGTGTTTTTTAGTCAGTTCGCTTGAAACTTTCACACTGTTGAGTTATGGGGAAGAGAACAGAGAAGCATTTTAAACAGAAAGGCCAAGGATTCAAGAAGAGTGACGACAAGAAGAAGAAAGCCCTACAGGCGGCTGTTGTTGAGCCTGTCACAGTAGCCGCGCCAGGCAAGTTTTAATGTTTATCTCCGTACTAAAAAGTTACTAGCTGTTTCCTTCCTTTGTTAGTTAGTCTCTTGGATCCTGTAGGTGGGGTAGCGCCTTCTGTGAACCCTGTCGGTACTCCTTACTTATTGTTGTCCCGCTCGCGAAAAATAAAAAACGCTAAATGATGATTTGATGTCGTTGTGCGTCGCCAACGATCTAAGGTGACCTGAAACGTTCACAGCTTATCGTGGTTCAAATATAATGTCGTGTCATTAGCATGTAATAATGTTTATTTTATAATATGTGTATATTTTTAATATGTTTACATCATTTCATTTGATCAGGGAGTCACATAGAGAGGCCACTGTGACAGATGGAGGAAAATATTGTTGAAGGCATCCGTGCCATTATCCCCATGAATTTCACGCCACAAGAATTCATCGATGTGGCCTGCAAGGGTGGTATTTGGCACACCAGCCATAGCCTTGAATTTTCTTTTGCAGTTCTTCCAATAGACTTCCACCCGGTTAGTGCAAGTTCCTGTCACCGGATCCACAAAATTATGACTGTGGTTCACAGTGGAGTGTTGGTAAGGAGGCACAACATTTAGTTGGGCAATGCCGTTGTATGCTGCCCAACAGTCAGATCTTACGTGTGAACCGGGGGCAATGTTGGTCTGTATCAGCGGCAGGAGTGTTGCAGCAGTCCTGTTGGGCACCAGATTTATGAAGCCCGTTTTAGTAGCAGGGCAGTATCCACCGAACACCCATCTTGCAGGGATGATGCGCCCCATATGGTTCTTTCTTCTGGACATAACGGACTCATCAATCTCCACATCAACTCCTTCACCACCAATCTGGTAGGGATTCATCACCAACCATTCTGAGCATATGGATCGGAAAAACTCAAACCATTGGATGATGGTCTTTTCCGATACCCCCGTCATTTCCACAGTTGTGTGAACGGGCATCTTGTGGCTCCAATGGAATACCAAACGGATGAGCATGGATAAGGGTAGCTTGGATTTGGCCCAGTAAGATCCATGACGCATGGTGATGGTCTCGGACTTGTGTGTGGGGCAGCGCCATTGTCTGGTGTCTCCACGGCCAGTTCGCACCCAGGTCATGCTACACTGACAGATAGAACAATTAGGTGCAGTTCGTCGTATAGTTTTATTTTGGCGCAGGAAGGCCAATGCTGCATCCTCTGTCAGTGTGGCTGCCATCATGGTTTAATTTAATGCACATCAAATCATCATTTAGCGTTTTTTATTTTTCGCGAGCGGGACAACAATAAGTAAGGAGTACCCCTTCACTTACCTTGCAATCAATTGCAAATGTCTGAAGAGAGGCCAGTTCCATTTGTGACTATGACCAGTGACTATGACCAGTGACTATGACCAGGAAGAAGTTGGCTCTCATGGATCGTTCAGCTGCTTCTGTGGCTGTTGCTACTGGATCTACTGGCTCTACCTCTTTGGACTCGGGTGGTGTTGGAGAACTAGGTAAGGGTAACGTATAATAAACTTAGATAAGCTTAGAGAGGTCATAGAAAGGTGTAATAAGTGTATTCAATGTGGTAACTGAGCTCCCTTGCAACTGAAGCCCGTAGGGCAGGCATGGTGTCTCATTTTTACTTTTTGTTCAAATTGTAGTAACACTCGAGACATCTCAAACCCTGTATCTGTAGAAGCATTCTTTGAACATCCAATGCTCGCATTGCTGGAATTAGTCATTCTGGTCTGGAAGATATAACTGCAGTCATGGATATGTTGCCCCCTCTTGGTTCCACTTGTTTTTTTAAAATATACTAGGCCAATAGGGAGTGACAGAGTATTATGTTGGATGCCGCTCATAGGTTACATGGAGTGACGCAAATGCAGTAACAGAGTATTATGTTGGATGCCGCTCATAGGTTACATGATTTCTATAGGGTTAGGCATGAAGACATCATTGATGTTAGTATTACTGTTGACGGCACATGGCTTAGACAGGGCCACAAATCAAATTATGGCTTGGTTGCGGTGATGTCTTGGGACACTGGAGACGTTTTAGATTATTATCTTATGTCTTAAGTTCTGTCAAGCTTGTGCGCGAAGACCTGAAGATGAAACAGAAGCAAGTTACACAGAATGGTTTGAGGGTCACAAGGTAAAAATTGTGAAGCCAATTTTGAAGGCTCTTCGGGTTCTATGGAAGTTGTAGGAACACAAACTTTTTTAGCGTTCAGTGGAGAGACTGAAGCTTAGGTACACACACATAAATTAGTGATGGGTATACAAATGCACATAAACGGTTGTTGGAAGTCGAGCCTTACGGTCCTAGTGTCTTTGGGTGGTGCTAGGGGGGTTAGTCGTGTGTCTAGAGTTAAAATGCAAACCTACTATAGGGGAGCAATTAGAAAGGACAACCTAGAGGGGATGATTTGCGATGTGAAAGCGATTTTTTATCACTCTTAGTCAACTATGGAACATCCCAACACGAGTATTGTCCTACAGGAGTTTTGAGTTGGTATAAGTTTAATCCAGCTTGTGCTAAAGGTGAGGCACCACCAGTACCGATAGGCCTATGATTCCTCTGGACAAGGCTATGTATGTTAGGAGGTTTTTGATAAATTAATGTCCGAGGATCTTTTGTGCAAATGTTTAGGTGGTTATACACAACCAAAATGAGTTTAATTCTGTTGTGTGGAGTAGAGCGGGTAAGACAGAACATATGAGTGCAACAAGTGTCAGGCTTGCTGTCGAGAGGCAGCAGAGTTCAATGGAGGGCGGAGCATTGTATGGTCCTGGCATGGCATGGGGGACCTGTAACATTTTTATTTTGTTTGTGTCTTTTGCTTTCTATTGTCAAACAGAGATTACTGGAAGATACTTTTGTTTATGTGTCTTTTTGTCAAGCTTAGGAATTAGTGGAGGATGACTTTTGTTTGTGTTCTATTGTTTTTCAGGGATTACTGGAGGGTGTTGGAAGACATGTGTGGAGGGTGACGATGGATGGGCATGGGAGCCCTGCAAATGATGACGTGTTTATGTTTGCTAATTCAATATTAGCAAAGCAACATACATGTAACAAGTCTGATGCGTCTTTAATTTATGTGTATGTATGTATATATATATATATATATATTGTTGGTTTTCAGGTTGTAGTTAGGATGTAGGATACTGCTGTTGTTGAAAAAATAAAGGACTGTGAAAAGTCAAACATTTTGTTTGTACACACACAATTCTAGTAATGAGGGGATGTATTCTGGTGAACAGGGGGTGTTTCTGGCAGCTGGGATGTGATTACAAACTGCTTGGACTTCAAGGCTCAATATCTCTGAAGTGATTTTTGAAAAACCGTTCAAATGATAACTTGAATATTTTTTATCCTTTCATAAAAATAAAAAAATATCATTTGAAAGCAATTTTTATATTCTACAACTTGCGCGAGAGTTTTTGTTTGATAGCATTACTAAAAAAGACCTATAGATGAAAATGTAACGTGATGTCATATAGTCCCAAGGGCTGCCGAAACCCCCCCTCCCCACCCAGTCTATATAACTGCCACTGTGATTTTATGTTAGTTTAAACCCAGGTGTTTACAAAAATGCTTGATATACATGCAATTTTTGGTTGAAAGTATGGTAAATGAGCAATCCAAGATGGCCTCTGTGCACTGCTGGCTAAATTTGATACAAATACTTTTTTTTTAATCCAATTGATGTAAAATATGTGTAATATAATTTGGGATTGGAGAAATTTATTGGAGACACAATTTGTCCATTTTGAGGTCTTCATTGTAAAAAAAATATGGCCACTGGTGAGGTTAAAAATAGCAGTTGATTAAGTTTGCATAGATTCGTAATTAATTAGGCAGTGTCAATTGGATAGTATCAACTTGCGCATCTTCTGATTTATGTTTTTTTCATGTACTTTTCTTTTTATTAGTATATAGTAACTTATTAATAGACTTGGTTTTGTTTTACTAATTAATTAACTACATCCTGTATTCAATCTTGCATGCTCAGTAGTCTTGTCTGTTAGCTACCTTTGTTTGGCTAGTATATAGCCTGTTCATTGTTAGCCAGCTTATTGTGTTACCAGGGCCCTTCTCTGGTAATTTGTATAATTATTGATGTTGCACATTATAATCTTCAGAATTCATTGAAACTTGAAAGCAAGGTGAGGCAGCCATTAGTTAGCTGTTGTGGACTAGCTACTAGAGTTTGTGTAATTTTTAATTGTTTCAGGTGGCTGATGAGAAACCAGATTGTATTGTCTGTTATACACCAGGATGCAAGGTTAAAATATATTCAGTTAGCAAAGCAATCTTTGAATCAATACAAAAAGCTGCAAGGACACGACAGTTAATTGGCAAAACAGACTCTGAGCAGTGTGGCAGTATTATGTGAAGGCATCCCTGATAGCATTGTAAATCATAGGCATGGCTACCATAGTAAGTGTTATCAGCGTTTCATATCAACTTCAAGAATTACTAAACGAAAACATAGTGAGATTGAAGATTGAATGTGATGAGGTTAAAAATCCTCGCAAAAAAAGCACATCAACTCTACTTCCTCAGGATCATTGCTTCTTGTGTTGTAAGAGGGTGAAAAAGCATAACCAAAAGTTTGATAAACTGATCGAGTTAGCTTCTAAGTCACGTGAGTCTGAAATTAAGTTAAATCAAGACCCTAAACTCACCATGTATGTGAACATGTGGATAATAAGGGAGCACACGTATAATGTATCACAATGTTGAGGGAGAGATACCTTCTATGTTATCATCCTAGATTCTATAGTCAGGATTACAAAACATACAAACTCAAGGCTAAACTAATGAAACACTTCGGCCATACCATCAAATTCTGGCAACCAAATTACCGCAGTGAATTAGTATATATATTCCAGTCATGTTCCACAAGGTGCTGCAATTGAAGTTGCATTTGAAGCTGCTGCTTCCGATTCAAGGATTCTTGACATTGTTGGAGATTGCTGGAATGCGTGGAAAAGAAGAGTCTGAGCATCTCCACAAAGATGCACAAATTAGGAAGTCTGAAGAGGCAGTGTTAGGACTATATATGAACACGATCAAAAGCTATATCAATCCATTTGACACTGATAGACAAAACGTTATTGTATGCCTTTCCTCTGGAATTCCTGCATCTCAAGAACTAGTCGTCGACCTCCTTGATGATACACCTGGAGAAAGAGCATTGAAAGACTTCCTGGAACTGCGAATATCTGGAGGCTTTGTAAAATTTCATGAGCCAATCAAGAAGAGGAACCATCTGACATTCCAAAGCAAGTGGAGAGAAACTATCAAGGCCAGGAACAAATGTATTTCTATACAAGCTCAGCGCAATTTGTTTCGGCAGCTCGTCCTTTTATCTGCTCAACATAACATCAGTTTGGAGAAAGCATTGTCATTTGAACTTGGAGTGATCCCTTGGAGTATGGCAACTGCAGGTGGATGCCCACTGAAAACAGACAAATCAACACTCCTGCATCATCTTGAAGGGGACTTCCAGATAAGTGAGAGACCACATAATGCTGCTACCATCATTGATGCTGCAGCAAACATCCAGGCTCAATCAATCATTCCAAGAACCTTTGGGGAACTAGCAGAGCAATTGTGGAATACCTTGCCTAAAACTTACCGTGTCGATTTTGTAAATGACACCTACATTCAGGCATCAATTAAGTCCGTTGAGATTTCATGTCGAACAATCAGTACAAGAGCCAGCTCTCAAAGTTTATCTTGAAGGAATGGCTGTCTCCAAAATATGCCTCTAGGCTAGAGGGTCGCCAGATCATGTTCGCTCTAGGTAAAGAGTGCTGGGAATTGACGAGTGATGGTGTTGAGTTGTACCAATCAGGTTAAAAAAAAGGAGGAGGATCGATATTAATGCAGTGCGACATCACATTGGTGCCAGTGTTAGTGAAGCAGTCCTAGGCTTTCATGCGTTCACCGACTGTGACACTACCAGTGCATTTATGAGAAAGGGGAAGGTCAAGCCTTACAAGAAAATGCTGAGTGATCCTGCATTCATTAGCACTTTTGGCCAGCTGGGAATGCATGAAATTGTCACTGAAGAGGATCATAAGGTGTTGGAGAAATTTACAATATATGGCTCGAAGACCAAATCTTGTATCAATAGCTGCAGGTTTAATCTTTTCTTCCAACGCTTTTCAACAAGCAAATCTAAAGGACTACTAAGCACTATAGATATCAGCCTACTCTCACCTCGCCAATCTAGTCTCAAAATACACATTCAAACATACATTTGGTGGAGAGCACTGATCAAATCTCCACAAATTCCATCTCCATTGAAACATGGTTGGGTCTTAGAGCAAGGCTCATGTGTTTCCAATGAACTCACAATGAGATGATGCCAACTGACCTAGAAGAAATCCTGGTTAGCTGCCAGCAGTCAAACCAAAATGAAGATGAAGAGTCCCTATGAGGATACTTACTACGAATCAGACTAAGTTTGAATGCATCCATGACCACATCATAATTCATATTGTAATTTTACAATGAAGATGACCTTAAAATGGATAAATTGTGTTTCTAATGAATTCCTTGACTCTAAATTAGTTAAAATTGATATTGCACATGGTTTTTTTAAATCAATTTGATCAAAAGAAAACATTTTGCCCAATGGCGTACATCGGCCATTTTGAATTGCTGATATACCATACATGCAACCGGATAATGCATGTATATCAAGTCATTTTGTTAATAACTATGTTTGAACTAACAGAAAATCAGAGTGCAGGTTATATAGACTGGGGGGGGGGGGACCTTTTCAGTATCTAGCCACTGGTCTAACAAAGCTATGTTCAGAAAATGAGACAAAAAAAAAAATTCAAAATTTCAAGACGCGCAGTTCGTAGTGCTCATTATGATTGAGTAATAGACCGAATAAGAGCCTCGCAACTGCTGCAACGTGGTTTACTTAACGGCTTACGGTCCGCACTGGAAGAGCCTATAATGAGCTAGGAAAAAATAACAAAAGAGACTTACCATTAGAAAGCACAGACTGCAAGCTATAATTTGATATATAAATCGGGAAACTAGAGTGAATGCGAGCAAAGATATGGTACTTTATATGAGACTACGCGATACGCAGCCTTCTTTCCCCCTTAACTCTGTCTGGATTTTTTTAATAGCCATTTCCAATGTCAGAACTGGGTTCATCTACAGTCCTTTAGGCCTATCAGAAATCTACCGTTCCAACTCGTCCTTTGGGTCTCCATAGTTGCAGTAAACTCACAGACTCTCCTTTTAGCATCAATAGTTAAATTATTCCCATTCAAATGCTGCACTAATTCTCACCTTTAACAACCTGTCGAATAGTGGCATAGAAATTCGTAATTTTTGTGATCATCCTCTGTGACGTTCATGGAGATAAGGACATCCAGCACTCTCAATCGAGCAGTACACAACATGTCGTAAGCCATTTTGTCTGCTATAGGCCAGATGCAGTGCAAAATTGCTCAAAATGGCATTGCCAATTATATTCAAAATGCTCTGAAAGGTATATAATGCTTACCATTACTACCATCAGCAATAGGGTGACTGCTGAGTTGTGGTCACCTGACAAGATATGACTACCAGTTGTTCCTGACCAATCCAACCTTGAGCAGGCATCAATTACCTAACATATGCAGCAGAAGGTTGAGGGGGGGAAAAACATCTGAGCTCTATCAATGCTCCAACTACCACACCCCTCACTGCACCTACAGGCAGTACAGACCAATGGTTTGGACAAGAAGGATATGATCATCTGCACCTGCAAGCAGTGTGGAGTGGATTTCAAATATTCATCCTCTCCATGCAGTAAAGAATACTTGTCTTCACAGTCAGTGTCTAACCTGAGTAAGGTTGAGGAACTTTGCAATTTTATACATATCCACTCAGGTACGACTCAGGTGTATTGCTCAAGTGTACATACACCTGATGGATTGGGACTTTGCAGTCTCACTACTTCTATATAGCTACTCCTAACACTCAGTGAGCAGTATAAGTTGGCACTGGTCAGGCAAATATGTGGAATGCTTGGCACAACATCATGACTGCAGGCCACAAGCTAGAGTTTGAAATGCCAGCTCAGATAATAGGAACGATAGCACACAACATACCAACATCAAATACCATGGAGATTATCACACATAATGTTATTTTAGATAGTTGATGCACACTAGCTATGCATAACAGCAAGCGCATTGTATAGACCGGGAATGAGTACAGACTTGTTTTAAGATGGTTGCAGATTTCAGTGAAATGGTGCTATCCAATCCATGACTATATAGTATATTTAAAATTTAAATCCACTTGGTCATCTACCGATATGAACTGTACTGATGATATATCATCATGAGTGTAAGTCAACTAAAGGTCAATCATATTTAAAAAAAGGTTTTGTTTTCTAATACCTGGAACTTTTTTCGTACCACTTATGGATATAATCATAGGATAGAGCTTTTATAAGCTTTAAAATAATGTAAAAGGTGATAGGGTAGATACATCATTGAGTGAATCACAGCAAAACTAGTTGAGGTCATTCAAATTGACTCTCCATGAAGATCTCAAGATCAGAACATGAAGAGAGTTCACTTGTTTTGTGTGTAGCTCACATATCTTGCTTACAAAGAGTGGCTTATCACAGATGAGGGAGATGTTGCAGCATTGTTTAGGGCTTTTCTTTCATTGACATTACTTTTCATTTTAAACTGTGATTGAAAGTTATGTTTTACTAAAATATAATTGTTCATACTATGGACATTAAAATAGATTATAATTAACAAAAAGAAATAGTACAAAAGTAATTCTTGAATTAGCACAATGAGTAAAAAATTAGAAGATAAGAGCAAGAACCCAAAGCACTATTGCGGTAGCCAGAGAGAAATTGCTGCACATTTGAACAGCTCCACCAGCTGTAGTACTTACAGCAGGAATAGTGAAAGGAGGGCTCGTGCATGGTTGAGGATAGGCACTACTGCAGGATTCCCACAGAGTTAAATTGGAAAGCAGAGTGTAGAAATCATTCTCGTCCACTGTGATTAGGCCCATTGCTAGTAATTCATTGCGGGTATTTGTGTTGTTGTAGATGTTTGCCAAACAGCAGCCAATCTCGTTGGACAAACGATGCAATCCTCTGCTGCAATTTTCTGGGCATCTAAATGTCTGATTAAAGGATGCACATTGCATGATATCCGGATTTGAGAAAAGCATTGGATCTCTTTGAAAGAGTGCATATCTACAGCGTCCAATCCTCCCGTTATCTGCAGGCTGGCACCACAACGTCAGACCAGCTGCTTGAAATGTGTCATTGCACGCTGGAGACGCGAGCCAGTCTGCTACCGCACCAGCACAATCAACAACGCAAATTTGATCGAGAGACTTCAACCCCTCTGTGCTATTCCGCGAGTTGTTCAATTTTCGAAATCCAAGGTCGCAATCTTTTCCGTTGGGAAGGCCTAGTACGAACTGCATATGCTGGGCTAGATTGCAGTTCTGTGCAGCGGATAGAACGATGACGGTGTAAGCAGTTACAACCAAAAGATTTACTTGCCTCGCCATTGTTGGGCTTACTGAAAAATATTCGATCGCGCAGCTAGCGTATTCGCGGAATGGCGGATGCGATCGTCAGCCCGGATGTTAACAAGGAGGTAAGACCGACTAGCTTGGTTGAGGAAGTTACCATGGCCACCTGGACACCACCTACAGTTCTAGAGAATGCAGAGTAGGCTCCAAAGGGGGGGGCAGGGGGGGGGGGGCAATCGCCCCCCCCCCAAGCAGAACATTGGGGGGGCATTGCCCCCCCTAATGATCTTGTGGCCTGTCAATGCATGCTATAATTATACTGTATTAGCTGCCTGTAAACCCCAGACCACTGCCAAAATCACCTGCTAAAACCACATTATGATTGCAGCTGCTCAAATTATTAAACCCACATGTGCAAATAAGCAGCTGGAGATGAAGAGAAAGGAAACTCAAAGAAGTCTAACAGATATGTGGCCAAAGAAGAAAACTTCACAAAAAGAAGGGATGCCTGGTGTATCTGGGAATGAGCTTTTACAAGAACTTGACTTTGAAGTTCTTTCAGAACCAGAGTCTGTCGATAAGGAACAGGTATGTAATGAGCTCGAATGTCTGGAAGAGATAGGGGAAGAAAGTATTTCTGTTGGTGACAATGAATCTGTTACTGTCAATGAAGAATGCATGAATCAATGCTGTACTGAGGAAAAAACTGCTTACTAACCAAAAGGAAAGGAGGCATTATCTCTATTTGCTAATAATGATCGCAAATTTCTCACTACATGGTATGCTTCCTCAACTTTTGTCGAAAATGTAAGTAGGTCATGTTTGTGTGCATATTTGCAGTAGACACAAAATACTTTCTTCTTCGTAGTACATAGAGTGAGCCATTCATGTTTGTCATGAAAGTCAACAGAATGTAGATCAAAGCAATGTGCCTAGCAACCAATCTGTTATTTTTGCTCTTGCCAATCCATCAATTTGGGGTGGGGGAGTGGGGTTATTGATTTCAACTACATAACTTGTTATGCGTGTAAAATTTGACCTTCGACCTGCCTTCTAGAGCCAATAACTCCAAACACTGCTTCAATTATTCCTCCTCCTACCCATGAGAATTCAGATATGAATCTTGAAATGAAGTTGAAATGGAATGCTCTTGCCAATCCATCAATTGCTACTCAGCTCAACACTCAAATTGCTAGAGCTCAACTGTCTCGGCGTATTGGGCTCTTGAAACAACTTGAGGCTATGAAATATCTTCTCAGGCAGGGCATAGCACATTCTGAAGAAGAGGGAAATCTACCTCGATTATTAAGCATGTGGTCAAGTGATGATAATGACATCAAAAACTGGGTCAAGGAAGGGAAGTATTTATCACATGACATTGTTAATGAAATGATAAGTCTGATGGGCAAAAAGTATTACGACAAATTTTAGCATCAATCATGAGTAGTGTTCCTAAAGAACAGTTTAACTTGTCTATAAGTTATGTCGATGATGATTATATGGTGCATGAAGATTCAGTTGGTTTATTCAATCTTCCCAACACTAAAGCTGAAACTTTATTTGTTGTATTGAAAGATATACTTATGCGATGTGCTTTGCCTTTGTCATTATGTCGTGGTCAAGCATACGACGGAGCTGCTGCAATGCAGGGGAAAAGAAAAGGCTTAGCTACCTTGTTCAGAAAAGAAGTCCCAGCTGCATTGCCTATCCATTGTCTGGCTCACTCCCTGAATCTCTTCCTGCAAGATGCAGGGAGGCAGACACAGCTATTGAGAGGTACTATTGATCTTATTAGAGAAATAGTGAAGTTAGTAAATTACTCTCCTAAAAGAAAGCATCTCTTTTCTAAGAAATTGTTGGTAAATGAGACTGCAAAAGGTGGCATTAAGGTGCTGTGTCCAACTCGATGGACAGTGAGAAATGGTGCCATTGGTGCTGTGATCAATCAGTATGGTGTTATTATGGAAACCATGGAAGAAGTCCATCAAACAATGGTTGACAATAGCTCTATGGGGACACACACTGGACCAACACCACACTGGGTGGAGGCAGGTTGAAGTAGGTTGACAATAGCTCTATGGGGACACACACTGTACCCACACCACACTGGGTGGAGGCAGGTTGAAGTAGGTTGACAATAGCTCTATGGGGACACACACTGGACCAACACCACACTGGGTGGAGGCAGGTTGAAGTAGGTTGACAATAGCTCTATGGGGACACACGCTGGACCAACACCACACTGGGTGGAGGCAGGTTGAAGTAGGTTGACAATAGCTCTATGGGGACACACACTGTACCCACACCACACTGGGTGGAGGCAGGTTGAAGTAGGTTGACAATAGCTCTATGGGGACACACACTGGACCAACACCACACTGGGTGGAGGCAGGTTGAAGTAGGTTGACAATAGCTCTATGGTGACAGACACTGGACCAACACCACGAGGCAGGTTGAAGTAGGTTGACAATAGCTCTATGGGGACACACACTGGACTCACACCACACTGGGTGGAGGCAGGTTGAAGTAGGTTGACAATAGCTCTATGGTGACACACACTAGACCAACACCACACTAGGTGGAGGCAGGTTGAAGTAGGTTGACAATAGCTCTATGGGGACACACACTGGACCAACACCACACTGGGTGGAGGCAGGTTGAAGTAGGTTGACAATAGCTCTATGGGGACACACACTGGACCAACACCACACTGGGTGGAGGCAGGTTGAAGTAGGTTGACAATAGCTCTATGGGGACACACACTGGACCAACACCACACTGGGTTGAGGCAGGTTGAAGTAGGTTGACAATAGCTCTATGGGGACACACACTGGACCCACACCACACTCAGGTTGAAGTAGGTTGACAATAGCCCTATGGGGACACACACTGGACCAACACCACACTGGGTTGAGGCAGGTTGAAGTAGGTTGACAATAGCTCTATGGGGACACACACTGGACCAACACTCTCCACTCCACACTTCTCCTCACTCAAGCTAACCTGTCAGCCTCTATAGCCTCCCCGCCGAAGGCCACCACAGTCCTGATGGCAGTGATGGCTTCTTCCACAGCTGCGCTGGCTGATGCTAACTGTTGCTGCTCTTTTGAAGTCAACACCAGCAAAATCTGAAAGGTTGAAGAAGAGTGGGTGTGGCTTATTTATGGGATGCCAACAAGTGAGAGAACACCAAATAATTAGTACTCTGTAAATGGAGCAAAATGACCACAGAGGAGGTGCCACCCGACATGTGCACAGTACCACCAGACATGTTCCCGGTACCACCCGACATGTGCCCAGTGACACCCGACATGTGCCCGGTACCACCAGACATGTGCACGGTACCACCCGACATGTGCCCGGTACCACCCGACATGTGCCCGGTACCACCCTTGAGGGTTTTTAAAAATATTGGCACCTATGGTGCCTATAGATTATGTCCTGAAAGTTCCGAACTGTTTGAGCGCCTTTGAGCTATTGACATCGAACAGTTGCCCACCAGCAAGCACTCAAAAATATAATTATCAGAGTAATTGTATTTCAAGTGCATTGCTAGGCGCGGGCGGTGTATTGTTTGTGTCTGCGACTGTTGCAGCTTCTCATCATTTCAAGGCTTTCCTGGCCCTTCTATTTGGAGAACAAGCTACGTCTTCTACACAAGCCATCTCTGTAAATCAAGGCTAACTTGCAAAGCTGAAGAACGTGTGCCTAATTGCGTGCTTGAAGCCCGCATAGCAACAGTGTAAGTGCATGGACCTGCAAAAGCTTGTTTAATCTTCTGGAACTAGCGTCTGGACTCATCACTGCCACAGATTTACAACCGAAGGAGATGTGTAGCCATGGATGCAATACGGAAACTCACCCCACTTCCTTTGTGTTCCCTTCTCTCCTTTGATCCATTTTACAATTCCTTTTATGGAGATGTCAGAACCACTGAATCCATTGACGCACGTGTAGGAGCAACACAGCCAAGGGCAACGCAACAAAATACCATAAGCAGGCCTTTCATTGGCCAATGCTTTTAAACTGGCCGAAGCCATTCTAGCAATGCACTTCTTTTCGGATATTTTTGCAAACCTCCGGGAGGTATTCTCGGATGGGCTAGTTTTGGAGGTGGGCTTTAAAAAAAGTGCAGTCCATGTCCAAGCTAATCCACATCGCAAGTGTGTGGGCGTATAAGAGTTGAATGGTTCGATGTGGTTTATTGGGTTGGTGTAATTTTTCCCCTGCTTAATAATCAAGGTCCCCACCCCCCCCCCCAGGCATTGCTAGTATTCCCTGGGGCTAGGTCAGACATGCATAGTTATATAAGGATAATGAGTGGGTATGGTAATTGATTAATTGGGGTGTGGTTCTTGGTTTTGACCGCAATTGAACCTATTTGGGGTAATTCCATTTTTAAGCTCCTTTCATCATCAACCCTAGAGACAACCAGACTATTGCCCAGCTTATAAGGAGCCAGCAAGGAGCCAGTTGTACCCTAAACACAACCACAGTCATTGCTATAGCAACAGTATTCCATCAAAAGAAAGTGTGTGTGTGTTTGTGTGTGTGTGTTTATTGTGTGTGTGTATTGTGTGTGTGTGTGTGTGTATGTTGTGTGTGTATGTTGTGTGTGTACTGTGTGTGTGTGCAGCCTCCATTGCCCAATACTCCCAAAGTCTGGGCACTCACTCTTTATAAGTATGGAAATCTTGTTACCTTAATAAGCTGGAGTGGTTCCCACATTAGTTTCAAGCTTCCTAACAGAGCGACCACTAAACGAGGGTGGACACAATTAACACCAACCCCAGGCTACAGGCACACACAACCTCATGTAGCCATGAACAATGCTTCCTCCCAGTCACTGTTGAGCTCGAGCCGAAAAACGCTCGCACAGAGAAATTGAATCCAGTGAGAGAAGACGACAGGTTGGCTAAGGCCCACACTAAGTTGGAGACAAAGTTGCTAATCCCGTCAAAACGAATATATGTATTTTGTTAGTTTCAAGTTCTTCACTATCATCATCATGACCCGAGAAAGAGAAGGCCAGAATTCTGTGGTTCTCGACTTTCCTGCTTGAAAGTGAGCTCAGTAATCTGTGGTGGTGTGGCTTCAGATACCACCTCACCCATCCTGCTTTGGATAATGAATTCCCCTCTTCAATGCTCTCCTCTTAACTTTAATCTTGGAATTAAAAATTATGTGGGCTTGAGTATGAGATGCACAGGCCGTAAACAAATGCATTACTATTTTGTAGAGACTAATGGGGCAAGCACTATTTGAGGGCAAGCATTATTTCAGGACGAATATTATAGGAGAGCAAATATAATTAAGGAAACAGGTACTTAGATATGATACTCCATTCTGGAGCTGAGTCAGGTGAGGTGGACATCTTACAAGTGTGTGGAGAACTAGCATACCTGACCTCAGCATCAAGCATGTGCTAATTACGGACTCACCTCTATGGGGACAACTAATTGATTGTGGCATTCCAGGTGCTAATGAAGAATTAGCACTTAATGCCAAAATCCCCAATGTATACCCTAAGGTTGCCAACAGCCATTCACAACTATTCCAGCTACTCTTATCACCTAATTCGTGCTAATGAAGAATTAGCACTTAATGCCAAAATCCCCAATGTATACCCTAAGGTTGCCAACAGCCATTCACAACTATTCCAGCTACTCTTATCACCTAATTCATCAGGATGATTAGCATGCCATGCCTCCACACTGAACACCTGATCAGCCCAGTGTCTTCCACCCACAAACTAGTGTTAGGGCTAAGGAAGAGGATGTGACATAAAATGGTCCATACCAGATCGACCAACAATCAATCAAGACATTTCTTTTTCAACCAGCTTCCTCGATTGTGGAATTCACTATTACCCATTAACTTGACACTAAAAAAGCACGTGAAATTGAAACTTTGGAACCATTTCATTGTGCATTTCAATCCACACAATCCATGCTCATTTCATTGTTGATGCCCATGTGAGAGTCGCATGCTTGTTCCTCACACCACCAACAATACATTCATGGCTACCATGGCTACCAGTTAATTCTGGCCAGCCTTCAGCTTGTGCCGAATAATAATAAATAATGTAGGGAACCGGTAAAGGGTTCTTCGAAATACATCGTGAGGCCTTTGTGCTGTGTCTCTTCGGGTCCCACCAGCTATCGAGCAGTTCACAATATTTAGACTTGTTGTGTCTCTTTACTTCGAGAAACTCCACTCATTAATTAATAAACCTTCCTTACATAGCTTGCGCAGAACAGGTATGTCCCGTTTTAGGAAATCTCCACACTACATTTAAACAACCTTAAAGCTCTCGCCTTAAGTGTTTCTGCGAAATACAAATAAAGCACACCATCACATGTCGACCATTGCATCGCAAACAGAGCTAGCGAATAGAAATCGAGTCCATTCGAGTGATGTGACGCGACGTGATGCGATGTGACTTCACGTTCACAATATATGACCCGATTTGCGAAAACAGGACTAAACGTACGTCTAGTGAGCAAGCATAAGTTCCAGCCAAACTTCTTGCTATCTTGGAGTGTCTGAAGAGGCAAAGGCTATAGAGATAAGAGGAACCACAATGGCCTTCCGAGGTTGTCACCTCGATAGAATGTGTGGGGATCTCCACACCTTGGACCACGAAGGCATTTGCCAGAGGAAACGAGAGTGAAGGAAATTGTCTCTGGAATAGTCTTGTTGAGGCCGAGTGGGTGCAATGGCATCAGAGCCAACTAGTTTGGTAAGCACCTCTACCTATAACAACAAAAAGTGGATTGAAAGCGAAGTCTACAAGGCATTTGATGTCAACTAACATAATCTACACGAGATCTTTAAGAAATGATTAGTTAGTAACCAGCATCATAACTACCCACCCACACAGTATTTAATTATCTTGCAGGTGTGGTCTTAGGGAAAAGTTGTAGACACTGGCACTGGGAATCCAACAGAAGGAAAAGTCCCTTAGATAAGCTCTTTCTTCTGAGAAGCCCTACCCAAGTCACCTGTCAGTCTAGGACAGCCATCCTTTGTGCATGCATGTGGACAAACTGGAGACCAATGGCCAACCCCACAGATAATTGTGTGCCGTAGGATGAGGCTTCACGAATCCCACAAGGCGAAAAAAGAGCGGTATTCTCTAGCTATAACAGTAGCTAGAGTAAGTCCAGCTTTATGCTCCAAAGTTTCCAGCAAGAAATACCTGATTGACGCCCTCCTTCAGCTCTGAACTGCAGCCATAGCGAACATGATTCTCATTATTCCTTCATCACCTCGCGAGGCACATTGGGCCCGAATGCAATTTCCTAATTCGAATTCAGCGAGGCTGCAGCCGGTGTGTGTTCAATGCAGATAGAGTTCATGCATTTGAGTGTGCAGTTGGACATGCCTTTAGGAAACTGCTTGCAGATAAACTCAGTGACTCTGAAACAGAACTGTTTTACTGCCAATGGGTCTATACCGACCCAGCCCCATATTTCCAGCATCTATGTTTCCAGTCCCATACTTACAACCACCATGTTTCCAGCCCCCATGTTTCCATCGCCCATGTTTCCAGCACCCATGTTTCCAGCCCCCATGTTTCCAGCCACCATGTTTCCAGCCACCATGTTTCCAACCCCCATGTTTCCATCCCCCATGTTTCCAGCCCCCATGTTTCCAGCACCCAGGTTTCCAGTCCCATACTTACAACCACCATGTTTCCAGCACCCATGTTTCCAGCACCCATGTTTCCAGCCCCCATGTTTCCAGCACCCATGTTTGCATCCCCCATGTTTCCAGCCCCTATGTTTCCATCCCCTATGTTTCCAGCCCCCATGTTTCCAGTCCCCATGAAAATGGAAGTGAAGACAGGCCACTCAGATGTTTGAACTCTCTCTTATGTTACTGCTGGACACGCATGTTTATATGACCATCCAGAAAGGTCAATACAATAAATGAAACTTGAACCTTAAACTTGCTGGAAGTTGCTTTTGTTTTGCCATATACTGTAATAATAGTATGCATGCATGCACTATGAAGCCAGGGAAGAGGCACAGGCCTTGTGGAAGTCACAGCTTGCGTGCTTGGAAAAGGTACATGTGCCGTCTTTCCAGAGATACATGACAAGCAAGTCTCTTAAGGCTGGCTCACAATCCCTTTTTTCTGCTGCGTCGTGTCCTCAGAAGTAGCGTACTACCGCATCCTCATGGTTCACAATGTTGTTCCAAGACGTGCATTGTGAATGAATTCCAATCTTTGACCTCTTTATTGAAGATGGCGAATACTTGGGAATCCGACTTTGGCGACAGCTCTGAGAGCTGATGATGACTACGAGGAACACATCCATTGCTTAGAAACTCCGCTCAGTGTAGCTTTCTAAATAATGCGCCGGTTGACAAAATCACATGCGATGAAGAAGCAATCTGATTGGCTGGACGGATGAGGACGCTTCACACCTAGACGCAAAAATAGAACTCAAGTCTCTCCGAACATCGCATTGCATCGCGTCCTAAAGCTAGAATGCTTACGGACACGCACGGTTCACAAGATGCTTTAGGACCGATATGACGCGACGTTCGCTGTTTGCGTCGTATTGCGAACCAGCCTTAACATAAACGGAACCCTTGTAATCAAGCTATGATACATGATAAGCAAGTGTAACACAAACAGATTCCTGGGATGTTGTCTTGAAAAGAGTTCAACAGCTTCAGCCCATCAACTCTTCCACCACCTTGAAGCCACTACATGTACTGTACGAATCGCTCTATTAAGTCTCAAATTCAGCACAATTTTTTTTTTTTGGAATTAAAAAGGATTATAGTCGTGCGAGGTTGTTAGGTGGGCAGGCTTCAATGCAACCCACTCATAAGTCACCATTGGAATGTCAAACAAAAATGAAAGCATATCGCTTATTAATTTATCTAAAAAATTAGTTATTGAGTAAAAATATTTCGTGGGGACTATGAAGGAGTCTTACGGTCGATGAGATGATGACTGCCACGGTGATGAAGGGAGTTACTCCCAGAAGGAGTCTCCACTCTCTGACGAATCCGATCACGAAGCCAGCTATAAAGGTGGTGGTCCACTGGATGAAGATCGCTAGCTGGTCTCCGATGCCATCACGAATCTTCTCTATGTCGCTACATGATAAAACAGAGCATACGTCTGACATTGGATATTTGGACAACACAACGCCCTCACTCTGCTGATCACACTCTAAATTACTCATCCATAGTGTTAATTGTACTTATTAAATATTGCTTATCTATAGTACACTGGGAAACTCCTGCAGTAAAACACATGGAACTCTACACTGGGAACTCTACACTGGGAACTCTACACTGGGAACTCTACACTGGGAACTCTACACTGGGAACTCTCAAAACTCCTAGAAACTAGTAATGGAACACTGGGAACTCTATACTGGGAACTCCTAAAGTAATGGAACACTGGGAACTCTACACTGGGAATTCTAAAAGCTAGTAATAGAATACTGGGAACTCTACACTGGGAACTCTCAAAACTCCTAGGAACACTGGGAACTCTACACTGGGAACTCTCAAAACTAGTAATGGAACACTGGGAACTCTACACTGGGAACTCTCAAAACTCCTAGGAACACTGGGAACTCTACACTGGGAACTCTCAAAACTCCTAGGAACACTGGGAACTCTACACTGGGAACTCTCAAAACTAGTAATGGAACACTGGGAACTCTACACTGGGAACTCTCAAAACTCCTAGGAACACTGGGAACTCTACACTGGGAACTCTAAAAGCTAGTGAACACTGGGAACTCTACACTGGGAACTCTCAAAACTCCTAAGAACTAGTAATGGAACACTGGGAACTTCAGTAATAGAAGACACTGTCTGCCTTCCTGAAACATCTAAAAAGAATGTTTGTGGACTGTGTGTTTATTCATCCTCAAGTACTGCCATAATTCTGAAGCTAGGAAGCTCAAGAGAAGATTATCATACAAGGTGAGGGCTTCTACAAGCGTGGTGGGCGGTGTCTCCCATTGGAGCCTAGGAAGCTGGACACTAATTGCCTACTAATTGAATTCATATCCAAACAAACAAAAACCCACCTAGCATGAAGTGGGCTGATAGCCAGGCCAGTGGGGTGATGAGGATCAAAGGATGTCAGAGAAACCTTTCAAATGTACTTTTGGACAAAGCAAGCTTGGGATTCCATGTTCCATCTTCAGCCAAGCCTCGCCACATCTAGCCTCTACTCAAGCCACTTCCTGCTGAATCAAAACCTTAATTGGCTCAACTCAAGCGACTCCCTGCTGAATCAAAACCTTAATTGGCTCAACTCAAGCCACTTCCTTCTGAGAAGGGTCAAGTTGTCCGAGGCTAGACAGTGATCAAAATGATGTTCAACAAGAAATGATGCCTAGAACATCTCTAGAACATCTCCCACACTAATAAAAACACATTACCTCTCCTAAATTCAAATCGGAACAGGTCACCTCTCCTGAATATTTAGGTCCATGTCCTAAATAGAAAAAGGTCACCTGTCCTAACATGAACATGCAGCTTTGAACATTGTTTGACCTAAACTAAACATTTGAATGGATTGTAAAAACCTCACTAATAATAATAGCTGGGCTGGCACCACTACATGTGTTGGCATGGGAAAGTGGGTGTGTCTTCCTTCAAAGAATTAGCAATTATAAACTTCCAAAAAATAAATATGCGTCCGTCCAAATCGTGTTGGTGTCCATTTTCCCTGTTCCAATTATTCATTTAATTATTTATTATGAAATTACTATCACCTTCTCAATTATTAATTTATATATTTAATTTGTTTGGACAAGATGCTCGGGCCTTCATCAGGAATAATGACTAGATGGTCTGACCTTCATCAGGAATAATGATTAGATGCTCTAGCCTTCATCAGGAATAATGATTAGATGCTCTAGTCTTCATCGGGAATAATGACTAGATGCTCTGACCGTCATCATGAATAATGATTAGATGCTCTAGCCTTCATCGGGAATAATGAGTAGATGCTCTGACCTTCATCAGGAATAATGACTAGATGCTCTAGCAATAATGACTAGATGCTCCAGTCTTCATCAGGAATAATGACTAGATGCTCTAGCCTTCATCAGGAATAATGACTAGATGCTCTGACCTTCATCAGGAATAATGACTAGATGCTCCAGTCTTCATCAGGAATAATGACTAGATGCTCCAGTCTTCATCAGGAATATGCTCTAGCCTTCATCAGGAATAATGACTAGATGCTCTAGCCTTCATCAGTAATAATGACTAGCCTTCATCAGGAATAATGACTAGCCTTCATCAGGAATAATGACTAGATGCTCTAGCCTTCATCAGGAATAATGACTAGATGCTCTAGCCTTCATCAGGAATAATGACTAGATGCTCTAGCCTTCATCAGGAATAATGACTAGATGCTCTAGCCTTCATCAGGAATAATGACTAGATGCTCTAGCCTTCATCAGAAATAATGACTAGATGGCTAGATGCTCTAGCCTTCATCAGGAATAATGACTAGATGCTCTAGCCTTCATCAGGAATAATGACTAGATGCTCTAGCCTTCATCAGGAATAATGACTAGATGCTCTAGCCTTCATCAGGAATAATGACTAGATGCTCTAGCCTTCATCAGGAATAATGACTAGATGCTCTAGCCTTCATCAGGAATAATGACTAGATGCTCTAGCCTTCATCAGGAATAATGACTAGATGCTCTAGCCTTCATCAGGAATAATGACTAGATGCTCTAGCCTTCATCAGGAATAATGACTAGATGCTCTAGCCTTCATCAGTAATAATGACTAGATGCTCTAGCCTTCATGAGGAATAATGACTAGATGCTCTAGCCTTCATCAGGAATAATGACTAGATGCTCTAGCCTTCATCAGGAATAATGACTAGATGCTCTAGCTTTCATCAGGAATAATGACTAGATGCTCTAGCCTTCATCAGGAATAATGACTAGATGCTCTAGCCTTCATCAGGAATAATGACTAGATGCTCTAGCCTTCATCAGGAATAATGACTAGATGCTCCAGTCTTCATCAGGAATAATGACTAGATGCTCCAGTCTTCATCAGGAGAATAATGACTAGATGCTCTAGCCTTCATCAGGAATAATGACTAGATGCTCTAGTCTTCATCAGGAATAATGACTAGATGCTCTAGCCTTCATCAGGAATAATGACTAGATGCTCTAGCCTTAATCAGGAATAATGACTAGATGCTCTAGTCTTCATCAGGAATAATGACTAGATGCTCTAGCCTTCATCAGGAATAATGACTAGATGCTCTAGCCTTCATCAGGAATAATGACTAGATGCTCTAGCCTTCATCAGGTCTTCATCAGGAATAATGACTAGATGCTCCAGTCTTCATCAGGAATAATGACTAGATGCTCTAGCCTTAATCAGGAATAATGACTAGATGCTCTAGTCTTCATCAGGAATAATGACTAGATGCTCTAGCCTTCATCAGGAATAATGACTAGATGCTCTAGCCTTCATCAGGAATAATGACTAGATGCTCTAGCCTTCATCAGGAATAATGACTAGATGCTCTAGCCTTCATCAGGAATAATGACTAGATGCTCAAGTCTTCATCAGGAATAATGACTAGATGCTCCAGTCTTCATCAGGAATAATTACTAGATACTCTGGCCTTCATCAGGAATAATGACTAGATGCTCCAGTCTTCATCAGGAATAATGACTAGATGCTCTAGCCTTCATCAAGAATAATGACTAGATGCTCTAGTCTTCATCAGGAATAATGACTAGATGCTCCAGTCTTCATCAGGAATAATGACTAGATGCTCTAGCCTTCATCAGGAATAATGACTAGATGCTCCAGTCTTCATCAGGAATAATGACTAGATGCTCTAGCCTTCATCAGGAATAATGACTAGATGCTCTAGCCTTCATCAGGAATAATGACTAGATGCTCAAGTCTTCATCAGGAATAATGACTAGATGCTCTAGCCTTCATCAGGCCCAGAGAGTAAATGTTTTTTGGGTCTTTGGAATGTCGTTATGTCAACTGAGAGTACTTTGAGTATTATTAAACTAACTGACTAATGATTAAATCCCAGAACTGCAGCCTCATTACCCCTCAGGACTGGATTGAGATGAGACACTGCTTGGGTTCTTATTTATATATATATATATATAAAATATATATATTTATATATATATATCTCTTGTAATTATATCTCTTATAATTTTATTTATTTATTTATTATTATTTTTATTAATTAATAAATAAATAAATTAATTTATCTGTCATTTATTTATTTATCATTTATTGATTATATTTATTTACTTACTTAAATAGCCTTAGGGACCTCACAATTATCAACATACATTATCACAAGTCTACAAAGAGTACACTTTTTCATAACCCCCCCCCCCTCCCCCCTAAACCCTCTCCCCAACCCCCTTCCCCAAATTTGAAGGTATCTTTCAAATCCCCTACCAAATAGCAGGTGACAGAGCCTTATGCTAACACTCCACTCATCTCAGCCCTCGAGTGCAGTGGTGTGCTAGTGACACTCGAGATAAGCCACTACTTGAAGGAATCACCAAGACTCGTCCAAAGATTCCTGCCCTATCTCGTAAGAAGATAAGGTAGTGAGTTTCGAAGCTACCCCCCATCAGTTGCTCACAACAATTATTCACTAAATGAACTTCTCAATAATCAACTAGTCTCTCCGATGTTCTGACTAGCCTCTAGTAGAAATGTCGAGGGAGTAAAATTCAAATTGATTATTAGGTGATTGTAATTTTGTTACATGCATGACAGCTGAGAGTTCGCTGAGAATTTTTCGTGCTAAAAAGACGTCATTTTACATAATTAACACCTTATTTATTTATTATTGCCACTAACACATCTACTTTGTTATTATTGTGCTATTGTTGTTGTTGTCTTTTCAGTCCCATGATCATCATACCAGGTTGTCTCGGGGTCATCTTGTGTCCGAGGTAAACGTGTGCCAAATCCCATGATCATCATACCAGGTTGTCTCGGGGTCATCTTGTGTCCGAGGTAAACGTGTGCCAAATCCCATGATCATCATACCAGGTTGTCTCGGGGTCATCTTGTGTCCGAGGTAAACGTGTGCCAAATCCCATGATCATCATACCAGGTTGTCTCGGGGTCATCTTGTGTCCGAGGTAAACGTGTGCCAAATCCCATGATCATCATACCAGGTTGTCTCGGGGTCATCTTGTGTCCGATGTAAATGTGTGCCAAATCCCATGATCATCATACCAGGTTGTCTCGGGGTCATCTTGTGTCCGAGGTAAACGTGTGCCAAATCCCATGATCATCAGACCAGGTTGTCTCGGGGTCATCTTGTGTCCGAGGTAAACGTGTGCCAAATCCCATGATCATCATACCAGGTTGTCTCGGGGTCATCTTGTGTCCGAGGTAAACGTGTGCCAAATCCCATGATCATCATACCAGGTTGTCTCGGGGTCATCTTGTGTCCGAGATAAACGTGTGCCAAGTCCCATGATCATCATACCAGGTTGTCTCGGGGTCATCTTGTGTCCGAGGTAAACGTGTGCAAAGGGTATGAATTTCTGTGCACTACAGATGGCCTATTAATTGTTACAAATTAATTAATGGTTTGGAAATTCTTTGAGCAGGAGAGTGACATCATTATAGGAATCGACCGGTTAACGGAATGACATCCTGAGCAGGTATGGACTGCAGAAATTGACGATTAGTACGCATGCTCGATATGCACTGCACCTTTGAACCTGCTGTGTTGAGATATTATTCTTCTCCAGCACTCTGAAGCTGAAGGCTTCTCCACCGCAGCTGTAGGCCACACCCACACAGGTCAGGCATTATGCCACACCCACACAGACTGGGCATTAGACCACACCCACACAGGCTGGGCATTAGGCCACACCCACACATGCCAGACATTATGCCACACCCACAATACGAGGCATTGTTAGGCCACACCCACATATGCAAGGCATTGGTAGGCCACACCCACACCTGCAAGGCACTGGTAGGCCACACCCACACATGCAAGGCATTGGTAGGCCACACCCACTTGCCTTTATGAGGGGGTACGCATTCGGAGATCCTATAGAGGTGAGGTGATGCAATTTTTACCAACATTTTTAAACAGCGTGGGTGTCTGATCTTACCCCGTCCCCCGCCCACCCCGGTTTGTATGCTTGAGAAAATGTTGATAATTAAGAAGGACTCCCTATCATTTATTTTTACCCCTCCTAAATATAAAAATTAATAATAATAATAATAATAATAATAATAATAATAATAATAATAATAATAATAATAATAATAATAATAATAATAATAATAATAATAATAATAATAATAATAATAATAATAATAATAATAATAACAGTAGTAGTAGTAGTAGTAGTGGTAGTAGTAGTAGTAGTAATAATAATAATAATAATACCAATAATAATAATTATAATAGTAGTAGTAGTAGTAGTAGTAGTAGTAGTAGTAATAGTAATAATAATAATAATAATAATAATAATAATAATAATAATAATAATAATAATAATAATAATAATAATAATAATAATAATAATAATAATAATAATAATAATAATAATAATAATAATAATAATAATAATAATAATAATAATAATAATAATAATAATAATAATAATAATAATAATAATAATAATAATAATAATAATAATAACAACAACAAGAGCAATAAGAGACTGCAAACCTCCTCCACTCCAAACAACTTCTCTTTTGTAATCATTCTGAACAAGACGACATTGATTGATGTATGGGGGGTGGGGGAAACAGCCTTGATGGCAAACTGCTCGCATTATGTGAGCTCTTAAAGTTTGTCGTCTCCATGTTGCACAACTTGCGAGTGGTGAATACCAACGCACAGCCCTATACGGCCAGGGGCTGCACCATTTCTGGTGACGGTGGCTTCTAGCAACGCGTAGACCAACAAAATTAATGATTGGACCTTGACCCACCACTAATCTGCCCATCTGCATCCTGACAACAGACAGACGGACAAAGAAAGGGGGAGGGGGAGGTGAAAATCACATCCTTGGGGGTGGGGTGAAAACCACATCCTTGGGAGGTGGAAAACACATCCTTGGGGGGGGGGGAGGGGGGGGTAAAACCACATCCTTGGGGGGGTGAAATATATCCCTGGGGGTGGATATCTTTTTGGGGGTGGATATCTTTTTTTGCATTCTACTGTCCCCACTTCACCGAAGATGAAACTCACTGCCCCCCACATGACACACTGTGCCACCGACAGAGAGTGGGATATGTACAGTCTCTTACAAGCTTGTTGTTGCACTCACCAAGAGCTTCTTTGTGAAAGTAAAAACTATTAAGTGAGGACAAAATCACTTTATTTTGTTGGGATAAGCTCCCACAAGATGCACATACACACCATCACCAGAGCAAACACCCATGCTTGTTGACACACTGATGGGGGCACTATCATCAGAGCAAACATCCATGCTTGCTGCCTAACTCATGGACACTGATGTGGGCACCATCATCAGAGAAAGCACCCATGCTTGCTGACACACTGATGGGGGCACCATCATCAGAGCAAACACCCATGCTGGCTGACCTAACTCATGGATACTGATGGAGGCACCATCATCAGAGCAAACACCCTTGCTTGCAGACCTAACTCACGGACACTGATGGGGGCACCATCATCAGAGCAAACACCCATGCTTGCTGACACACTGATGGGGGCACTATCATCAGAGCAAACACCCATGCTTGCTGACACACTGATGGGGGCACTATCATCAGAGCAAACACCCATGCTTGCTGACACACTGATGGGGACACTATCATCAGAGCAAACACCCATGATTCCTGACACACTGATGGGGGCACTATCATCAGAGCAAACACCCATGCTTGCTGACACACTGATGGGGGCACCATCATCAGAGCAAACACCCATGCTTGCTGACCTAACTCATGATCAAGGGTGGTCACTATTTGGAGGTGGTTACTTTTGGAAGGGTGGTTGAATCGACTACCAATAGTTCATCTGGACCAACATCACATTCTGATGTTACCGTGTTTGGAGGAGATACAGGTCCCTGACGTCAGTGGAGGTCAAGGAATGTAACACCATTCATTTTAAGCTAACAACAACAAGATTATTCCTGATGAAGCATCTAGTCGAAACGTCGAGTGAATAAAAATTGAAGTTGTTATTGAGGTGATTTTAATAACAATCGCACGATCGCGCATGGAAACCATGGTGATGTTTAATTCTTCTCATGAAAGCATGTCACCAAACTGACACTGTCTATAAAGGCCGTCACTATGAGAAACTCACCCAGAAACACGACTATAAAGGCCATCACTATGAGAAGCTCACCCAGAAACAACCCTCATTTGCACCCATTCTAAAAATGACCCTTAATTAAGGGGGGACAGTTGCATTTTTTAATTAAAAAAACAAACTTATGGTTACCACTTTAGAGCTCCGTAGATTCTGCAAACTTCATGGTATGGATTTGATATATAGCTCAAAAGATAGGTCTCTCTGTGTGCTCTCTTTTGATACTAAAATATGTTTCATAGGTGCAAGTTACTAGACCTAAAGTGGAGGGACCTCAAAAACCTGAATGCCTGAAACCTCCACATAAATATCTCCAGATTGCCAAGTGCTGAGTGGCTAGAGGAAGCTATGAGTGTTTTCATTAGGCATTAAAATTTTAAGTACGCAGTCAAGCGCGTGGGTGGAAAATGAGTTTTATGGATTATTAATGAAATTCATTTCCACGTGCACGCTTGACCACATATATACTTAAATTTTAACACCTAATGAAAACACTCATTGCATAGAGTAGGGCTTCCTCTAGCCACTGGTACCAATTTTTAGCACTTGGAGATATTTATGTGGAGGTTTCAGGCATTCAGGTTTTTGAGCCCTCCACTTGTAGCTCCCGTAACTTGGCTATAGTTATACTTATGTTAGTATCAACAGAGAGCACAAAGAGAGACCTATCTTTTGAGCTATATATCAAGTCCATAAGTTTACGGAATCTATGGAGTTATAAACTGGTAACCACACACACACACACAAAAAAAAAAGCATGTCGGTCATTCCTCCCCAAAAAATGCAACTGTCTCCCATTGGTCTCCCATTGGTTAATTTGTACATCAACACTCACTTTGAAAGGCGACTGGACAGTTCTCCACTAGACTGGTTGTCAAACCACGCTGCTTCCTGATACAAGACAGCACAAAAGAACCGTTGTTTGATCGTCCTAGCCTGTCGATCAGCCGAAACTTGGAATGCCACAATCTGCATCGTCCCAACGATCAAAACGGCGATAGCTATCCCGACAAAGTTAATAACATAGCGATTCACTTGCACGATAAATCTGTCGTCCTCCAAGCAATCGGCCAGTTCCGTCACACCTAGTTCTAACGCTCGTTCGAATGTGAGAACGGGTGGCAGAAGAATAAACTCATTACTGCAATTAACAACTCCTCCGGTGAGGTTCGTAAAATTGATAAAACCAGACAATATTATATCGGGGTTGATAATAGAGAACCGGGGGGAACTCAAAAAGTCGAGGGGGTTGAATCGGAATTCAAAGTTTGCCAATTGTTTTGAGGTGAATTGGTTGATGAAGGAGTTGGTTAGGAATCCGAAGAAATCCATAGCTAGAGGAAGAGCTACTCCATGCGCTATAGCAGCTGCAGCCCCCAGGATGAGCAGGAATATGTCCCATGGCGAAGCAAAACGAAACTAATGGAGAATGTGAAGGTGAATATTAATTATACATCACAAGTTTGCTTGAGCGGCTAACATACCAGTGAGAGGAGAGCTCCGAACTTCTGCAGGATCCACTTCATTGTGAGGCCAATATGTCCTACCACAGAAAACACAAGCATTAGCATGAATCTAGTTTGAAATTTTTCAAGCACTTTTATATTTTCTTCCTCTAGTGGAATATTGAGGTTTGAATAATTTGATGTTAATGCAAAACACATCAAAATGGTGTTTATTAGAAGAAGCACTCTGCATGTTGTGAGGCAATTGTTGACTTGCCATCTGAGTGCCCATGGGCTCAGTCGAGTGAACAAGCTGGTCTTGATAACCTGATGTTGTCCACTTTGGTCACCAGGACCACTATCTATCAGTAGGCAGACTTATAATTGCCTATAATTATATAATTGCTGGCAATGAGCTCTGGCCCCCTGAACTGAGAAGGAAACTGATTATTTTTTGGCAAGAGGTGGTAATAACATGTTTTGCAATTAGAATTTTTTTTTCAAACTAGCTTTATCCTCTCCCAACATTTCCCCCCTGCCCTTCCCTCTCCCAACATTCCCCCCTGTCCTTCGCCCAGGGAGTGAGGCAGCTGCAATAATTTTGTTACAAAAAATTGCTGCACTGGCAATGAAAATGGTCGAAGTCAGAAACTCCACAATTTCTTAATCAAAACACATTAGTGAGGATGTTATGTAAGCAAACTTCCTTTCCCATTCCAGGAAGAAAAGTTCAAATTGCTTCCTCTGGTTTAGTGGTCTCTACCTCTTTAGCTAATACTCTACAAGAGCTCAAGAATGGTTGTCATACTGCACAAACCTGGGGAGTGGGTACGAGGTACATACACTATGATTCTAAATACCTACCTACATACTCCTACAAACCCTGTACATACAACAAGCGAAGTTACCTCTGCTCCTATGTCAGTTTACTGTGTACGAATCTGAATTTCGCACGCCTAATTAAACCACACACTTTCCCAGCTTTAACGGGAAGCTCTTGGGGGAGAAAATAACCACTTGTGCTGGTAGGATTGTCTCCAGAAGATTGTGTCAGCCGCTAAACTTGTAGCTGGCCTCCACGGTCTTAACCCAACTCACAGCCCCCTTAGTCACTAGTTTATTGCCCACATCCTGGGCTCATGACAAAATCTGGCTATATTATCTAGTCGCGCGATAGAATATTTCAGTATCAAAAAAAGCAGAATGGCAAGTCAAATGATGCTTTTTGTTGTAGCTGTTTTTACCGTCATCGGTTTATCTGCTGCGCAGAACTGCAATTCAGCCCAGCAGCTACAGTTCGTGTTAGACCTAGGTACATCCTGTAGCACTGCATTTCTGAAAGCGAACACCACCCCTTCCACCAAAGAAGGAATGCAGGCTCTCGATAACATTTGCATTTCTTCTTGTGCTGGCGCAGTTGCGGGCTGGCTCCAATCTTCTGTGTGCAATGACCCATTTGCAGCTGCGGGTCTGAAGTTCTGGTGCCAACCCGCCGATGGCGGGACGATTACTCGCTGCCGATATGCACTAGATCAAATTGATCCAAAGGTCTTCAAAGATGCAAATCTCGTAGGATGCATTGGCTATTTAACGACTGGAAAGTGCCCTGACAATTGTGGCAAAGGACTTAAAGATATGTTAAAGAAAATTGGCTGCTGTTTTGAATTGATTTACAGCAAAGCAGAAGCCATCGCAGGATTACTAGTGAAGCAAAAGATCACAGCACAGCAGAGTGTGTTCTTCACTCTGATCTCCAATACAGCTCTGTGGAGTGACTGTGGTGTTACCTATCCTGTAGCTTGCAAGGACAATGCTTTTCCTTCAGAAGTTTTTATAACAGTAACGGACGCACCTGCTCGAGCTGTCGGAATGTGCTTCAGTTTCTCTCTGGCTATCACGATAGCCCTTTGTGCTTTTGCTCTCATTTTCTAATAAAATAAAAAAACTAGCTGTATTTGTAGGAGAACTCATAATAGTGTATTTACAGTATGAACCCCCAACCCCCAATTATATTCCTTTGTTAGCAATGATGTGTCCAAGTATGAATTCCCCCTTTCAATTTTGATTTATTGTAGATGTGTGCAATACAGTACAGTAAGAATTTTTGTAAGAATTTTTGTTTGAATTTCAATTTGCGTACTAAATACAATTAATACTTGTGAACAATGAAAGGACCCTACAGAAGACAAGGCATCATAAAGACCCAAGGGCCAGTATGGACTTGGCAAGGGAAGGTGCACATATACAATAGGAGAGAGAGTATCAAAGCATTGGACGTGATGGTCACCATACACTAGTGAAAAGTTACATTCAACCACACAGCCAAGTCACTAATAAAACAAAGCTGTAAGTATCAGCCATGCTATTGAAGCTTCTTCCATCCTTGGTGAACCACTGGGAATGGAGAATGGGTGGGGACAACTAGCTGGAAAAGGAACGTTGCATGCCTTAAACAGTCGAGACATCCCATCCTTCTCATACAGAGGACTACTAGCAGAGCCCGTGCAAATGTCGAGGTAGAGGGTGTAGATTATACTGTTAGCACAGCAACCAATATCACTGACTAGTTCCTGTAGGGCACTCTTGCAGGTGGAACTTGGGCAACTTAGATTAGAGCTTGCTTGAGAATCACACAAGCACTCTGTAAATACTTCTGTTGCATTATTGGCGTCAACGGTTTCAAAACACCTTTTCTTTCCAGAAGTGCATGTCCCTCCAACTCCAATGCATTTGCTACCACTGCAGAGGGCCCCGAAGACTTGGTCGCTGAATTTGCCTGTACAACGTTTGAAGTTTTGGAACTGCATCTCGGCCTCGGGCTTACAGAATACTTCACTCAAACCATCCAGATCGACCGCAGTCTGTGGGTGATCGGTTACAGGGATCCAAGATTATTTGCAAGCCCAAAGATACTTCGGCACAATCTTGTCCGTAGCCGAGTCCTACTATCAAGAATAAAAATAACAATTTCATTTCTTCGTAACTTTAAGACTGAATGAGAGTGCGAGAGCTAAGGAATATATTATTATATGTAATATTTTATATCAACGGTATGCGGTATACCGATACCGTAGAGCCTTATTTGAAGACCGCTAGGGTAGACTCAGGAATATTTTTTAATCGAAGGAAGTGTGAGAATTGTTTGGTTTCTGTGTGTGATACAGTATATAGAAGTATGTAGACGGCAGTTTGGCTGTAACTTTCAGGAAACACCTAGCATAGAGCAACACTTACATAGAACACGCTAAGCAAAAAATAATGTCCCACCCTATTGCATTCATCTCTACAGCTTGAACCTGGCATAACACATCGAGAGAGAATGTCTGTGCACTGCCATTTGCTAACATGACATCTTACAGTTTACTTCTTGCATATTTATTGAGATAGTGCATGCTCAGTGCTCCACGGCTTGATAAGATGAACTCACACCCAACCACTCTTACCCCCACTCTAAGTTCCCCCCTCCCCACTCCCACCAACAATGATGAAATTGACAAACTGTTTTCTTCCAAGCCAACCAAAACAGCATCCTCACAACCAAAATATTGCTATATCCGTTCAATATTAAAAATAATTTGCTGATTGAATCTTCTTCGGCTTAATACTCCAGCTTTATTGTGATGCTGGGACTCAAAAAAATTTTTTTATAAATTTTTTTTAATGAAAATTTTGCATTACAGGGTGCAGGGGGAGCCAAGTAGCAATATATGCAAATACGAGCCCTGATAAAAATAAAGGAAACTTAATGATACAAAAAAACTTTGTAATTGACGTTTAAAGTATGAGAAAGTTTGGCATGCTCTAATTTCAACAGGTTAATATGTTCCATAAAGTAAGTGTATGTGGAAAAAATGATCATTTGTACAATTCAGTTCTGGCGAAGGGAACTTCCATCATTGTCTCGTTGTAGCTCCTTAGCCGAATGTCCATTTGTCTAGTTTGCAGTGGCAGGTGAGTGGAGTGGACAGATCCATGCAGGGCTCCTGTATGAGCCAAGTAGCATAGTTTCAGAAATGTTCTACGGGATGCCAAACTTGGTAGTTCAGACCAAGCTAGCACAGTGGAGTAGTCTGTGTGGCACTGTTTGGACGCCATCCAAAGTGATAATCTCTGCACTTTTTCCAGTTCCTCTATGTAGGTGGAGTGGTGGGGATCCCATACAGGGGCACCATATTCCAGAATGGGTCTAACATATGCAAGGTACAATTGAAGAAGAGTACCTTCACTTGAATCATTGTAAAAGTTTCTGTAAATGAGACCAATCTGTTTATTAGCTCTCCTGGTGATCTGTGTAATGTGCTGCGACCAGCTGAGATTGTCGCTCACCCATACACCAAGATATTTGAAGACAGACACTCTTTGAAGCTCTGCACCATGTAATCTCATCTTGCCCATGTTCAGGAGATGGTTTCTTTTACGCGAGATCAGCATGTGTTTGCAGTTCAATGCATTGACAGTCATGTGGTTTTCAATAAACCAGGCACTGATAGAGTCAAGGAATATCTCGATACATTAAAATGTCATCAGCAAAGAACACTCTGTGGTTTTCATCCGATGCAACACCAGCTACTTCATTTATATATATTAGAAAGAGCAGTGGGCTCAGGACTGAACCTTGCGGGACACCAGAAAGTCATAGTCGAGTGTTGACCATTCACTACCACAAACTGATGTCTGTCCAATAGGTCAGAATTACATGTGCATATCCCAGTCAATCATAATTTAGAATTTCATGTGCATAGGGTGCCTAACCTGTTGACTCTGAAATAAGCGATCATTAAGTACATACAAATCTGAAATAAAAAAGCGTTTCCATGAATATTCCTCAATTTTGACAAAATGAGGGACTAAGAGAGTTTGTAGAACTGGATGGGGGAGGGAGGTGCCAAAGACAGGGGGGATCCTAGGTGCCAAACCTCAGGTATTTCATCCTCTCGAACCACTTGACATTCTCCATAAACAACTCTGTCTATACCCAACACTCTGCTACTGATCTACTTAACATTAGGCCTGCTCTCCTGTGATCATCCATTCCGACAAGCACCCTTCAGCCCATTCAATGCCCTGGTCATAACCATCACCAGCAAATTTCCTACAGGACAACAAGAAAATGCTTTCCAACAGCGCCATCGTCAACTTAGCTCATGTTTACCATCCTGACATACACCACACCTCCCATTGTCATACACACACTCCTGCTGATGCCATCTGCAACCTAAATCTCAATCTTATTTTTCCCTTGCTTCTCCTACCAAACAAAAGCATAACTTATACCATTAGAGATTGGAATTCGCTCACGTCTCTTCCTGCCACTCTTCCTTATGCACATCCCTCAGTCAATTCCTCTGTGTTGCTCGTGAACCTACTACAACCTACCTTCCTTCCACCACCAACTTCTTTTTCAGCTCACAAAACTCTGCCCACTAACTGGACAATTACTTGATTTTAATATAACTTTTTTCACTAGCTCATTCTCTGCAACTACCGATCAAAAACACTCTTCCCTTCTCTTCCTCCAGCCTCCTCCAGCCCAGCTCTCCTCTTACAGCAACCCCTGCAAGTGTATTGCTCCCTCCAACCTGTTTTCTACCAATGTTCTCTTGAATTCTTCACAAATGTTTGCCGGTTGTCTTCCCTCTCGTCTATCACACTCCAGATGCATGTTCTAGGCATGGTCTAGCTAGTTTGTCCCATATTAGCTTACCTGTGCCCACCTCCACCTCTCTGTCTGCCTTGCTTATATAACGAATATTTGCCATATATTTCTCTTCCTTTTCCACCTTCTCTTATGAACATTTCCTCCTCATTCCTCTGTCAAACCACACCATAAGATACTTGAAAACTTCCACATTCTCTCATTAATTCCACTCTCCTCCACTCAGCCCCCATCATTGATTTCCTATTAAACCTAAATCTCCACATCATTGCATACTTCCCAACTGCATACAACATCACTTGTCCACCTGATCTCTCACTAACAGTACAAATCACATGCATATAGCAACTCACCACACCATGTCCCTCCCACTTCAATCCTTAACACTTTTACCTTCAAATATTTAAACAATCCCATCACATAGACATAACTGGTTACAAAGGTTACACTCTCAGCCTTGCCTCCACTTCAAACCAACTAGACCCCTCACTACCCATTAACACACTTGACAGAACTCCTTCATACCTTTATGGAGGTAGTAAACCTGCAGTCTCAAAACGGTTAAAAATGTAGAATTTTATTTTCAAGATCCTGTGGTGAGTTGTATTACCACACATGGTGAGTTGTATTACCACACATGGTGTAAGTATGAGTATGTACTCACCATAATTATGTTAGTGATAATAGTGGCAAACAAAGATCAATTATTTGAGCTAGATCACACAAGCCTTCTCATTGGCTTCCAATATCATAAAACCAACTTGAGCACGGCAAACTACTGTGTCAGCACAGTGTGCCAGACGTAATATCAGTACAAGTGCACATATCTGTACTTTTAGAACAAATCCACTGCTTATTTAACCCTGTTGGATTCTCTGTAATCTCATAAGCAGTGCTATTCTCAATTGCCCATGCAGCCAGTTTTTAATCCTCTAGCTGGGATCTAATCAGCTGCCATTGACTCTACCATTCCCAGTTGAATGAGCCTGAATTATTTAAGAGAGTGAAGCATTCATAATTTATGGGTGAACATAAGGTCAATACATAAGTGCATAGACAGATACTACATAGATAGTTACATACATAAATAGTTACATACATAGATATATATATACAAACATATATAGATACATACATAGATTGATAAAAATGTTTTAGTCCATTTTTTAAAACCTACCATACTGAACTCCAAATACAATTATAATTATATAGAGTAGATAGCTACATACATAGATAGATACATACATAATATACATATATATATACACAGATAGATACATAGATTGATAGATAGATAGGATAAAAATGTTTGAGTCTGAAACTTACCTATGTGTAAAATAAAACCCTTTACCGAATTGAATTCGGTATTGGTCTTCTAGGTAAAGGGTTATCTAAATATATGGTTGTTGTCTACATTGGTAAATTCTCATTTAAATTCTGTTTCATGTGTATATATATATATGACTGATCTATGAAAGGGTCTGGTCACATCTTCAGGGGTGACCGTTGCATTTTTAATAAAAAAAAAGAAACTTGTGATTACCACTTTATAGCTCCATAGATTCTGTAAACTTCATGGTATGGACTTGATATATAGCTCAAAAGTTAGGTCTCTCTGTGTGCTCTCTTTTGATGTCAAAATAATTTTCATAAGTACAACTATAGCCAAGTTACTGGAGCTAAAGTGGAGGGAACCGCAAAACCTGAATGCCTGCATAAATATATACAGATTGCCAAGTGCTAGAGATTTGAAATTAGCACCAGGGCTATAGAAAGCCCTACTCTATGCAATGAGTGTTTTCATTAGGCATTGAAATGTAAGTACATGGTCAAGCGCGTGGGTGGAAAATGAATTTTATGGAATTTTAACGAAATTTGACAGTGTGTGAAGTTCTCGAGACTGACTGTTTTTTCACTATTTTTGTGGTATTTAAAGTATGCAAATTTTATCCATCAAACATATGTTTGTATAAAGCACTTATCTCTTTATGATCATCCTATCCTAGCTACCTACTCAATCTGAAATGTACTACATTCCTCTGATGTATCAACAGATTGAAACTGTATAATATTTCCTTTGGACTTGGTTTAAAAAAAGTTAAGGAAAATTACTTCTTAAGACTATATTTTACTTGCCTTAGTGTGTGCAGTTCAAAGCAAATGGTGTTGAGTGCACACTGAATTATAAATTGGCAGCACACAGATGACGGTGTTATATTCATACTTTTGAATTGGACATACAGAATTCAAAATAGTGCGTATAGTACACCAAACAAAAGTGTGTTATTCACACTTCTTTTATATCACACCTCAGAAATTGGTGTGCTATACACTCAGAATTATAAATAGTGTGTGTGGCATACCAAATTGAACGGCACACCCAAGAAACAGGTGTGTTGACTTGTACATGCTCTTATTTTTTTAAAAGTGTATATACACAATCACTTGAGTCAGAGGCAGAAGAAACTATTCCCATTGGGGGTGCAAAATTCCCTGAGGGGATATCAAATCCACTAAGGTACTTGGCTCGGGGATGCCATATTCCTTGGGTAAGCCATTGATAAAGTGTTTTATAGTAGCTGGAATGCAGCAATTGGACATTCCACGTTTGTTCTCATGTCCCAGGGAATTCGAATCCCCACTTTTTGGCACCACCCATATGCAGAACACCCTTATTGTATTTGGTATCCCACACGACGTTCGATCAGGGAATCTGGCATCCTCACCAGTGTTGATGGCAGCAGCAAAGAATACTGGCTAGAGCTAAGGCTAGGAAAGTATAGGGCTAGAAAAAGAGAATCTAAAGTAGGCACTCGGCATTGCTCTGAAATCCTTGTTGGCACAATTTCGAATTCAGTTTCTAAAAACTGTGTCATTATACTCTTCCAAAGCTTTGATTTAGGGCTAAGGATAGGGCTAGGGCTAGTCGGGCACAGTCACATACACACTTGTTAAGAATGCAACATAATACTTAGAGTTGTCGCTGTAAAAATATTGCAGTCTAATCAGATCGCACAGAACAAATTCTCCATTTATTACACGCGTATGTACCTCAAACTCGCTATTTTCATCAGTGTGGGAAAGACAGAGATGGCTAGCCTTGTGGCTGTGATTCAGGAGGAAGTTAGACTGATAGTAGCCAGAACTATTATAATCATAGTAAAATGCTGGTCCACACCAAGATGAAACCTGAGCAGCTGAAAAATGTGGAGGCTTTTTTAATGTCTTTAGCAATCTTCCTAGAGACGAGCTTATGCATCGCCTGTTTGCCACTACCTTTGATGAGATACCTTCCTCCATTGACTGCGATAATGAAAGACTATGTTAGAGTGTTATATGGTAAATCAGTGCAATATATGTGACCTAGCTAACTATAAACTTTGCACAATATCTTATATTTTTAGGTTCATAATTTTATCTTGTCCTGTGTGTATAATTAATTATCAAGAGCACTTTAGAAGTGAATTTGCATATGGCAACATTAGGTGGTCTAGAGACCAACAAATCGCAAAGAGCGGAAGAGAAGACGTACTTGTGCAAAGGTCTGTCTCTGTTTCTGGTGACTAAATTGTGGAATAACTTGAATTGTATGCACAATGTGTTCGGATATTTTCCTTTGCAAAGTATTGTAACAAATATATGCTGAAAAACATTTACAACACATGCATTTGTGTTCCTCAAGCAAATTGTCCAGGCATAGATCATTCATTCCAACTGCATCCTTGACAATCACTTTCCACAATATGTTAGTATTGCTATCCATCGAAACGCTGTTTGCCTGTTTTTTTTTGATCAGGTCATATCCATAGACAAAACATTGCTTCAACCAAGATTATTATGTCAAAACATTTTTCATGGCACGTGCATACAGGTACACCTGTTTAAATACTTACAAGAGCATGCAGCTAGAATCTGGATGTTGATGCAGAGCATAGAGTAGTTACATGCAGCCATACCTCTAGTTGAGGTGGGTAGTGCAGGAATGCGGCAATTAAATATATATATGCGTGGTTTATAATGCTTATGTCAAAATGAAATTCCAAGGTAAGCTGGAGGGACAGTGTTGCCTACGTAGAAATTCCTTGGCAACAACTCTATGTATCATGTTTCACCACACCACCTCTCTACTTATATGTTGGGTAGCTATATGTCTGCTCGACTACTTATATGTTGGGTAGCTATATGGCTGCTCGACTAGGCTTGGGTGAGGGCTGGGGCCTCCATTAGACATCAATAGCGTATCAATGGGGGAGTTACCAATGACGTCCATGACCCTAGGTTATGTCATCTTGTATTTTTTTAAAGTACCAGCTCTGAGCTAGGGAAGTGCGAGTAATCTGGCATGGCCTCCATATTATGAGTAATCTGGCATGGTCTCCATGCCATATTCTTTACTCCTTCCAAATTTCTATATCGAGATGGAGAAGTCCTGTATCGATAAAATAATTTATCGTATGTGTATATCACAGTGTTTATTACTGCACAAGTCATCTTACATAATAATAATAATAACAATAACAATAACAATAACAATAATAATATTAATAATAATAAATAATAATAATAATAATAACAACAACAACAATAACAACAACAACAACAATAATAATGATAATAATAGTAATGATAATATAATAATGACAAGGATAATAATAATAATAATGATGATGATGATGATGATGATGATGATGATGATGATGATGATGATGATGATGATGATGATGATGATGTTGATGATGATGATGATGATGATGATGATGATAATAATAATAACAACAACATTAATAATAATAATAATAATGTTAATGTGTATAGGTGTAGTATTAAGATTGTTGTCCATATTCTTCAGCACCATTCACCATATTTAAAGGTAATGTGTCCAAGGATAAAATGAAGGGGGAAAATGAATGATAAAAAATGGAACACAATGACCTACTGGTTCTGGTAGAGAGCTGTCAACTAATAGTATTGTATATACCCTTGGTTGCTCCTGCATTTGATGCAAAACCCAGCTACTGTAGTTCCTGAAAGTTGAGCTTCCACTCCTGCCAAATGTAGAACTGGCTGAAGGCCACCCATCTTTAGAGTTGTTTAAGGTAGGGTCTGTGATTCATTAATGTAGGTATCCTCCAACCTTGCTCCAGGGGTAACTGTCAGCATTCGCCATTTACCCTCAATATAGTCTTGGTCTCACTAGACAATGTGTCATTTTGTGAGGATTCCATGACAATGCTCATCTGTTCGGGTTGTCATTGGTCCTGCTCCATGGTGTGCTGGGGTGGTTAGACTGGTGGTCGAAGGACTGTGTTATGTTTCTCAGTATGGTAAAGAAGAGTTGACACCATTCCACTGTTTGTTATGCAATACCTCTTTTTTGGTGGACTCCTGTCTGCTATATCCACAGCCAGATTCACAATGGCTTCCTGGAAACTGGCATCACAATCACAAAGTCACAATTAATGTAATGTAGGTTAGAAGAAGGGGGGTGGAGCCTGTGCAAGCTTGCATAGCAACTCTCAGTTGTAGGTGTTAGTGGGGACAGGTCACTTGAAAAACTCTCTTGAAGCCTGGTTTCATGACTGGGTGTATTTACGTGTCAAGAAAGGCTTTAGATGTCATGAATTCACCTTGCTTTTGATATCAATGCCATCATTTCCTAACATGCAAAGGCCCATAGGAGTGATGTCAGTTATTTCGTGCCACCCCAACAAGTCTTGTGCTAATCTGTCACCTTTCTTCGTTGCTTTTTGTACTTTCTTCTTCAGGACACGGCCACCAGTAACCAACAAATGCATTTTAATCTTGGATGTGCTAAAAGACAGAGTTAAGCTGTGCATGGTCAAAGCAAGCATTTCTTCTCACAACTGCTTGCTTTGATAACTCTGTCTGGATTTTTTTAAAGCAGTTTCCAATGTCAGACCTGGGTTCATCTGCAGTCCTTTAGGCCTATCACAAACCTACTGTTCCAACTCGTCCTTTGGGTCTCCATAGTTGCAGAATGCTGTGGTAAACTCACACGCCTTTTTAGCATAATAGTTAAATTATTCCCTTTCAAATATTACACTAATTCTCACCTTCAACAACCTGTCGTAAAGTGGCATTAGAAATTCCTAATTTTTGTGATCATCCTCTGTGACATTCATGGAGATAAGGACATCCAGCACTCCCAATTGAGCAGTACAAAACAGAGTATTCACTTGTCGTAAGTCATTTTGTCTGCTAGGCCAGACACAGTGAAAAATTGCTCAAAATCGCATTGCTACCTATATACAACAACAACAACAACAACAACATGGCCAATTATTATATTCAAAAGGTAATGCTTCCCATTGCTACCATCAGCAATAGGGTGACTGCTGAGTTATGGTCACCTGACAAGATATGACCTTACCAGTTGTTCCTGACCAATCCAACCTTGAGCAGGTATCAATTACCTAACATATGCAGCAGAAGGTTGAGGAAAAAAAACAACATCTGAGCTCTATCAATACTCCAACTACCACACCCCTCACTCCACCTACAGGCAGTACAGACCAATGGTCTGGACAAGAAGGGTATGATTATCTGCACCTGAAAGCAGTGTGGAGTGGATTTCAAATATTCGTCCTCTCCATGCAGTAAACAATACTTGTCTTCACAGTCAGTGTCAACCTGAGTAGGGTTGAGGTACTTTGCATAGCCACTCAGGTACGACTCAGGTGTATTGCTCAAGTGTCATACACCTGATGGACTGGGACTTTGCAGTCTCACTACTTCTATTTAGCTACTCCTAACAGTCAGTGAGCAGTATAAGTTGGCACTGGTCAGGAAAATAATTTTGTGGTATGCTTGGCACAACATCATGACTGCAGGCCACAAGCTAGAGTTTGAAATGCCAGCTCAGATAATAGGAACGATAGCACACAACATACCAACATCAAATACCATTGCGATTATCACACATAATGTTATTTTAGATAGTTGATGCATACTAGCTATGCATAACAGCAAACGCATTCGGTGGAGTAGGCACCTATAAATTAATATAGACCGGGAATGAGTATAGACTTGTTTTAAGATGGTTGCAGATTTCAGTGAAATGGTGCTATCCAATCCATGACTGGTATATTTAAAATTTAAATCCACCTGGTCATCTACCGATATGAACTGTACTGATGATATATCATCATGCAACTAAAGGTCAATCATATTTTAAAAAAAGTTTTGTTTTCTAATACCTGGAACTTTTTTCGTACCACTTGTGGAGGAGGATAGAGCTTTTATAAGCTTTAAAATAATGTAAAAGGTGATAGGGTAGGTACATCATTGGATGAATAACAGCAAAACTAATTGAGGTCATTCAAATTGAATCTCCGTGAAGATCTCAAGATTAGAACATGAAGAGGGTTCAACTTGTTTTGTGTGTAGCTCACATACCTTGCTACAAATAAAATATCAAGTGGCTTATCACAGTCAATCATTACAACTGTTGCAGCATTGTTTAGGGCTTTTCTTTCATTGACATTACTTTTCATTTAAACTGTGATTGAAAGTACTAAAATACCTAATATTGAATTGTTCATATATACTATGCACATTAAAATAGAATAATATACAAAAAGAAATTAACAAAAGTAATTCTCGAATAATTTAGTACAATGAGTAAAAATGAGCAAGAACCAAAAGGACTATTGCAGTAGCCAGAGAGAAATTGCTGCACATTTGAACAGCTCCACCAGCTGTAGTACTTACAGCAGGAATAGTGAAAGGAGGGCTTGTGCATGGTTGAGGATAGGCACTACTGCAGGATTCCCACAGAGTTAAATTGGAAAGCAGAGTGTAGAAATCATTCTCGTCCACTGTGATTAGGCCCATTGCTAGTAATTCATTGAGGGTATTTGTGTTGTTGTAGATGTTTGCCAAACAGCAGCCAATCTCGTTGGACAAACGATGCAATCCTCTACTGCAATTTTCCGGGCATCTAAATGTCTGATTAAAGGATGCACATTGCATGATATCCGGATTTGAGAAAAGCATTGGATCTCTTTGAAAGAGTGCATATCTACAGCGTCCAATCCTCCCGTTATCTGCAGGCTGGCACCACAACGTCAGACCAGCTGCTTGAAGTGTGTCATTGCACGCTGGAGACGCGAGCCAGTCTGCTACTGCACCAGCACAATCAACAACGCAAATTTGATCGAGATACTTCAACCCCTCTGTGCTATTCCGCGAGTTGTTCAATTTTCGAAATCCAAGGTCGCAATCTTTTCCGTTGGGAAGGCCTAGTACGAACTGCATATGCTGGGCTAGATTGCAGTTCTGTGCAGCGGATAGAATGATGACGGTGTAAGCAGTTACAACCAAAAGAATCACTTGCCTAGCCATTGTTGCTAGTTGGTTGGCGATCTGAAAAATATTCGATCGCGCGGCTAGCGTATTCGCGGAATGGCGGATGCGATCGTCAGCCCGGATGTTAACAAGGAGGTAAGACCGCCTAGCTTGGTTGAGGAATTTAGCATGGCCACCTGGACACCACCTACAGTTCTAGAGAATGCCTACAAGGCCAGAGGCAGGTCTATCTATGTAGTTGGTTACTCTTATGTTACCTCTTCTAGAGACTTTCTATCAGCACTACTCAAAGATCTAGTGATCTAGTATGTATATGCATGATACAAGGTGACCTGCCAGTTGAAGGTGCACTCTATAATATTATTGTATAATTAGGGATCTAGGAATGACAATGTAGACGGAAGAAAGATTATTATAGCAGTGAGAGGAATACAAGAGTGCAAGAACACATGTGAAGAGGTTGATCAGGAAGAGAAGGAGGCATGCTACAATAGAAGAGAAAGGAACTAGCTATAGCTGTAAAATATTTTGAGCTGATTTGAAGGGGAAGAAGAAGCAATGTCAATTCAGAGAGGAGTGAGAGAGAAAAATGGTAGTGGAGAAGAGGACGGATATTTTGGAGGTTTTGGCCAAGCATTGAGAAGGATTAGGGAGGGTGTCCATGTCAGGGGAGGATGTTCCACAACCTGGAATAGAGAAGTCAACTGGATGGCTGGTTGGATTCCAGCAGATGCACACTATTGTGAAGGATTTGAAGAGGGTAAGACTCCTGGTCATGATGGCATAATTAATGAGATGTTGAAGTATGATGGGAATGATGGGAGTGTTGTGTCTCTTGTTAATTAGTGATAGAATCTAATTGGCCAGAAGATTGGAGACAAGAGTTATATCATGCCACTCTTTGAAGCTGGGGATGAGGAAGTGGCTGGTAATTACAGGTGGGTAGCTCTGGGAGTTGTGGATGGCAAGAATGTTTGCAGGTAGGCTTCAGTAGGTTTGCAGAAAAGGGTCTACTAACTGAGAGACAGGGTTGATTTTGTCCAAGGAGAGGATGTTCCTATTGTTAAAGAATGTGTGTGACATTATGAGTAGATTTTGTCCAAGGAGAGGATGTTCCTAGTTTTAAAGAATGTGTGTGACATTATGAGTAGATTTTGTCCAAGGAGAGGGCGTTCCTATTGTTAAAGAATGTGTGTGACATTATAAGTTGATTTTGTCCAAGGAGAGGATGTTCCTAGTGTCTAGTGTTGAAGAATGTGTGTGACATTATGAGTTGATTTTGTCCAAGGAGAGGATGTTCCTATTGTTAAAGAATGTGTGTGACATTATAAGTTGATTTTGTCCAAGGAGAGGATGTTCCTAGTTTTAAAGAATGTGTGTGACATTATGAGTAGATTTTGTCCAAGGAGAGGGCGTTCCTATTGTTAAAGAATGTGTGTGACATTATGAGTTGATTTTTTCCAAGGAGAGGATGTTCCTAGTGTTAAAGAATGTGTGTGACATTATAAGTTGATTTTGTCCCAAGGAGAGGATCTTCCTAGGTGTGTGACATTATGTGACATTATGAGTTGATTTTGTCCAAGGAGAGGATGTTCCTAGTGTTAAAGAATGTGTGTGACATTATGAGTTGATTTTTTCCAAGGAGAGGATGTTCCTAGTGTTAAAGAATGTGTGTGACATTATAAGTTGATTTTGTCCCAAGGAGAGGATCTTCCTAGGTGTGTGACATTATGTGACATTATGAATTGATTTTGTCCAAGGAGAGGATGTTCCTAGTGTTAAAGAATGTGTGTGACATTATGAGTTGATTTTGTCCAAGGAGAGGATGTTCCTAGTGTTAAAGAATGTGTGTGACATTATGATTAGATTTTGTCAAAGGAGAGGATGTTCCTAGTGTTAATGATATTATAAGTTGATTTTGTCCCAAGGAGAGGATCTTCCTAGGTGTGTGATATTATGAGTTGATTTTTTCCAAAGAGAGGATGTTCCTATATAGTGTTAAAGAATATGTGTGAACATTATGATTAGATTTTTTCCAAGGAGAGGATGTTCCTAGTGTTAAAGAATGTGTGCGACATCACCCACTTGGGGTTTGATGATAAATGGTATGCTCTTTTGGTATGTCAGATATGGAAAAGTTTGCCAGAACCTTCATTGTGTACAGCGAAACCTCCCGTTAATGGACACTCCCAATAACAGACACCTACCTTAGAATGAAGGCAGATGCACCGATTGATGTCTACAGCACTTTAGAGATCCCCTGAATACTGGACACCTCCCAATTGCAAACAATAGACAGCAGCCAGAGAACCAAATAAACTTTCAAACATGAAACCGCCCCTCTTATTGGGCATGCCAGTGGGTGTGGCCAGAGACGAAAGAATTATTGATTGTTACACATGATCAAAACAACATGATATTCGATAGGTATGGTAGAAGCTATGGAGCTAGATACAGAAGTCCACTAGCATGTAAAGACACTATTTTTCTTTCACTCTATCATTGTAAGGCTTGGGTCCATAAAAATGGGTATCTCCAAACTATATTCAGCTCCTCTGTTGATTCTGTCACCAGTCACCTCAGCAAAGACTTTATTGAGGCCTCCTTCTCAGAAACTGAGAGATGACAGAGGCAATATTGTAGGGAATGTGGCCAACAACAACACCCTCTCTCATCACTGCAGCAGCAGATTTGTCACAACTCCTAGTTGGCTCCATTCTGAGAGTAGCAATATTTCTTCAATGGAAGGAGTCCATACTTCTATATAGGCATGATAGCCTCTGATGTACGAGTGTACTTCTGCTACAGTCAAGTCACTGCCTATATACTGGCTGAGAGACCTTCTAGCTAGAGCATTTAGTCATCTTGCGTGATGCTCACATTTCTTTGAGTAGGGCTTCCAGAGTGTAGCTAATCTATAGTTCTAAAGGCTAGCTGCCTGGGTCTGGTAATGGCATTTCCTAAAAAAAAGGATTCATCTCTCCTTGGAAGAAGGTGGATGTGATCAACGAAGCAAAGAAACATCCTGGAATTACTGTGCGCAGCCTTGGAGAAAAGTTTAGTTGTAGTAAGACACAAATTTCAGATATATTGAAGAGCACTGAGAGTATCTTAGCCATGTATGAATAGAATTTGTCGATTAGTAAAATAAAAACCCTCGAGTTTCAGATGTGAGTGAAGCATTGTATCAATGGTGTCTGATGGCCTCTTCCAAGAACCTTAACCCATGTGAACCTCAACTTGTTGAGAAGGTTATAGAAATTGATGTACTATCAGGCAAGGCAGAATTCAAGGGAACAGATGGTTGGCTAACAAAGTGGAAGAAGCAATACAATATAAGGTGAGTGGTTGTAAGCGGTGAATTTGGTGATGTATGAGGGGAGACTATCCATCATGGGAAGGAGAGGCTGCCTGAGATTGTGAAAGGATGTAAAAAGGATATTTATAATCTAGAGAGCTGTGGATGTTGTTTTTTTGCATGAAGCTACTCATGCAAGTTCATTAGTTGTCAAAGTTGTTTCTATAGGGACACTGTCCGTGTCGCACAAACTACCATACACGAATACAAAACAAACTGAGAATGTACAAAGTTTTATGCTGGTGTCTGCATGACCTACAAAACTGAGTGTTTTATGCTAGTGTCTGCATGACCTACGAAACTGAGCTAATGATAATGTTTTATGCTGGTGTCTGCATGACCTACAAAACTGAGATATTGATGCTGGTGTCTGCATGACCTACAAAACTGAGATATTGATGCTGGTGTCTGCATGACCTACAAAACTGAGATATTGATGCTGGTGTCTGCATGACCTACAAAATGAGACATTGATAATGTTTTATGCTGGTGTCTGCACGACCTATATACAACAGAGAGAATAAGATTAGTAGTATAAACTGAGATAATGACAATATTTTAACCTAATGTCTGCATGACCTACAACAAAGAGAATAAGGTTAATATAGAAGCCTCCCAATAAATGACAACCTCTGAATAATGGACAAAGAGGTAAGTCCAAACTTGTCCATTATTCGGAGGTTCCACTGTATAGCTACTAGTATACTGGGATTTTCACTCCAATTGTTTGAAACTCCCTAGGGCAGTGAAAGTCACCAACATGAGGCTCTCTAGGTGGTCTTTGAGTGATATGATCATTAGGTACATCAGTTATGGAAAAGTATGACAGAACTCTTCTTTTGAATATATACTACTGGAGATGATGGAAAAATTTGAGAGAAATGAACTTGAACATTATTTGTTGTAGTAGGTGCCTTTATGTGTGTTGTGCTAAAATGCCATTTGTCGGGTGACTACGCAATAATATTTGCTTTTTAAAGATGATAGCAAATATACAAGCACCCACCACTCCAACACTATGCCTCGGCACTTCAGCAGTGAGACAAGAAGTGGTACATTGAAAGAACATGATTTAAAATAGTAAAGGTCCATCTGCAATGGTGAAGAAATGGTAGATTGAAAGAACATGATTTAAAATAGTAAAGGTTCACCTGCAATGGTGTAGTCCACATGGTATGTTTTGGTTTCCTTTATCTTTTTGACAAGTCAACTAAAATATTATAATCTGTTTGTTTTAAGTAGGTCCATACTTGTCAGTTGTGCCTGCACACTTTCCCCATGCATATGTTTTTCCCCTCTGAAAGACCAATCAACAGAATTGCTGGAAAAATCAAACTCACCATACACTTGACAATGCCGGAAACTGCCAAGAACTCTCCTACAATGGCTCATTCACTTAACATTTAGCCGAAGATTATCTGTACTTCAACCTTGTTTTTCAGTTGAGGAGTACCACAGGCCATGTACTCATATTTACCAGCGAGAACTTCTAATCAAATGTACTATCGAAATATATGAATACACAACAGCATTGAATGATACACTTTATAAGGGGGAGTTTAATCCTGTAATTATAAACTTCTGAATCTCTGTCAAACAACTCAGGCAACATTGTCAATGTCTGTGCTCTCACTCAAACCGTACTTCCATTTAGGAACTAGCTTGAATGTGGCAACAGATTCAGCAATGTTAAAACTTGAGGCAGTTAGTACTACATGTATATCACTAAATCACTAAAGAGATGATTCCAAATTCCAATCTAAAATATCATCATGCTAATACTCATTCCCCTCCATTCAATATGGTGCAATTCTATGCAACACTTAGTTTTGTATGCAGAGGTAGAAATACAGAGAAAGAAGATGTGCACTTTGCAGCATATTTTAGCCTGAGACAGTAAACCTAGTCATACATTAGTAGTCCACATTCCTACATTTCATGACTTGGCTCTAACTTTTATAGAGGTCCATGCAATGAAGCTAGGATTCATAATCACAATATTGCACTTGGGACAAAATGTAAGCATGTATACTACACACTAATACAGACGCACTTATTCATTAACATCACTTATTCAAATTAAACCACGGCAAATATCTACACTGAAAGTTAGTTAATTTCAAAGTGAATCTGCATTTATTGCATGAACTCTTTTTCTCTGTAGGATTGATATAGCATGCATATAATTATTAGCTTTCTCTGATATATAATTATATCATAATAATTATACCAAAAGTAAACAAGCATTTCTGGTGCAAATGACACAAAGGAATCGTCCAGCACTAGCTTTCGATAAAAGGAAAGCCAATCTTATTCTACAGCAAACAGACTGACATAATTAATACTTGGTCCATGATAGAAAGTATTCTCAAGACAGCTTTGGAGATCTTGTTTTGGTAAGAGTGATCCATGCATTCCAGGAGCTAGATCAAGAGAGCACCAGCTCTGCCTGAAATAGGATATGTAGTTCATTCCCATGAAGAGCCGCCTGTCCCAAATATGAGTAGAAATTATATATCTCATGTCAACTTGTGTGATGTCTACCATGCTAATGATGGCTATACTTAGTATTATGACTGGTCCTGAAGAACATGAGAAAGGAGGACAGTGAGATGATGTGAAGATTATTATTCCAAATTGTGTAATTAATGTTCATAGATACTTCTACAGACATTGTGACATATAGGGTTCTACCCCAGTGAGGATGCAACTCCAGTGATGATACAACCCCAGTGATGATGCAACCCCAGTGAGGACGATACCCCAGTAAGGATGCTACCACAGTGAGGATGCAACCCTGATAAGGATGCAACTCCAGTGAGGATGCTACCACAGTGAGGATACTATCCCAGTGAGGATACTATCCCAGTGAGGATGGTACCCTAGTGAGGATACTATCCCAGTGAGGATGGTACCCCAGTGAGGATGCTACCACAGTGAGGATGCTACCCCGGTAAGGATGCAACTCCAGTGATGATGCTACCCTGCTGAGGATGCAACTCCAGTGAGGATGCTACCCTGGTGAGGATGCAACCCAAGTGAGGATGCTACCCCTTGAGGATGAAACTCCAGTGAGGATGCTAACCCAGTGAGGAAGCTAACCCAGTGAGGAAGCTATCCCAAGGATGCTACCCGATTGAGGTTGTTACCCCAGTTAGGATGCTAAACAAGTAAGGATGCTATCCTAGTGAGGATGTTACCCCAGTAAGGATGCTATCTGAGTGAGGATGCTACCCCAGTTTGGTTACCACCCCAGTAAGGATGCTATCCTAGTGAGGATGTTACCCCGGTAAGGATGCTATCCTAGTGAGGATGTTACCCCGGTAAGGATGCTAGCTGAGTGAGGATGTTACCACGTGAGAAAGGCTGCCCTAGTATGGACGTACATAGAAACCAGTTTTTTTCCACCCAAACCTGCCACATATTAGAGCACTCTCTAATACCATGACAACTTGCATGTCCAAAACAACATGTTGCCTAGTTAAAATAATATATAACTTTTTTTTTAAAGCCAATTAGTCGGTGAAAAGCGAAGATACATAAAAACTGATTATGATCTCATCTGAGCTAAGAGAGATTTGAAGCTCAGTCTAAACTTTTGTCGGTGTACCCACAAGATTCCCTGATAGATGCCATAACTATGGTGGAACTCGGTGCCCTGAAATTGAATGAGATTGAAACAAATGCACGATCTAGATTACCGAAGGATAATTTGAGTCAGAACCGAGGAGAGCACTTAGGAATTGAGAATGCCACTGTCATAAAAATGAGTATCATTCAAAACTTAACAAAAACCTGGAATGTGGTACCTACAAATTTCTGAGACTAGATTCAACCAAGTCACAGGGAAAAAAACACTTAAGAGTTTAGAGAAGACATGAGGAGATATATATATTAATCTTAGGCCAACAGGAAGTAGACCACTATTGTTATAATTATGGCCTTCTCCAAAAATCCTTGTGACCTATTGTTTTATGCATAAGTTGTCCAACATTCCAACTTTCAAAATATATAGCACCATCGATCTCTCCACTTGCAGTGATATAATTGAATGACTCGGGACATTGTATGGATGCAAGCAAAAATGAATGTTTTATTTCAGATGAGATGCTAAGTCAGTTTTGATATATCCTCTCTTTGAACTTGTGCATCCATGAATGAGGCAGTTGATGTAGCAATAACACGTTGAATGAGATCCTGAAGGAAACATTACTGCCTGATAGAACCACTGAGCTGTTGGGAGGCTACATCAGCTGCAAGGGAGACTTTAGGAACAGAGCTAAGGAGCTTCTTAGGAGTCTCCTGTCTCTACTGGAGTGACCGATGAGATCTTTGAGGAGCTGGCCTTGAGGTCAGCACCAACAAAACTTGTCCTATGGAAAAGATATGTGGATGACACATTCTGTATAGTGAGACTGACAATACAGGAGAGTAGGATAATGGCTCGTGTTGGGGTGGGGAGGAGCAGACTAAAGTGTAAGTACATGACATGAAGCATGAAGCGGTCAAAGGGGGTGGAGGCAGGAGGGAGAGTTTTATTGTTTCCCCCTACACATGCAGCACAAGAGCTAAAAGTTTAATATTTGATTAATGATATTCAGATTGGAATTAATTATATAGTCAAAGGTGTATAAAGAAGTTTCTTCTCTCACTGCTACTGATAAATTCCTGTGCAATTTCAGATAGATCAAGGTCATCAATTGTTATTTGCCGGTGAGGCGGTAAATGTGCAAAAACATGCAGTGGTTCAAACATTGCCGAGTCAGTGAGTTTCTCAAATATGTTTTTATACACTTGAGAGCAGAGAAGCTGCATTCAGTTGTGATAGGTACGGTCAAGTGAATTTGCAAAAGCTTATGCACTTTTGTCAACATACACTTGATATTTAGCTAAGAGCACATGGGGTTATATACCAGGCAAGGGGATTGTTTGCGTAGTATAATAATAGTAGATATAATAATAAATACACAATATATATGTATAGGTACATAAATAATTAATTAATCTAAATGATGTCCATCAAACCCATCTGCTGTCCCATTGTCCCCAAAACAGAACTTGCATTTCCCCTCTGAATTGCGACTGAGACCTCTGTAGCAGGTACTGAAATTGTTTGAGGAGATAATAAATACTTTGAATCCTTGTAACTTTGCATATCTGAATGCTGCGTAGTGTTGTAGCTGGTATGGCATCAGATAACATTTATAAATGTAATTTGAGTTTGTTAAAATTACATTGCACAATTCTTGAGGCAGTAAAAAGCCTTCCCATGAAGCAGGTTTCTAACTTTCTAACAAGCAAAACGTTTTCTTGCAAAAAGCGATTCTCTAAACTTCTTAAGTTAAGCCAAAAGGTATCTCTTGCAGGCATTTCCACCAGATCTGTAAGACCTTTCAGTCTTCTTCAATATTATATGTAGGATTTGTTGGTTGGGATATTTCAGAGCCAGTACCACAAGATTTACTATGTGTCCTGATAGCATGAACCAATCTTGGGAACTACTGCTACAAGGAACTTCCATTTGAGAGGTACTAACCCCTGAAGTAGGAAGTGCCTGACTCACAAAATCTTCATCAACTTTGTTCTTTGTGAAGGTCAGATTCATATGCTGGAAAATAATATATGAAAGTTCTCCTAAGCTAGCTAAATAGAACCTACCATCAGATTGTGCTCTTTTTGAGTGGAAGAGTGAAGTCGAATGAATTGCCCTCTGTCAAAGCACCTTTTCCTCTTGGACATGTCTCTCCAGCTACTGCAGGTAAGTATATGTTCTATCAGTGTGTCATGTGATGATCACTTCTACAAATTTTATACTTACACACATGATGGTGTTATGACCTGGTATTGCAACCAATAGTATATATATATACCACTACAGATAGTACAATACAGATCAGTGGGGTGGGGGAATGCCCCCTCAATATTTATTGCGTGGGGAGGGGCATCTCCCCCCTCCTCCCACTCCCCCCAGTCCTACTTCACTGCAATACATCATGGACTCAGAATTCTGTGACTAAAAGACTAGTGGTCCTCATGCTGTTGTATTCTGTTGCTAGGAAGTAGGTTATCCATGGCTAGAGATGTTCTGGCATACAAATATACTGGGATTCATGATATAAGGATATCCCTAGCTATCTTGGAATCCCAGGATGTCTAGGAAACATGACAAAAATTGACAACCTTCCAATAACTGAACCTGAAAAGAGGAATGGGTGTGACTGCCAAAATGTCGTTTACTAATTGTAACTAGACAAGATTTTCCATGTTAGAGTTTGATTTCTGGAAGTTTTGTGTCTCCACTGCAAATCAGAGTGAGGTCCTTACAGAATGAAGTCAGGTGATCTACATTTTTCAATTGGTCACTGAAAACTTGGATGACCACACCGCATATTATGTGGTGGTTGAAGGTCTGACTCTTGGGTAGGCCTTCAAGTCCATCCCTGCTATGAAATCTTTATTCCATACTGCATGTCTCGGTACAAGAATAGCTCCGATACATAATGTCCTGCTCAAGCACCACAGGGCTAATGGCTGAAGGGACATGCCAGCAAGTCAGTTCAGGAGGGCGGGGTGGGGGGGGGGGGGGGGGGGGGGGGGGGGGGGGGGGAGTGGGGCTCCTTGGGTACCTTAATATTAGCAGACTATGCTATGTGTGTATCCTTTGAATGTATTTTCATTTTTAACAACAAAAACAACCCTCTCCCCCCTAACTTGTTAGCTATAGAAGACTTTGTACTTTCATTGGCAAGATATTTTCAAATTGCAAAAAAAACTCGTAAAAAATTATCCAACCCCCCTCCCCCCTTAGAAAGTCCAGCATCTGTACAAGCAGTTACACTAGTCATTTTTACTGCTAGAGTACTGTGCTTGAGTGCTGTCATTTGTGTGGCAAAAGCCTCTAACTACACCATGTCATTACTACCAAAACTTGAAAGCTCATAAGGTAGACCCTATGCAAGTTACAGATGATGCTCACAGATAGATGTATATTTGAATAGGAATACTGCATCCACATAGCTATATGTATGATTTAGTGCATGTCCCAGTAATAATATTAAAGAAAATAAATAACAAAGGCACATGTTCGTTATACAAAAATCACATAAGAAGATATGCATTATGGACTTGAATATCAAGACTACACCGCCAATGGAGAGGAAATTGTAAGCAGACTTATTTTTTACCTCTCTTGAAACAGTTGACCTCCGGTTAAAGTCATTTTTGAAGCTTAAATGACAGAAACTCACAGCTGTTTTTTTTTTATGGTAAAAGGTCTAGCATGCGCACGCGATGGGGTAGGTGGACAATAAATATGTTGCTTCCGGTCTCCATATTATTATTTGCGCGGTCCACTTTATAAAAAGCATTCTGCGAACGTCCGCTAGTCGTGCAGTAGAATATTTCAAGTGATCACTAGCTAAAAGAAAACTAGTAATAATGAAGAATCAAGTGATGCTTTTGGTTGCAGCTGCTTATGTCATCAGCCCATCCGCTGCGCAGAACTGCAATCAAAACCAGTTAATTCAGTTTATACTTGGCCTTCCCCACGGAATAGATTGCGGCCTTGGATTTAAAAAAGCGAACAATACCCCTAGCACGACAGAGGGAATGAAGGCTCTCGATCAAATTTGCGTTGCCAGTTGTGCCGGTGCGGTCACAGACTGGCTCCTTTCTCCACCGTGCGACGACATACTCTTAGCAGTGAGTGTGGTACTGTGGTGCCAACCTGCGGATAACGGGCGGATTCCGCGCTGCAGATATGCATTTGATCGGCCAGAGCTATTCTCAAATCCAGATATCATGCAATGCGCTTCCTTTAAGCAAGCTTCTGGATGCCCAGGAAACTGTAGCGCAGGACTTCAACGTGTGTCCCACGAGATCGGCTGTTGTTTTACAAATATTTACAACCACACGGATATCCGCAATATACTACAAGCAACGGGACAGATCACAGCAACGCAGAGCACATTCCTCACTCTGATTTCCAATTCGATTCTGTGGGACTCCTGCAATATTGCCTATCCTCAACCATGCATGAGTTCTCCTTTTCCTTCATCTGTTATTAAGACAGTAACTGATGCAGTGATAGTTACTGATGGAGCTGTAACTCGGACAGTAACTGTAGAAACTATATCTCAGGCAGTGAGTGATGGAACTGTGGTGACTGATGGAGCTGTTCAAATGTGCTGTAATTTCTCTCTGGCTACTACAATAGTCCTTTGTGTTCTTATTTTTATGTTCTAATTAATATTTTTACTATCTTTAAGAACTCATTGATTTTTATGGGCGGAGTCAACCATGAAAAAAAGACATAGCTATTAACACCAAGTTCTCCATCAGCTGAGCCTGGCTATAACATTTGACATGCAATGCAAATTGATTGTGCTCCTAAAGCCACATGCCATCTCTAATGTGTGGATGTGTGTAAAGTTATCATTTGAACGGTTTTTGAAAAATCACTTCCAGCCTTGAAGTCCAAGCAGTTTGTAATCACATCCCAGCTGCCAGAAACACCCCCTGCTTCACCAGAATACATCCCCTCATTACTAGAATTGTGTGTGTACAAACAAAATGTTGAAATCAACCAATTGACTTTCACAGTCCTTTATTTTTCAACAACAGCAGTATCCTACATCCTAACTATAACCTGAAAACCAACAATATATATATATATACATACACATAAATTAAAGACGCATCAGACTTGTTATGTTGCTTTGCTAATATTGAATTAGCAAACATAAACAGGTCATCATTTGCAGGGCTCCCATGCCCAGGTCCGTCACCCTACACACATGTCTTCCGACACCCTCCAGTAATCCCTGAAAAACAATAGAAAGCATAAACAAAAGTCATCCTCCAGTAGTTCCTAAGCTTGACAAAAATACACATAAACAAAAGTATCTTCCAGTAATCCCTGCAAGCTTGACAATAGAAAGCAAAATACACATAAACACATAAAATGTTACAGGTCCCCCTTGCCAGGACCATACGAAGCTCGCCACACCTAAATCGACGGCAAGCCTGACACTTGTTGCACTCATATGTTCTGTCTTACCCGCTCTACTCCACACAACAGAATTAATTTGGTTCTGTGTATAACCACCTAAACACTTGCACAAAAGATCCTCGGACATTAATTTATCAAAAACCTCCTAACGTACCTGGCCTTGTCCAGAGGAATCATAGGCCTATGGGTACTGGTACCTCACCTTTAGCACAAGCTCGATTAACTTTCACCAACTCAAAACTCCTGTAGGACAATACTCGTGTTGGGGATGTTCCGTAGTTGACTGAGAGTGATAAAAAATCGCTTTCACATCACGAATCATCCGCTCTAGGTTGTCCCTATTATTTCTAATTGCTCCCCTATAGTAGGTTTGTTTTAACTATAGACACACGACTAACCCCCATAGCACCACCCAAAGTAACATGCTTGCCATTGTCATCAACACCGCCTTTTTTAATGCATGTCTCAAAATGCTTTAAAAAGCGCTTGCTAACATGATTTATACACTCTACCTTCTCTATTTCAACACTAGGACTGTAAGGCTCGACTTCCAATAACCATTTATGTGCATTTGTATCCCCATCACTAATTATGTGTGTGTACCTAAGCTTCAGTCTCTCCACTGAATGCTCAAAACGTTTTTGTGTTCCTACAACTTCCATAGAACCCGAAGAGCCTTCAAAATTGGCTTCACAATTTACCTTGTGACCCTCAAACCATTCTTTGTAACTTGCTTCTGTTTCATCTTCAGGTCTTCGCGCACAAGCTTGACAGAACTTAGACATAAGATAATAATCCAAAACTTCTCCAGTGTCGCAAGACCTCACCGCAACCAAGCCATAATTTGATTTGTGGCCCCGTCTATGCCACGTGCCATCAACACTAACACTAACATCAGTGGTGTCTTCATGCCTAACCCCCATGTAACCTATGAGCGGCATCCAACATAATACTCTCTGTTACTGGATTTGTGTCACTCCCTATTGACCTAGTATATTTAAAAAAAAACAAGTGGAACTAAGAGGGGGCAACATATCCATGACTGCAGTGATGTCTTCCAGACCAGAATGACTAATTCTAGCAATGCAAGCACTCAGTACTGACTGGATGTTCAAAGAATGAGCTTCTACAGATACAGGGTTTGAGATGTCTTGAGTGTTACCACAATTTGAAAAATATGAGACACCATGCCTGCCCTACGGGAAATTTTTTCCTTCAGTTGCAAGGGAGCTCGGCTACCACATTGAATACACTTATTACACCTTTCTATGACCTTTCTAAGCTTATCTAAACGATTACCCTTACCCAGTTCTCCGACACCACCCAAGTCCAAAGAGGTAGAGTCAGTAGATCTAGTAGCAACATCCACAGAAGCAGCTGAACGATCCATGAGAGCCAACTTCTTCCTGGTCATAGTCACTGTTCATATATAGTCACCAATGGAACTGGAACTGGCCTCTCTTCAGACATTTTCAATTGATTGCAAGGTAAGTGAAGGTTCACAGAAGGCGCAACCTCACCTACAGGATCCAAGAGACTCACTAACAAAGGAAGGAAACAGCTAGTAACTTTTTAATACGGAGATAAACATTAAAACTTGCCTGGTGCGGCTACATGTGACAGGCTCAACAACAGCCGCCTGTAGGGCTTTCTTCTTCTTGTCCTCAATGTTCTTGAATCCTTGCCTTTCTGTTTAAAATGTTTCTCTTTTCTCTTCCCCATAACTCAACAGTGTGATACTTTCAAGTAATTCTGGCGAACTGACAGGTGTGCACTGCATGACATCATCTACTCCATCAATAATGAACACACAGGTATGCACTGCATGACATCATCTACTCCATCAATAATGAACACACAGGTGTGCACTGCATGACATTATCTACTCCATCAATAATGAACACACAGGTGTGCACTGCATGACATCATCTACTCCATCAATAATGAACACACAGGTGTGCACTGCATGACATCATCTACTCCATCAATAATGAACACACAGGTGTGCACTGCATGGCATCATCTACTCCATCAATAATGAACACACAGGTGTGCACTGCATGACATCACCTACTCCATCAATAATGAACACACAGGTATGCACTGCATGACATCATCTACTCCATCAATAATGAACACACAGGTGTGCACTGCATGACATCATCTACTCCATCAATAATGAACACACAGGTATGCACTGCATGACATCATCTGCTCCATCAATAATGAACACACGGGTGTGCACTGCATGACATCATCTACTCCATCAATAATGAACACACAGGTGTGCACTGCATGACATCATCTACTCCATCAATAATGAACACACAGGTGTGCACTGCATGACATCATCTACTCCATCAATAATGAACACACAGGTGTGCACTGCATGACATCATCTACTCCATCAATAATGAACACACAGGTGTGCACGGCATGACGTCATCTACTCCATCAATAATGAACACACAGGTGTGCACTGCATGACATCATCTACTCCCATCAATAATGAACACACAGGTGTGCACTGCATGACATCATCTACTCCATCAATAATGAACACACAGGTGTGCACTGCATGACATCATCTACTCCATCAATAATGAACACACAGGTATGCGCTGCATGACATCATCTGCTCCATCAATAATGAACACACAGGTGTGCACTGCATGACATCATCTACTCCATCAATAATGAACACACAGGTATGCACTGCATGACATCATCTACTCCATCAATAATGAACACACAGGTGTGCACTGTATGACATCATCTACTCCATCAATAATGAACACACAGGTATGCACTGCATGACATCATCTACTCCATCAATAATGAACACACAGGTGTGCACTGCATGACATCATCTACTCCATCAATAATGAACACACAGGTGTGCACTGCATGAGATCATCTACTCCCATCAATAATGAACACACAGGTGTGCACTGCATGACATCGTCTACTCCCATCAATAATGAACACACAGGTGTGCACTGCATGACATCATCTACTCCCATCAATAATGAACACACAGGTGTGCACTGCATGACATCATCTACTCCATCAATAATGAACACACAGGTATGCACTGCATGACATCATCTGCTCCCATCAATAATGAACACACAGGTGTGCACTACATGACATCATCTACACCATCAATAATGAACACACAGGTGCGCACTGCATGGCATCATCTACACCATCAATAATGAACACACAGGTGTGCACTGCATGACATCATCTGCTCCCATCAATAATGAACACACAGGTGTGCACTACATGACATCATCTACTCCATCAATAATGAACACACAGGTGTGCACTGCATGACATCATCTACTCCATCAATAATGAACACACAGGTGTGCACTGCATGACATCATCTACTCCATCAATAATGAACACACAGGTGTGCACTGCATGACATCATCTACTCCATCAATAATGAACACACAGGTATGCACTGCATGACATCATCTGCTCCCATCAATAATGAACACACAGGTATGCACTGCATGACATCATCTACTCCATCAATAATGAACACACAGGTGTGCACTGCATGACATCATCTACTCCATCAATAATGAACACACAGGTGTGCACTGCATGACATCATCTACTCCATCAATAATGAACACACAGGTGTGCACTGCATGACATCATCTACTCCATCAATAATGAACACACAGGTGTGCACTGCATGACATCATCTATGTGTATTACCAACTTTATTTCAAAGTGAAAAAAAGCAATAATGTGCTAGAACATTTCCAATATCAACAAAGATGGTAATTGTCTTGGCAAGGGTTAAAAAAATAACGACAAACATCATCAGCAGCAATAGCAACAACAGAGCTAAGTTATAAGCTCTCATTCTGCGTTCCACAGTAACAGGAAGGACAGCTGACCAGTGGGGAGAACATGCATGAGCCTGTTCCACACACTGTTGTCTTCCTCTAGTGCATAAACATCAGCAAACTTGTACTGTACTGAGACCTACTGAAGCTTCGAGGACCATTGACATTATTTCCCTTGGATAGTTCTGCTTTCACAGCCCTGTGAAGCTTTCTCAAGGCTTGGCTCATTAATCTTGCTTGATGACCCTGTGGGAATCCCCCATTTCACCAGGGACTATCCTAAACCACGAAACTATACGTAGCTGGTGTTTCTAAAAACAGAAGCACTGCCTAGTGAGTTGCAAGATTAAAAAGAATAATTAGCGGCAAACACAAAGCAGAAACCCAATTACTGATATTAAATTATTCCTTCAACAAATCTTATAGCCTCTGAGAGGACACCACCATCTTTCTCCATCCCATGAACTAAAGGTGAGAGGGCCCTGGAGGCTATTTCATCGATCAATGGATCCTTTTAAATGGTGGCTGCCGACAGATGTTAACTTCTCTTTGTCTGAGAGAAAGGGGATGTTAAGGACTGGAGGATGATACAGGACAGCTACTGAAGTTCGACGTGTAAGGCCAACCCAAGATTTCATCAACTTTGTGGCAATGATTTCTTTATTGCACCAGCAAATAAGCTGTTGACAGCCATGTATAGATGGAACCAAATATTGCTCATATATTGTATCCAAACCTTGTATTCCCCACATACTTGAGCTGCATCTAGCTGCTACACTGCATGTCTCTAATCATGATCCAAAAGTGTGCTCCCAAAGTCGAGTCGGACCCAAGAAGAGCAAACTGTTGGTCATAAACACAAATCAATGCTTTCATAGCCATTTTTCCACTGCTATGCACAATCTGCAAAGAGGCTGCAGCGTGTACTGACCTAGCTAGAGATAAGAACTGTGCTTACGGTTGCCACGACACAACAGACAGCAGCAAACAGTTTGGAATGCTCTTGACTTATTCACAACTCAAACAACATCATTTTGTGCACATTTCATAATGTCTATATACAGTATATTTGCATATACTCATAAGTAATAATAAGTATATATATATGCATGTAGTGGTATTCATAAGTAGCTCTCTCTCTCTCTATATATATATATACTGGCCAATATATACTAATAATTATACTGGTATTCATAAGCAATATGCCTATATACAGTATATATATATGCAAGTATTCATAAGCCTATATACGGTAACAATGCCATATATATATGCATATACTTGTATTCATATGTACTAATGCTGTTTATATATCATATACTGGTATTTATATGCAATAATGCCTGCATATACTGGTATTCTTATGTAATAATTCCTATATATACGGTATTTGTTTAGAAAGTACCAATTCACTGTTATGCTGTTTGGTCTTGTAGGAACGTGGCGGTGTTTCAACACCTGATGGATAAGCTTTTAGCCGACCTGTCCACATTCATTGTCGCCTATATGGACGACTTGGTTGTGTCCAGCTGTTCATGGACAAACCACATTTCACATCTCCACCAGATGCCATCCAATGGTCTGACGACCTTCAACAGTCATTCAACGCTTTGAAGAAGGCTCACTGACAGCAAATCTACATGGTCGCTCTTCCTATAGGACTTCTGATTCACATAACACACCAGCCCGGTTAATCTAACGGAAATGCAGAAGGCCTGTCTAGGCAATCCTGGAAAACCTCTTCTGCTGCTACAGAAGGAGGAGATGTAAGGGAACCAAACTACCTGACATGATCTAACAAGTACGAACTGGCTGCATAGTCAGTAGAGGAACAGGCAGCATAAAAACATTCAATGCCTTTCTATGGACACTTTTTGAAAAGTACTTAGACGGTGCACATTTGTTGTCATCAAATAATTAACTTCAAATAATTACGTGGTAAAATACCACAACAGAGGCCAAAACAGAGGCAGGAATAATAATTTTACCTAGTGGTATATAAATACAAGGAATACAGCTTTTGAACTAGCAAAACCATGAAGGTAAGTGTGTCCAAGTCCTTATCATTGCTCCCTCAAATATGTGTCTCTTGAGCTTCTTGTTATTTTGTGTGCTGACTGAAAAAGAAGAAAAACCCCTAAGAAATGTTTGTATTTGTGTGTGTCTGTGTGAAGACCATCAACTCCTCTGGTGTCCTCAACCACTCAGATGAAGATATATAGTGACTGTCCCATGGAAGAGAAGAGGTCTATATAGTGCTCTCATTCATAACACTCCCATATTTGTTTTTGATGCAACTTTTTTGTTGTTGTAAAGAAAAATATAATAAAATTATAATAATGATCTACTAAAACAATAGTACAAGTGGTGGCTTTACTGTATATCGAAAGTGTAAACAAAAAATTGACCAATCAGAGCTCATGTTTTAGTCACGTGAACGCTCTTTGGGCATGGAAATTCAGTGCCCGCGCGTGCAAGAAAAAATGCGAGTTCAACAGTTCGCGTCTTCAGTTTGAAGAGAGAAGTTGATTTACTTTCGAGCGTTTCTGCCTTCTGTAATGTCTAGTTCTACTCCGTGGAGCAAGAAAAGGAAAGCCACCGAACGGGCTTTGAAGATGCTAGAGGCCAAGAAGGTGAGGAAACCCCAGTGTCGTGCTGGTGAAGATACCGATGGCGGTGTCTCTGGAGCTGCTTTGGTAGCCTCTCAGCCTGCCGCGGCTATACCACTGCAGCTGAACCTGCCCTCTGAGCCTCCAGTGGTCTCGTCTCAATTTATTTCGACTGAGGAAGCTCGTAGAGACGGAGATAGCGGCGAAGAAGACGGCCAGGACGATCAGGACCAGCAAGATGGAGAGGCTACAGGCGAGTACTTATACTAGCTAGTTAGCTACAGCTATTTATAAATGATATACTATAGCAGTTATATAATATGTAGCTACCATGCCTATTTTTTAGTCTTCACTGAGGAGGATGCCCAAGAGTGTTTGGATGACTTTGTCCTGACCTTGCCTACAGAGCTTCGTAGAATGTTGTCATTGGTAATCATGAAAAGCTTTATGGATCGTCAGAAGTATACCAAGATAGAGGCTGCCACTGAAGCTGCATCCATGATGGGATTCAATGAACAGACTGTTCGTAGGTACAAGAAACAATTCATGGACGAGAGAGGTGAGCTTCCAGCGACCAAGCAGGGGAAGTACAAAAGAATGACTGTTTATTTGGATGAGAAGGTCAGTTTCACATTTTCCCTTTTTTACAGTTAATTATGTGTCTGTGTGTGCATTTTGTAGATAAACCTTAAGGCAGCCGAATGGGTTCGGGATAATGCCTTTAAGAAGGGTGAACCCAACATGACCGCACGAAGCTTTGGTTTTTGGGCAAATGATGAACTGCTGCCATCTTGCCACTTACCACCACAATATCCCAGACATGTTTCAGTTGGTATGGCACGGCGATGGCTGCACCATCTTCGATTTAAACCACGCAGCCATAAAAAAGGGGTCTATATTGATGGACATGAGAGACAAGACGTCATTGAACATCGCAAGGTATATTATAGGTTGTATTCAAAATTAATATTCATATAGTAAATTATTATCGGTTATAGGAATATTTAACATTGATGGAATCTCTCCGCAATGATCATCAGCCACCTCCTCTCTGTTCTGATGATCCCGCTCGAATTCGTGATGAATCTGACGAGGACAAGAAGAAACTTGTCATACTCTATCATGATGAGTCGATTTATAATTCCAATGAGGGACAGAATTGGATGTGGGGTGAAGAGGATCATCCAGCCCTTTTGCCCAAGACGAAGGGTAGCGGAATAATGGTATCGGACTTCATTGACGAGCATGACGGCTATTTACGTCTCACTGATGCACAGTATCAACATGCTAAACAAATCCATCCAGAAATATCTCAGCATGCAAGAATCCAGTTTGAGTACGGAATTGAACGTGATGGATACTGGACTGGAGATCAGTTTAACAGGCAAATGGAGATGGCTTGTACTATTGCAGAGTACAAATACCCTCAGACTTCTCATACAGTCGTCTTCATCCTGGATCAGAGCAGCTGTCATACTAAGTATTCTCCATTAGCTCTATTTGCGAAAAACATTTTGAAGAAAGATGGTGGACCACGAAGGGTTAGGGACACAGTGTGGGCTAATGCTCCTCAATTGATGGTGAAGAAAGATGGAACTGCTAAGGGACTACAAACTATTTTAACAGAGAGAGGGATTAATGTAGGCACAATCTTGGCAGATGACTTACGAACCATTCTATCGAATCATGCAGATTTCAAGGCAGAAAAAAATCAAGTCCAACATACTGTTGCTAAGTGGGGCATGAAGTGCTACTTTATACCAAAGTTCCACTGTGAGCTGAACCCCATCGAGCGGGTATGGGGTCAGTCCAAGGTTTACGCAAAAGCTTACTCAAATTTCACCTTGATAAAGCTTCGAACCCTAATTAATCCTGCTCTTGATTCTGTAAGCTTGGATCTAATCAGAAAGTACTTTAGGAAAGCCAGAGACTACGAACGAGCTTACCGAGATGGTCACAAAGCTGGAAAGGCCGTGGAACATGCAGTTAAAAAATATAAATCGCATCGAAGAGTGCCTGTTGAAGATGTATCCTCCCAAGTTCCCATAATGGTGCCCTAATGAACAAAAGAACAGGATTATGTGATACAAATATTTTCCACATTTTATCGAGTGTATGATTCTGGTTACCATATTTAAAATTCACGCATCTCCATAGAAAAATGATTTTATCAAATATCCTTACACCAGTTTGTGTAGTACAGCTTAGAGAACATATGGCACTATTTTCATGCATAAACCTACAACTGGCCTGGACTAATGTCTCTGGCAATTGAAAAACTTGTTTGGCTTGTGACATACTTTGTAGTGCTTCAACCACAAAATCATTACCCAAGATCAACACTCTAAGTGTCTACAACCACTGTGCCAAATATGGGCATATCAAGTTGTATGGTACTGGAGAAAAGTCTCTAATTAGCAATTTCAGTGCAACAACGCGCAGACATTTAAATTCGCGATTGTGGTCAAAGGAATGCAGTATTTGGGCACAGCAATGGGAACTGTGACTCTTCCTTGGTACAATCCCAAAGTTACAAACCTTATGTATATTCATAGCCAAAGCTATTTAAGTTTATGTGAGGGCACCACTTTGATATAGTTATGGATGAGAGCACTATATTCCTTACTGTAAATTTCTTGGATATCCGCTGATTTCGAGCACTTGATGATCCAAATGATGTGGGACTGTCAGTGATGTTTTTGGTTTCATCA
>JAQNBH010000003.1:35566471-35821471 GCA_028752905.1 Cladorhizidae sp. MBARI D1340-BT2 | reverse complement strand
TGTGAGCTTTGACTGCTGGCATTTTACACACTCTCTACAGTACTGTTGTACGTCGCCTGCCATACTCACCCAGTACGCCTCCTGTCGTAGTCGCTGGAGAGTTCTCTCTGCGCCTTGATGTCCTGCCGCTGGATTGTCATGACTATGCATGAGAGCTTGTTTGTGCATGCTTAGTGGGAGGACAGGTACAGTTACAGCTTTGCACACAGGATTGGGGATATAGTGTCTGCAGAGTATACCATTGATAACTCTAAGCTGGCCCCACAGGTTCACATACCTGCGCCAAGGGTAATGGCTCCACTCTCGGCCCCGAGGAGGACTTGATACTCCTGGTTCAGCTTGTATCACTTTTGAGATGATATTATCAGCTTGTTGTGCTTCTCGCAGTTCAGTGGTGGAATAATGAGGAAGAGCTAGTGTGAGAGCACAAGGAAGACTTTCCAATCGTGAGAGTGCATCTGCATTAGTGTTGAGTGAGCCTTTTCGATACACAATTTGCAAATTATACTCTTGAAGGGCTAGTGCCCAACGACAGAGCATACCCTCCATCTTTTGGGCTGACAGCCACTGCAATGGGGCATGGTCCGTAAAGAGTTTGAAATGTCGTCCAAGAAGGTAATGACGAAATTGCTTCACAGCGTATATGATTGCCAAACATTCTCTCTGGATTACGCTGTATTGCCGCTCTGACTGTGTTAATGAACGACTGGCATATGCGATGACATGTCCGTCCTGTTCTAACACCGCTCCAATACCAACAGCACTTGCATCTGTTTGCAGATTGAATTCTGGGGAGAACTGATCAAACCGGGGATATGCCAAGATAGGAGCACTAATCAGATGTTCCTTCAGGGTATTGAACGCTATGTTGCAGTCATGGTTCCATGAGAATGGTGTGGCCTTCTTTGTCAACGCATTGAGTGGCGCTGCAATGTCTGAAAACTTGGGTATATATCTCCGGTAATAGGATGCAAGCCCAATGAAGTGGCGGACAGCTTTGACGTCCATTGGTTCTGGAATTTGTAACACTGCTTGGATCTTCTGTGGATCTGGGGACATGCCTGTTCCTGTAAAAGTGTGGCCTAGATATCCAACTTTAAGGAGTCCGATATGGCATTTCTTCCCTCGTAGCGTAAGACCAGCAGCCAGCAGACGTTCAAAGACTACTCGTAGGTGAGCACAATGTGCTTTTTCATCCGGGGAGTGCACCAAAATATCGTCTAAGTAGATCGTCACAAAAGGAAGACCTCTTAATACTTTATCCATCAGCCGTTGAAAGGAGCTGGGTGCTCCAGTCAACCCAAATGGCATTCGTTTAAACTGGAACAGACCCATTCCAGGTCCTGGGCAAAATGCTGTTTTTTCTTGGTCGTTAGGACTTACTGGCAGCTGCCAGTACCCACTCTGTAAGTCCAATGTTGAGAATAGGGTCGAGCCTGACAACCGGTCCTGAACTTCATCAGGTAAGGGTAATGGGTAAGCATCTTTTGTGGTATTCTTGTTAAGTTCCCTATAATCCACACACAGCCTGATATCACCCGACTTCTTTGGAACAAACACCGCTGGTGCCATCCAAGGGCTAGAACTTACTTCAATTATGCCCTGCTCTAGCATCGTGTGAAGTAAGTTTTCAATTTCCTCTCGATAATGTGCTGGCATGCGACGTGGTGGAACTTTGATAGGATTGCCCTTTGTGGGTATAAAGTGCAAGGCAGCTTCTGTTACACCTGGTGTTGTTTGGAATAAGGCTTGGAATTCCTGTACAACATCTGCGAGAATAGACCTAGGACACTCAGGCAATTCAAATTTTGTTGGTTTGTGATACATTGGGACAGCACATTCCTCCACTACATCTGTCCCCGGCTGTTCGATTTCTGCAACAATACATGCTTTTCCTTCTATTTTTCGTGATGCTTCATATATCCGTGACACAGGGGCCACCTTCTCATTTATTGCTGATGCTGCAGTGGTGTTATTACGGACCATTACAGATGGTTTCGTAAAATCAAGGACCACGCCATGTTTACATAGGAAATCTACCCCCAGAATTACAGGTGATACTAGAGTATCCACTACAACAACATTATGTTTGACTTGTAGCTCACCAATGTGTATAGGAACACAGACGTGACTCAGTATTGGCAGCTGTTGTCCTGATGCCGTCATCAGGCGTAGTTGTATTGGGCCTTCAATGTGGGTAACTCCCTTTGCATGTGTGAGAACCTCCTTCCGCATCAGTGACACAGATGATCCAGAGTCCAACATCATCTCTACTTCAACCTCACCTAACCTCCCCATTGTAGCAGCAACCTTGGATTTAACCGCTGCTACAGTCACGACACTCAGGTCGTGAGGGCTCATTGGGGATAGGGACGCCTGTTGCCCCTGACAGACATCCCTTGCTCGTTTCCCTGGTAGCAGTTTCTGGCCAGATGTCCCACTTTTCCACACCTAAAACACTGTCTAGTGTATTGGCCATTCTGATTGCGCGAAGGGCAATCACGCTGAATGTGTCCTGTTTGGTTGCATTCAAAACAGCGTCTTGGTCGATAGTGCTGTTGGTTGGTCATCGGCTGACGTGTTCCTGCTGGTGGCATAACTGATGTTGACAAAGCATTTACTTGTTCCGTTAATTGGGCAATCTTGTCCTTGAGCAAAACTACCTCACTGGTTGCCTCTGACACAGCTGCAACACTTCGACTTGGGTCATCAAGTGTCAATACTAATCGAGCCTTTGACACAGCAGCCTCCAGTGTAGTTAGTTCTCCTGCTGCTCTCAGCTGTCGTCCTACACTATCTGGTAGTCCAGCTACAAACTGGTGTAATAATAACTGATTGCGAGCATTTTTCTCCAATGTTGGCATGGCTTGATCTAGCAACTTCTTGACTTCATGAACAAACACGGATAACGCTTCTCCCGGTTGCAGCTTACGTTTGTGAAAGTTTTCTAGCGATATGAACTCCATTGGGCTAAGGGCGGCCGCAATTTCCTTTTTGGCCGTAGCATAATCCCCTTGTTGTTCCGGGCTGAGTTCAAGCCATACTGCCAGTGCTTCTCCTTCCAAGAGGGTCGGGAGCTTGCATGCCTTTGTTGCATCTTCCCATTGGTTAGCTGTACAGCATATCTCATATCTCTGAAACCATTCCCCAACATCACCGCTTGCAAAAGGCTTGGGTATACTGATGTGACGCTCAGCCATTCTCTGCTACCAATGTAAGACTCGACAGATCTCTTAGGATTTAAGTTTTATAACTGACAAGACAATTACAACGACAACCTGTCCAAGCTTAGTCACATGATCACATCAACACATCCATCTATGTATGTACATATAAAGTCCACAGTGACCAAGGTGTCTATCAGTGTTAATTATGCAATCATCACTAATTACAATGAGTCACTAATTACAAGTTCAGTGCAACTGCAACTAGCCTACATACTTGTATGCCAGCTCGAGGCGATATCAAATGTGCTATGAATTTGGAAAGATTATACGACGATGCACATACACAAGACACAATTGGAAATTCAAGTTTATGTATCTTTGGGATCCCATAAATCAGTGGTCTACTTCCAGTGGGCCCAATTCTATTGCACGAGGCAGTTATTATTTCCCCCATCCTCTCTCACCAAATTGTTTAGTAGACAACTCATTTGCTTTAAAACAATAAAATTAAAATATAAAATACACAATATACATAACCTGCGGCTACAGTGATTATAATGACAGTACTAGTGCACTAAACATGCAATATTAGTATTAGAAAATAATGAATGACTACAATAACCGATGAGATGATCAATGATGTATGATGGGCAAATATAACATAGCTATAGAAACATTAAATTCCAAACACACTCGAGACATGATGTGATGAGGTTCAAGTACGTCAGTCAGCCCTCATCCTTCTCATCAGCAGAATCCTCCAAATCGCTTAGCGGTTCACCAGTTCCCATCTCCTCATCGTCGCTCGGAATGTCCACCAAATTCTCACGCTCATCACTTGTGAAGCCATCCGGACAAGTTCCTTTTCCACTCAAATTCATCACGATTGTATCAGACTCCTCCAAATCTCCTTTCTTATTGGAAATCTCATTTTTGTAAGTATCACTGCATGCCAATTGTCCTACGAAAGGAATTAAGCCCACAACTAGCATAGCAGGAACCATGCTCAGCACAAAGGCTCCGCCGATCACGTCCAATGGTGACTTGCTTTCCATACCCCTAGAGATGTAGCCATATCCAATGTAAGCTCCCATACTAGGGTACACTATTGGACTAGCAACCACAGTACTAGCACCGATCAACTTTTGCAGTGATTGACTCACAAGTGTTCGTACTCGAATGAAGAGGATTCTGTTGCCACAATATCTATCATTCCTTGCTTTAACCGCAAAACAGTACCATGTACTGCACTTCAGACCCGTCACCAACGCCGAAAGGCCGTTTCTAGATGACACCACCTCCCAGCTCTTTCCTTTCCATTTTATCATGACATCATAGCACTTTGCAGACGATGGATTGATGTCTGGCTTCGTCCACCGTAACTTCACTCGATCTGCATCCACGCCTACCACCTCCAACGTCTCCACTGGTCCAGGGATTAATTCCAACTCCGATTCCAGTCGAAATGATTCCTTTCTAAGAGACTTGAAGACTTTTGAGATGGCAGGGCCTCTGGCTTGACTACTGTACTCCTTCGTAAACCTGCCAAGTTCTTCATTTATGAAGTCTGGAATTTGGGAAGACAGAATACTTCGAAGTTTGACATGAACGATTCTGTTATATCTGTCTCTATAAAGAGCAGTACAAAAGACCTCAGATGCCATCATATTTTCCTTCAGAAAGAAGAGCAGTCGTCCCCCTACTACTCGACTGAGCTGAACAGAAGTATCATATTCAGCAACTCCATCATCAAATCCCGAGATGACATTAAGTTCTAGAGCACTTGCGCTATTGGAAGGTGAACGTGGTAGGTAGCACACAATATCCTCTTGAAGCTCTAACCGCTTCTTGGCAACGACCTGAAAGTGAATGTTCATAAGGGTTTCTCCTGTTTCTCCTCTAACTCCATCGTGGATAGGCATTTTACCTTTCAGTTGAGATCGCATGTCAGATTCATAATCATTCACCAAAACCATTGCCTTCTTCTTCAAGGTAGTTTCCACAACTACTGACCATGACATATAAAGACTCGGAAGATCACTCTGTGATCCACCGAGAATCTTGTAGCACTGACGGATTAGACATGCCAGAAGGTTACCGTCAAATTTTACAGAAGAGTTGTATCCCTGTTTCCCTCGGATATTATTCAGCATATATTGGATTGCAGATTGCAGGCTTTTGTTGAAGGCAGGTGTTAGTTTGTCGCGATTGATGACGATGTTAGACAGAAGGTTTTTATCCAATGAGGGACATGGGAGGGTGAGGCAGTGGAGAGATGGGAAATGGTGCAGAAGGGTGGAACCAGCCTGGGAAATTCCCGGTTTCTTTAGTTGGCTTTGGACATACTCGGTGGCTGTGATTGGAGATCCACTTTCATCAACCAAGCGTCGATCGACGTCTCTCAGTAACCACACCAGATCTGGAAGATTGTGAGGATTGGAAGTGCTTGCAACTTCACACTCTACCATCTTTGACAGACCAGCAAGAAAGCTATTAAGTGAAGAAAAAGAGTATATTTTTAGCTACGGCTTTGCAATTGAAATAACTGTAAATACTAGGTCTTTCACTAGATTTGATATCACATTTAAAAGTGTAATGTTCTTGTGGACAAAACTCAGGCATCCATGACGGACACAGTCGTCCCCACGGCAACCTGGACATCTATATCATTAGGGACAGCCAATCCTATGAATGCTCAAAGAACTGGTGCTAGGACATATACCCTCACGGACATAAAATCCTGGAAAATTAACACCTAGAGAAATACCTCCGTGCCAAATACTCCCTGGACATTTATCCACCCCATAAATATTTTCACCTATATACCACATATAGGATTTTAGGATGAATGATGGGATCTTATTGCCCAAACCTTATACATTTTATTACACATTTCCCCCATTTTAATTTTTTTGATGGGGGGTATATGTACTAGTGGGTAATTGGCATGGGGGGTATTTGTCTTGTCCGGGTTTTTTTTAAATCTGGGGGGGGGGGGGGGGGGGGGGGGATATGTCCGGGAGGTATAAGTCCTGATAGGAAAGAACCATGGTGCAAGTTACATAATTTGATTATAAATTAGTACAGGTGTACACTTGTATAGAGCTCCCAAAACTTGCAGTATGCAAAGCTTTGGTGTTGTTGCAATATACACATCATAATTATGTTAAAACCTGCAGGACCAAGCATTTTTGATGTGGTTTGTGGTTGCTTATTCATTGGTAGGGCTCGAGCTAGTAAGAGAGCTAGGGCTTTGATATGTTTCGTGGTTGTGACTAGTATATACTAGTCTAGGGCATTGATGTGTTTTGCAGTTTTCATTAGGTAGGGCTAGGGTACCCTGGGCTAGGCCTTTGATGTGGTTTGTTCACACACATGTAGGTAAAGACTTTCACTTTTTGCTGTATCATTATTGAGCATCAAGGTTGACATAAAAGTTCAAGGTTAAATGAGGGGTGAATGTTCAAGGTCCCATACCTTCATCCCATTATGTCTCATGCTTGTGATTTTAGAGGCAAAAGATTGATAAATCAATACAGATATTCACAAGCAAGTTTATATCTATTGAGCTTTATTTTTCCATGTATCCCCAAACAACAACAACAACAACAACAATATATATATATATACATAAACATTTTTGTTCTAATTGGATTGACTTGACAAAAACAAAATTAAAAAGAACAAGACTGTGCCATTTATATCTGGTCAAATGACTCGTTACCATTTAGATTCTTATATACAGTTTTCAAAATTCATGCATATACAATTTAATAGAAAAGGGTCGCCTAACTGGTTATGGTTATGATGGTAGCAATGGATCGCCTAACTGGTTGTGGTAAAGATGGCAGCAAGAGGTTAGTCACCTAACTGGTTGTGGTAAAGATGGCGGCACCTAACTGGTTATGGTAAAGATGGCGGCAAAGGGTTACCTAACTGGTTATGGTTATGATGGCAGCAAAGGGTCACCTAACTGGTTGTGGTAAAGATGGCAGCAAAGGGTCACCTAACTGGTTATGGTAAAGATGGTAGCAAAGGGTCACCTAACTGGTTATGGTTATGATGGTCACCTAACTGGTTGTGGTAAAGATGGCAGCAAAGGGTCACCTAACTTGTTATGGTAAAGATGGTAGCAAGAGGTCAGTCACCTAACTGGTTATGGTTATGATGGTAGCAAAGGGTCACCTAACTGGTTATGGTAAAGATGGTAGCAAAGGGTCACCTAACTGGTTATGGTAAAGATGGTAGCAAGAGGTCAGTCACCTAACTGGTTATGGTTATGATGGTAGCAAAGGGTCACCTAACTGGTTATGGTAAAGATGGTAGCAAAGGGTCACCTAACTGGGTATGGTAAAGATGGCAGCAAAGGGTCACCTAACTGGTTATGGTTATGATGGTAGCAAAGGGTCACCTAACTGGTTATGGTAAAGATTGCAGCAAAGGTTCACCTAACTGGTTATGGTTATGATGGCAGCCAAGGATCACCTAACTGGTTATTAGCAAGAGGTCAGTCACCTAACTGGTTGTGGTTATGATGGCAGCCAAGGGTCACCTAACTGGTTGTGGTTATGATGGCAGCCAAGGGTCACCTAACTGGTTGTGGTAAAGATGGCTATAGACCTGTTCTGTTCATTTTTGACAACAAAGCAAGTATGGGTTGTAGTATTACTCACTCACCAATGTTTGCTACAGTGACAACCAACTGCTAATTATGTGTTTTAACCCTCTCACTGCAGTAAGCATATAGTGGAGCATTTTTTTAAAATGTGTAAAACATTGCAAAACAGACCAGTCCATGGCTAAACTTTCCCGAATATTGCATCCCAATGCGCCAGAAATCTGGAGAAAAACGCGTGCTTCCACTGACGATATGCATCCTTGAGGATTATTGCCATGGCAGCAAGATTAAGCTTGGACAAAGTTATTTATCAAGTTACCAGCGACGATATTGCCCTCCTGGAAGAAGATTCTGATGAGGAAGACAGTGAAGGCATCTAAAGTTACCGGCTGCCGCTTGTGCAGTCGCCGATTTAATGGCTTCCTTACTAGGTTCTTGTACATGCGGAGACACTGAAGACCTGCCGTCCGGTGGAGAAGAGTTCGATGAGTATCAAGCTATAGAATTGTCCCGTTTTACCCTCGTAGCTTGCTCCTCTTCTAGCTTTGTATTACTATTAAAATCACCTTCTCAATAATCAACTTCAAATTTTATTCACTCGACGTTTCGACTAGATGCATCTAGTCATTATTCCTGATGAAGGCTAGAGCATCTAGTCATTATTCCTGATGAAGACTAGAGCATCTAGCCATTATTCCTGATGAAGGCTAGAGCATCTAGTCATTATTCCTGATGAAGGCTAGAACATCTAGTCATTATTCCTGATGAAGGCTAGAGCATCTAGCCATTATTCCTGATGAAGGCTAGAGCATCTAGTCATTATTCCTGATGAAGGCTAGAGCATCTAGTCATTATTCCTGATGAAGGCTAGAGCATCAAGTCATTATTCCTGATGAAGGCTAGAGCATCTAGTCATTATTCCTGATGAAGGCTAGAGCATCTAGCCATTATTCCTGATGGGCTAGAGCATCTAGTCATTATTCCTGATGAAGGCTAGAGCATCTAGTCATTATTTAGTCGAAACGTCGAGTGAATAAAATTTGAAGTTGATTATTGAGGTGATTTTAATATATATATACACCAATATATATATATATATATAGGGTTTCATTTAGGCGGGGCAGGGGGAGCCGCCACCCCTTGGAACCTTTTTGCCCCCCCCCTTGGAAATTGTATTATTAAAATTCATTAGAAACTTTGTCACATCTTTAACCATCATGCAGCCCCTAAAATCTAGATTCCTCCAGTTGCCCCCCCTTGGGACAATTTTCTAACTGAAACCATGATATATATATATTAAATATAGCCATTTGTCATACTGTACAATAGTAGCGTCACGGAACAAGATATTAGAAATTTTCTTGTTTTTCTTTTCTTTTCTTTTCTTAATTATTGCAATCGTATTCATGATCTGTGGTCAGTTTGGAGATATGAGTATTTCCTGTTTTTATTTCCAATACCTTAATAACATTAAAATCATATTCATGATCTGTGGTCAGTTTGGAGTTGAGTAATTCCTGTTTTTATTTCCTTAATACCTTAATAGCAATCGTATTCATGATCTGTGGTCAATTTGGAGCAATTTCCTGTTTATAGTTCCTTAATAGTATTCATGATATGTGGTCAGATCATTTCATATTTCCTTATATTTCCTCTTAAATTTAGTATGGAAATTGTATTCATGATCTGTGATCAGGTGAGTTTCCTGTTTTTATTTCCTTAATACTATTGAAATCGTATTCATGGGCTGTGGTCAGTTTGGAAATGAGTATTTCTTGTTTTTATTTCATTGAAATCGTATTCATGATCTGTATTCATGATCTGTATTCATGATCTGTATTCATGATCTGTATTCATGAGTAATTTCCTGTTTCTATTTTCTTAATTTTATTGCAATCATATTCATGATATGTGGTCAGTTTGTGCTCAAATTGGTTATAACACAATATTTGTCTATCATGAGACCAAATTAAAGATAGCAATAATGGATTTCTGTTTTATTAACTCATCAAGATGCTTTTAATAATTGCTCTGGGAACTTAGCGGGAGAGGGTTAATAACTGTTGTTTGGAAATTTGGAACTAAGATTACTATGATTGGACTTATGCCACTCAAGTTATGGGGATGGAATTAAGATTAGACTGATCCTACTCAAATTATTGAGGTGGAATTAAGAGGTTACTCAAGTTGTGGGAGCGGAACTAGATTACTATGATTGGACTGATGCTACTGAAGTTATGGGGATGGAACTAAGATTACTATGATTGGACTGATGCTACTGAAGTTATGGGGGTGGAACTAACACTGGAGTGATGCTACTCAATTAAAGGGTTGGAATAAATAATGGAGCTTGAAAACTGAACTCCAAAGCTTGAATGGTTTTGGGGGCTAAAATTGGCCCAAACAAACATTAAATAGTATACCAAGCAGTTAGTTGCCAAGCTACTTGGTACATAGGCTAGGACTAGGGCTAGGGCTAGGGCTAGGACTGACTCCACACACTATGAACCATGGAGGCATGCTTCCGTTGGTCTACTGCATGCGCACCTGGAAGAGAGCACAGTGTAGTCTCTCACTGCAAGATCTTGACAGATAAGCTTCTTTTAGATGCCATTTTGAAATATAGGCAGAGTCAAACCAATATAGGGAGACAGTGGCTGTATACAGAAATTTTACCAAGGGAAGTGGGGGGAGGGGGCAGGGTGAGGGGGTGGGTGCGACCACGGGATATGAAAAGAGAAGAGGGACAGAGGGCCTGACCCATCTTGTGTCACGAGGCCATTACGGTGAGGGGGAGGATGCGGCAGGGAATGTGCTCTCTTCTGCTTGTAGTTTGCTGGATCTCATACTTACTATGATGGCATCTACTTCCTCTAAAATCTGCTGGTCTTAGTACATACCTCCATCATAGTACTGTAAGTGTAGGGAGGTGAAAATCTGCTGCAGTCTCTTTTGAAATGATTTTGCCAGAATCATTAAAAATAGAAGGTACTCAATTATGTCATGTGTTCCCCCCCCCCCCCCACACACCCCTAAAACTTAATATAAAAACAACCGCCCTCCAAGTCACAACAGTGTGTCATTACCTTGGTCAAATCTGTGTGGCATGCATTTTTTTTTGCAAAGGCACATGCCATCACATACACCTGACCACATGCACTCATCACACACACCTGACCACATGCACTCATCACACACACCTGACCACATGCACTCATCACACACACCTGACCACATGCTCTCTTCCATCACACACACCTGACCACATGCACTCATCACACACACCTGACCACATGCTCTCTTCCATCACACACACCTGACCACATGCTCTCTTCCATCACACACGCCTGACCACATGCTCTCTTCCATCACACATGCCTGACCACATGCTCTCTTCCATCACACACACCTGACCACATGCACTCATCACACACACCTGACCACATGCTCTCTTCCATCACACATGCCTGACCACATGCTCTCTTCCATCACACATGCCTGACCACATGCTCTCTTCCATCACACACACCTGACCACATGCACTCATCACACACACCTGACCACATGCTCTCTTCCATCACACACACCTGACCACATGCTCTCTTCCCACACACCTGACCACATGCTCTCTTCCATCACACATGCCTGACCACATGCTCTCTTCCATCACACATGCCTGACCACATGCTCTCTTCCATCACACACACCTGACCACATGCACTCATCACACACACCTGACCACATGCTCTCTTCCATCACACACACCTGACCACATGCTCTCTTCCCACACACCTGACCACATGCACTCATCACACACACCTGACCACATGCTCTCTTCCATCACACATGCCTGACCACATGCTCTCTTCCATCACACATGCCTGACCACATGCTCTCTTCCATCACACACACCTGACCACATGCTCTCTTCCATCACATACACCTGACCACATGCTCTCTTCCATCACACACACCTGACCACATGCACTCATCACACACACCTGACCACATGCTCTCTTCCATCACATACACCTGACCACATGCACTCATCACACACACCTGACCACATGCACTCATCACACACACCTGACCACATGCTCTCTTCCATCACATACACCTGACCACATGCACTCATCACACACACCTGACCACATGCTCTCTTCCATCACATACACCTGACCACATGCACTCATCACACACACACACCTGACCACATGCACTCATCACACACACCTGACCACATGCACTCATCACACACACCTGACCACATGCTCTTCTTTGCCACTTCTTTCCCACAGCCTCTCTCTCTCAGTTTGTAAACTCCGCCCATCAAGTCATGCTCCGCACGTCTCTATTAAAGAAATCTTACCAGCAGATCATCGCTCATATTAATCTTTGCAAAATGGACATTCCCTCACTTAACAAGTCCTTCTCAAGCCTCTTCATGCTAATAGCACTCATAGCAAAGGTAGCGGAACAGAGAGCTCCCACCATGAGTCATCTAGCCACAGTCCTAGCACTCCGCCTTCAATGAAAACCTGCAGCAAGCGAAATAAACACCACTCCTCTGTGTCCACGAAGAGAAAATACTCCAACAGCTATGGGAGAAGGATTTCAGTTGGCCGTATTACGACCAGGAGAGCAATGGCACCTTTTGCAAGGTTGGCATGTTTGTTCTGCAGCATACTGGAGGAGTGTGGGGCACAAACACTTTTTAAAAAATTGGAAGAAAGAGTCGTAAAAATGAAAGCTCATGCGCGAAGTGACTGCCACATGCATGCAACTAGAGCTCTGTCGGCAGCAAGAACAGCTGCAGGTGCAACAGTTGCATGGCAACTCCAGAATGTTGAAGCAAAAGAGCCCAGAACAGAGCTGTAATGAAGAGCCTGCTCCTTCCAGCTCATTTTCTTACGAAATAAAATGTTGCACATTTTATCAAATTCGAGAAGCTGGTTGACGTGGTGGCCAACGTTTGAAGCAATTCTTAGAAATTGCACCAAGGAATTCTGTGTACAACACACCAAAGGGGTGGTGGTTGAATTCATGGAATCGTTGGGGACATGGGTGGAGACAATTCTGAAGCGTCTTCAAAAGGCACCTACATGTATGTAGAGCCTCATGGCAGATGAGAACTCAGACCTAACCAAAGTAGTAGAATTGTCTGTGTGCTTTGCCTCTGGGAGGAAGATCGTGTACTAGTGGAGTGCTTTCTGGAGCTAGTTCTATTGAAGAAGACTGATGCAGAGACCGTCTATTCTACTCTCATCGATTGTTTGAAGAAGAAAAGTCTACAAGTGGGAAGAATAGCTGGATTGGAATTTGATGAGCTGCAACTTCTTATGGACGAAGGACCAGGGTTCGGGCATGTGCCAAGAAGCATACTCCTAATGCACTGTTTGTCCACTGGTACTACTGCAGTTGACTTGTGTGCAAGCTGCCAATAATACTCCTGGAATTGCCCGTGTATACGAAACATTGACTACTCCTTGGAAGTATTTTCACAACTCTCCTAAGTGAGTAGAGTGTCTGAAGGAGGTACAGAGTGTTCTTGAACTTCCATAAATTAAAGTGATCATGACTCACGCTAGCTGGCACATAAGAGGTGTGTCACATCAACTTATTCTGCAATTGTAATCACCATTGGCAGCATGTACGAGATGTACAATGAGCCAGAAGCTCTTGGAATCCCATGGTGCCCTCTGCAAACTGCCGACCATTGCAGTTATATACTTGCTTGATTTCACTCTACCACATGTGCCTAGCTAAGCCAAGAACTTCAGGCAGGGCAGCTTGACCTCTCGTTGATATCTTCCCTTAGTGACGCTCAGACAAGCACTTCATGCAGAGCAGCTTGACCTCTCGTTGGTATCTTCCCTTGTTGATGCTCAGACAAGCACTCCAGGAAGAGCAGCTTGACCTCTTGTTGATATCTTCCCTTATTGATGCTCAGCCAAGCACTTCAGGAAGAGCAGCTTGACCTCTCGTTGGTATCGTCCCTTGTTGATGCTACTATTCAGTCCTTGGATGATGCAGTTTTATCTGGAGAGTACAGGTGTTGGAGCTCGTTCAAAACATTGATGACTTGAAATCTTCTACAAAAGTGACTGTTAATGCTGATAAAAATGCTTTCATTCGAGAAGACTATACAAGCCTTTGTTGCCGATTTAAAGGCTAACGTAACAAGCTTATTTTCTTCATCCAATGCTGTTGTATCAGCACTGTCTATACTAATCCCACGGAAGGATCCAAAACCAGATTCAGTACTTCGCACACTCATAGAGACGACTCTATTGAGAAACTGATTGCGCACTACGGAGAAGATAGAGATACAGAAACATTGCATGGAGAAGAAACAGCGAAGACTTACATGATAGCCACTGAAATACTTACAGAGCGGAAAACATTTCTCCAGTTGTTGTCAGGCAACCAGGGGACACTATTGCATCACAGCTGAAATAACTTGTTTCCAATGAGGGTCGAGGACATGCTTCCCAATTTGCATACGATTGCCTTCATCGGCTTATCGATTCCAGTTTCTTCAGCTTCTGTGGAGAGCAGCTTCTCGCATGTGGAGATGATCAAGACTCGTTTGCATGATTCCCCAAGTGACTGCGGCCTTTCTGCTTATGAGGGTTGTTATGGAGGCATCAGAGTACTTTCTGAGAGCGGCTTTGAAGAAATTGTGGACGCATGGCAAAGAAAATCAAGAAGAGCCTCTCCTGTTATCAGTTACCTGATATCACAAATTATTAAAATCTCAAACATTTTTGAGGGGGGTGGTGGAGGAGACTGACACAAGCGTGTGCCAATGCCCCCCCCCCCCCCCCCCCCCCCCCCCCAATTCCACAAGGAAGCCATTTTTTGACGCTAAATTCGGAGAAGGGAAGAGTGATTTAAAGGATATAGGAAAGCACATATAGGACCTTGAAGATGACCATTTTGCCCACACTCCGATCTAGTCAGCCACTTCATTGCAGCATTAGTTATAAAACCCCATTTGTTTCATCTGTTGTCTGCCAATAATAGTGAACTCGCAGCAAGGCATGCTTCAACTACTCTAGGTTGATATGTGGGTGGAGCCAGTGGGAGGAGTTAATGCACTTGTACGTGGATTAACTCGAGTGTGCTTCTTGATGGAAGCTAATGATGAAATGATGAAAATGAGACATTTAAAGACGAAATATATTCCGTCTTAAATGTTTGTTTTCTATACACACTGTAATTGTGTTCACCTGGAAAAACCAGTCAGCAAGAAGTCTTGTATGGCAATAAAAGAAAGCTGAACTGGCATCTCCGGAAAAACCAGTCAGCAAGAAGTCTTGTATGGCAATAAAAGAAAGCTGAACTGGCATCTCCGTGGCGATAACAACCTGAAAACCACGACGACTACAACTGATACTCCAGCATATAAAATTACAACATAATTGTGGATGAAAATATCCCCCAATACTCCTTGTACATAATCCACATTGTAGGTGTGACCCTGTTCGAGGCAATCACGTGAAATATAAAGGAAATGATTCAATGGAGAGTACAGCTCATTTACGCTTGAAACCATGGGTGGAGTCTGGTATATACCACCCTTAGGGATAGTACAGCCCATTTAACTCTTGAAACGATGGGTGGAGTGGAGGGTGTGGTCTGGGATATGCCACCCTTTACCTATTTTGCATTGGGTGGAAGTGGGGCTTGGTATATGCTGTACAGTGTGATAATTTCATCCCAACAAGTGCACTTATGTTATGAGTTTGGTAGAATCTCGGGTTGAGACACCACAAGCACACAGAGATTGGGCTGCGCTTGGTATAAAATGCTCTAGTCGGTGCCAGATGCTACTCCTCTCCACCCAATGTAAAGTAGGTAAAGGGTTGACTACATGTATCTGGAAGAGGAAGAGGGTGTTGCTATAAGAAATGCATTAAAATACCTCATCTTCTTCAAGTCCTTCCCCCTCGGGACACTCCTGGAGTTGTAAACTAGCATGGAGCTCACATGCAGAACAAATGCTAGCAGATTGGTAACCTCTGCTGCACTGTAGTTAACAGATTCTGTTCCTTCAGTATCCAACACCAACAGAGCAAATTCCTCGCACTCCAGCACTGATGTGGCCATCCATACACCGTGAGTGCAAGCTCGCATAGTATGACCTAATTGAAAGGTCCCCTCATCCCCAAGCAGCCGAGAGAGAAAGTACGACTTCCCACTGCGATATGGACCACATATTGAGAGCACAGCTACTGGTTTGGATATGGACTCAATCAGGGCCAAGGTTTGTTCTACCAAATGGAATCGGAGTTTAGTAATGCCACCTGCGCATTGGGACACGGTGACTTGGTGAGTATCTGTGTTGTAGGAGCAGTTTCCAGGCAATATCAGCGGGAGGGAAGAAGCAAGGCGTGCTCCGCCTTTACATAAGGACCTCTTCTCGAATACTCGATTGACTCTTTTCGCCATTTACCGCACTTCAAGCCTATTAGATTTCCGACCACCACTGGTAATAACCCTTGGTTTCTGCAGCTAGCTATGGTAAAGGGGTCGCGAGCTTATTTGGACTGGGAGTGTACAAAAGCAACAAATGTGGTTTTCAAAATGAAAGTGAGACCACCAGCGCTAGGGACGAGGCCAAAATATGCTAAGGTACATTGTTAATTGAAGGGATACCTGTAGCAAGCTAGCTAGCTCTTTCCAATCTTCTGTTACCATCGCAAAGAGGACGTTTGTGTCTAGAAAAGAAGTTCCCCTAGCTCGTGGTAACATACGACCAAGGGACTTGTTTGGGGGTCATTTCACCAGCATAATATGGAATAAGGTAGGAGACGACGTTTGTGTATCTATGTCAATACCGTCTCGCTCTCTCGTTCTCTCTCGCTCGCTCCTATTAAAATTACCTGCCCCTGTAATTCTCGAGACATCAGAAACGATGCCAAGGGAACGGTAGAAAGAAAGCCATGAGTGTTTTTTAAAATTTTAATTGCAGGAGAGCTGCAGGAGAGCTGCTGGTTATTCTGCTGTGATGTCTGCATTTGAACCCAAGACACTGTCCTTGCAGGGGAAGCCTGTTCATCCTTCCATTCCTCTCCTCATTCCTAAAACCTGCAACTGGAACCAGTACGAAAATTGCTTATCTAAACAGGAACCAAATAACGAGCATATCGTTGGTTCAATGAAGTTGGTCGACGAAGCTGTACAACTGATCCGTAGCATTGACAAGCCTATGGCTATCCTTTCTATTTGTGGTCCATACAGAACTGGAAAGTCGTACCTTCTATCTCGCATTCTAGGACGTTCTGATGCATTTTCGTTGGGGCACACTATGGAAGCTTGCACCAAGGGCGTGTGGATGTCAACTACTGTGCTGGAGTGCGACAGCTTTGTGGTTCTCTTTCTGGATACGGAAGGCACGGATGTTGTACACAGCAATGATGATGGGGAGGGGGCAGGTGCTATGGAGCAGCTATCAATTGTTGTTTTGATCAGTTCACTTTTGATCTACAATTCAAACCAAGTCCCAGAATGGAGTGATTTGGATGACCTCAGGTAAATCGGATTAGAAATTTTATAATATTTATAATAGATGAAAATTGTTCTCCTTGCTGCTGAGGCTCATGGAATACTTCATATATAATTAAAGGGACTATTCCATGGGTTTCCAGTATACACTACAAAAAGTGCCAACATACTGTAGTATACTATATTAAACACACAAAATTTCCCTTTTTTAACGCAACCTTCCAACCCCCTACCCCACCCCCTCCCCCTTATCCCCCTCCACCCTCCCCCCCCCCCCCAAAAAAAAATTGCTCCTTAAAGACTCCCAGTATTAAAGACTCCCAGTATACCTTAAATATTTTGCTAAAAGTACTGGCAGACATATAAATCTTAAAATTTGTGAAAAACCTTGAAATTCATTTTCATGGATCCATCTGTGCGTCTTTGTTTTCTCTCACACATAACTTGTATATACTAGGTCGTTCATAACAACTTGAGTACCAGAAGATTCTCAAATGTTCCAATGCGTGCCCATCTAATCTGTTTCTTGATTTCCAAAAAAGGTGTGTGGTTATTGATTGTGGCGTAATCAAGCTAGCCCACATGCTATATACACAGAATGGGTAACTCTCCCAAACTTAAAGTGGAGACAGTGGCATTTACTTGTGGTTACAACTTTAGAGCTCCGTAGATTCTGCAAACTTCATGGTATGGACTTGATATATAGCTCAAAAGATAAGTCTCTCTGTGTGCTCTCTTTTGATACTAAAATATGTTTAATAGGTATAACTATAGGTGAGTTACTAGACCCTAAAGTGGAGGGACCTCAAAAACCTGAATCCATGCAACCTCCGCCAAAATAACTCCAGATTGCCAACTGCTAAAGATTTGAAATTGGTACCAGTGGCTAGAGGAAGCCCTAGGCTATTCAATGACCGTTTTCATTAGCATTAACACACTCAACTTGTGATATGCAGCTTAACTGAGTGTTAAGTTGATTTCTGATGAATAATCTCCTTAGAACAAATCAAATCAAGAGCAAGCGTTAGGTAGTAGTGTATACATACTTAGTCCAGGAGTTCTACTGTGCGAATGTTGTCAAGGTCTTGAAGGAGACTGTAGCTGATCCTGAGATGATTCTGATAACAAAACAACAAGTTGTGGTATATGCTGACTTGTGCAGTCCACAACAGTGACAAATATTACAATAACCTTCCTCTCAATAATCATTGTATTCTTTTGACGTTTCGAATAGATGCTCTAGCCTTCATCAGGAGAGAAGGTTAGAGCATCTAGTTGAAACGTCGAGAGAGTATAATTTCAAGTTGATTATTGAGAAGAAGGTTATTGTAATGTTATTATGTCACTTGAGAGTTCCTTGAGAGTAATAAATATATTAGCTAATGTGTTTACAAGGAATGGTCCGTTTAGTTTGCTTGTGGAGTTCTCCCTTACCACTATATTGAAGGTTGTAATAAACTCAATGAACTCTCAGTTGACATAATAACATTACAATAACCTTTTCAATTATCAACTTCAAATCGTATTCGCTCGACGTTTCGACTAGATGCTCTAGCCTTCATCCGGAATAATGAGACAATAAGACTTGCCTGAGCCTGTTATATACCGGTAGCTAGCTATTCTCCCCATGATACAAAATCATACCTCGGCACAAACACCCAACACATAACCGGATGTAGAGGAGGAATAATAATAAATAAATACAAAAAAAAAATAATGAAGAGAGTATACTGGTTGGCCACCATTAGCTGAACGATCCTTTACCATGTATGTCATATATTGTATTTCCTTAAATGGTTACTATAGGTTCAAATAGTTTCAGGCAACCCAAGAGGGTGTACACAATCCCAACCCCCAGGCTATAGGCATGCACAAGCTCATTTAGCCTAGAGAAACGGCTCACTGTTGAGCTCAAGCCAAAAAACACTGACGCAAAGAAATTGAATATAGTGAGAGATAAAATGGTTGCTAAGGACTGAAAAAAGTTTGAAGTCAAAAGTGTGCACATCCTCAAGCATCAACTAGTATTTTGTTATCTAGTTATCTCTTAATTGTTATAATTGTGGTCCGAGAATGGGTAACTAAAATTCTAACACTCTCGACTTTCCAGCTTGTAAGTGAGCTCAGTAATTTGTGGTGCGGATTCAGCTTCCACCTTTTTGTGCATTAGGCAGTGAATTTCTCCATCTTCGCTACCGTCTTCTTGATCTCGAGATTATAAAATTTACCTGTGTGTGCAAGACGTACGCACATTGCGAATATTATTTGAGGGCGAACGCTATTTTATTCAGGCCTCCTAATAAGGCAAACACTATTCAAAGGTGAATACTATTGGAGGAAATACAAATCTGCTTTAAAAACACAAAAAAACTGCTTTTAAAAAATACTGCATTTAAAAAATACTGCATTTAAACTTTTTTAATGTTTGGTGATGGAAGACCTCACCTTATCTGGCCAGTGTGGTGGACCAAGAGGTGTCAGTAAATTTGAAATTGCAGATAACTCTGAATTTGCTAACTTATTCTATCATAATGTGCATGTACCAGGGTTTCATTTAAAGGGGGGGGGGGCAACTGGAGGAATCTGGATATTAAGGGAGGGGGGGGGGGCATGATGGTTAAAGATGTGACAAAGTTTCTAATGAATTTTAATAATACAATTTCCAAGGGGGGGGGGGGCATAAAGGTTCCAAGGGGGGGCATCTACCCGCCCCTGCTAAATGAAACCCTGTGTACATATGTGTGTGGCTAAACACAGGACATGCAAAAAAAAACACCATAACAGCCTCTTGCTTCCTGTGCCAATTCCCTCTCTTGTAACAATAGTTGCCATCAACCATATCTAAAAACCACATGTGCTAACCAGATGCCACCAAGAAGCCATAAATGCAAAATACCCCACCACCCTCAACCTGCCAAGTAGACCAACTTCCCCAGAACAGCATGGAGCTTGTGGGACTGGAGTGTAGTATGTTACGGTGGTCAAGCAGCAGCTGTAAGTCACCAATTTTGCTGTGAGTCGAGGGCGGAGCCGAGCAGGAGATCTTGCGATAGAGACATGCGCTAATGACCACTGGCAAGGTCAGAGAGGTCGCTTAATTTTTAGTAGCTACTTTTCAAACTGCAGCTTAGAATGCAGACAGTGCGATAGCATATGAGAGCTGTAAAATGCTGGGTCTATAAAATGCTGGGTCTGTAAAATGCTAAGTCTGTAAAATGCTAGATGCTAGATCTGTGAAATGCTAAGTCTATAAAATGCTAGATCTGTGAAATGCTAGATCTGTAAAATGCTTAAGTCTGTAAAATGCTAGATCTGTAAAATGCTAGATCTGTAAAATGCTAAGTGCTAGATCTATGAAATGCTAAGTCTGTAAAATGCTAGATCTGTGAAATGCTAGATCTGTAGAATGCTAAGTCTATAAAATGCTAGATCTGTGAAATGCTAAGTCTGTAAAATGCTAGATCTGTGAAATGCTAGATCTGTAAAATGCTAAGTCTATAAAATGCTAGATCTGTGAAATGCTAGATCTGTAAAATGCTAAGTCTGTAAAATGCTAGATCTGTAAAATGCTAAGTCTATAAAATGCTAGATCTGTGAAATGCTAAGTCTGTAAAATGCTAGATCTGTAAAATGCTAGATCTGTAAAATGCTAAGTCTATAAAATGCTAGATCTGTGAAATGCTAAGTCTGTAAAATGCTAGATCTGTGAAATGCTAGATCTGTAAAATGCTGAGTCTGTAAAATGCTAGATCTGTAAAATGCTAAGTCTATAAAATGCTAGATCTGTGAAATGCTAAGTCTGTAAAATGCTAGATCTGTGAAATGCTAGATCTGTAAAATGGTAAGTCTGTAAAATGCTAGATCTGTAAAATGCTAAGTCTATAAAATGCTAGATCTGTGAAATGCTAGATCTGTGAAATGCTAGATCTGTAAAATGCTAAGTCTATAAAATGCTAGATCTGTGAAATGCTAAGTCTATAAAATGCTAGATCTGTGAAATGCTAGATCTGTGAAATGCTAAGTCTATAAAATGCTAGATCTGTAAAATGCTAGATCTGTAAAATGCTAAGTCTGTAAAATGCTAGATCTGTAAAATGCTAAGTCTATAAAATGCTAGATCTGTGAAATGCTAGATCTGTGAAATGCTAGATCTGTAAAATGCTAAGTCTATAAAATGCTAGATCTGTAAAATGCTAGATCTGCGAAATGCTAGTTCTGTAAAATGCTAAGTCTGTAAAATGCTTAAGTCTGTAAAATGCTAGATCTGTAAAATGCTAAGTCTGAAAAATATAAAATGCTAAGTCTGTAAAATGCAAAATGCTAGATCTGTGAAATGCTAAGTCTATAAAATGCTAGATCTGTAAAATGCTAGATCTGTAAAATGCTAAGTCTATAAAATGCTAGATCTGTGAAATGCTAAGTCTATAAAATGCTAGATCTGTGAAATGCTAAGTCTATAAAATGCTAGATCTGTGAAATGCTAAGTCTATAAAATGCTAGATCTGTGAAATGCTAGATCTGTGAAATGCTAAGTCTATAAAATGCTAGATCTGTGAAATGCTAGATCTGTGAAATGCTAGATCTGTAAAATGCTAGATCTGTAAAATGCTAAGTCTATAAAATGCTAGATCTGTGAAATGCTAAGTCTATAAAATGCTAGATCTGTGAAATGCTAAGTCTGTGAAATGATAGATCTGTAAAATGCTAGATCTGTAAAATGCTAGATCTGTAAAATGCTAGATCTGTGAAATGCTAGATCTGTAAAATGCTAGATCTGTAAAATGCTAGATCTGTAAAATGCTAAGTCTATAAAATGCTAGATCTGTGAAATGCTAAGTCTATAAAATGCTAGATCTGTGAAATGCTAAGTCTGTGAAATGATAGATCTGTAAAATGCTAGATCTGTAAAATGCTAGATCTGTAAAATGCTAGATCTGTGAAATGCTAGATCTGTAAAATGGCAAGTCTATAAAATGCTAGATCTGTAAAATGCTAGATCTGTGAAATGCTAGATCTGTAAAATGCTAAGTCTGTAAAATGCTAAGTCTGTAAAATGCTAGATCTGTGAAATGCTAGATCTGTAAAATGCTAAGTCTATAAAATGCTAGATCTGTAAAATGCTAGATCTGTAAAATGCTGTGTCTATAAAATGCTAGATCTGTGAAATGCTAGATCTGTAAAATGCTAAGTCTATAAAATGCTAGATCTGTAAAATGCTAGATCTGTGAAATGCTAGATCTGTAAAATGGCAAGTCTATAAAATGCTAGATCTGTAAAATGCTAGATCTGTGAAATGCTAGATCTGTGAAATGCTAAGTCTATAAAATGCTAGATCTGTAAAATGCTAGATCTGTGAAATGCTAAGTCTGTGAAATGCTAGATCTGTAAAATGCTAAGTCTGTGAAATGCTAGATCTGTGAAATGTAAAATGCTAAGTCTGTAAAATGCTAAGTCTGTAAAATATAAAATGCTGGGTCTGTAAAATGTAGGACCACTGTCTATTGAGTTGCCAATCAAACTGTAACAAAAATTCAAAGAAACGTTATCTTTTCCTTCAGGGAATATGGAGTGCATATCCATCCCTTCTATACTTACTATCTTCAAGCCATGCTTTACTTTTGCTCTATACTGAATGTATGCACATGAAAAAATCTGCTAGTATGATGTATTTGGCCTGGGGACACCACCACAAACCAGGACACCATAATTGAGGATACTAAAACACATGTAATTATTTGCTGTGGTCTTCATGTTTGTGTAGCATGCGAGGGGGATCTTCTCGGTGTGTTCAGTGGTTGGGAACTCTTTGTTCTCTTGTCGCCATAACTCTGCTCTGCTGGTTGCATGGCTAGCTACTCTTGTCTCCATAACTCTGCTAGCTGCTGCTTGCATGGCTAGCTACTCTTGTCTCCATAACTCTGCTAGCTGCTGCTTGCATGGCTAGCTACTCTTGTCTCCATAACTCTACTAGCTACTCTTGTCTCCATAACTCTGCTAGCTGCTGCTTGCATGGCTAGCTACTCTTGTCTCCATAACTCTGCTAGCTACTGCTTGCATGGCTAGCTACTCTTGTCTCCATAACTCTGCTAGCTGCTGCTTGCATGGCTGCTGCTCTTGTCTACATAACTCTGTTAGCTGCTGCTTGCATGGCTAGCTACTCTTGTCTCCATAACTGTTGCTTGCATGGCTAGCTACTCTTGTCTCCATAACTCTGCTAGCTGCTGCTTGCATGGCTTATGGAGACAAGAGTAGCTAGCCATGCAAGCAGCAGCTAGCAGAGTTATGGAGACAAGAGAAGCTAGCCATGCAAGCAACAGCTAGCAGAGTTATGGAGACAAGAGTAGCTAGCTATGCAAGCAGCAGCTAGCAGAGTCATGGAGACAAGAGAAGCTAACTCTGCTAGCTACTGCTTGCATGGCTAGCTACTCTTGTCTCCATGACTCTGCTAGCTGCTGCTTGCATGGCTAGCTACTCTTGTCTCCATAACTCTGCTAGCTGCTGCTTGCATGGCCAGCTACTCTTGTCTCCATAACTCTGCTAGCTGCTGCTTGCATGGCTAGCTACTCTTGTCTCCATAACTCTGCTAGCTGCTGCTTGCATGGCTAGCTACTCTTGTCTCCATAACTCTGCTAGCGGCTGCTAGCATGGCTAGCCACTTTTGTCTCCATAACTCTGCTAGCTGCTGCTTGCATGGCTAGCCACTTTTGTCTCCTGGCTGTCGAGCAACTGTTGCTGACTGCTGCCATCTTTAGAAACTTGCAGTGAAGACCATCATCATCGGAGCCATTCATTTTCACAGAAATGCCACAACTCTTGAAGGATTTGATGATTATTTCATATTCTACTCCTCATGAGTTCCTCAGACATTCTGCTCATAGATTTGTACTTTGAAACACCACCAGAGAGTGCTATTGCTCTTGGACTCCCTTTTTAATACGGTGGCCCCAAAATGTCTCAAAGAAATACCGAGTTACATTTCGGCTAAATATAGCTTATTAACAACCTAATTTTTATCATTGAAAGCACTCGCAGTATGCTTGAATCCTTCAGTTTGTCGATAAGACTAACTTTCTTCAATGTACTTGAACCATTTTTCTCTCTTTTTCTCCACAAATACATTTCTCCGGGTTGCACTGATTGATAATCATGCCAATGTGCCCATTATCTCTGATATACTAGTTTACCATATCTCTGAAATACAATGTTGAACTCTTGAAGTTTATAAACTAGTATTTCATTCGTTGCACTCGTCATAATGATTCTTAAATTGTGTCATAACTTTTGTCTTTGTCTTTTAGTTTCCTTTCCTATCTTTCATCTTCACTGGTCAGGAGTTCATCAGATACGCAGAGCAACTTATCGTCATATTTCCCGCACTTCATGTGGTTAATTCGCGATCATGCACTTCAAATTACGGATGGACACAACCGGCCGATCACGCCTACCAAGTATTTGAAGACTCAAGTACTTGTTCGACGACACGATGGTAGACAGAGTGACCAAGATTGCGTTATTGATGCTATTAATAATCTCTTTCCATCCATTGAGTGTCACACATTGCCAAGACCAAGCATTGAAGAGAGTGTTCTTACTTCCATTGCAACGAATGAAGATCAACTTAACTGCGAGTTCACCAGCCAATTAGATGAATTTAGAGCTCTAGTGCTTGGGAAACTAGGAAGCAATATGCGTTCTGACCAGCAGTGTAAGAACGGTCTTGTGATGGCAGACCTCCTTACAAGTTACGTTAACTTGATGAATTCAGGTTCTAAGATTGCTTTTCAAGATGAATATGCTATAGCAGTGGAAGGATTCCTCCTGAACAGATTGCAAGTGCTTACGGACGAATACAAACGAGAGATGGAGCAACGTCTCAACGGAAAATACCCAATGGAAGAGTGTGTTTTGAACGAGGAAGATGAACAGCACAAAACAACTCTTATGGTCATTCACAACGAGATTATGGAATCTAAGAAGTGTCAATTTGAAAGGGAGCTTAATACTTTCTTACCTGCAGAGAGTACTTCAGCTACCAAGCAATCACTGATGTCCCAATTTATTGGCGATATCTGCAAAATAACTCAACATGGAGAGGTGGTCAAATTTGAAGGTGGAAAGCTGTATCAATTTGTATTAGACAACTTGAATGCATCAAAAATATTTTGTGAAGACCTTTCACTGAAGGTCTTCAAAGTTGTTAACGAGCAGATTGAAGAAGCCAACGTCACACGTGTTCCAGTTGATCTGTCGCATGATCTTTTACGTGCAGAGAGACAATATTACAGAGAAGCTATCGGCCCGGCTAAGCATGAGGTTTATTCCAAGAATCGTAAAGCATTAGGTGAAAAATGTGATGAAGTCTCGTCGATACCAGGTCTTCCATTTGCTCTATGCATTACTGGCAGAGACAGAAACCGAGTCAAGTTGCAATGGGTAGGCATTGATGAGTACGATTATGAAGTCCACTACATGTCAGATGGCACAAACTGGATCCCATTACCTGAGAAATACCAGCAGTCGGCCGTCATTGAAAACTTGGAGCCCAGGTCAGATTACATTTTTCGTGTGAGAGCTACAAGTGAAACGAGAGGTCATGGAAACTGGAGTGATACGGTGAGCACCAAAACTACCACGAGCCTTTTTCTACGAGGGGCTGCAACAGTTGGTACTTTCCTGGGAGTAACCATGGCCAGTCCTGCCATCGCGCTTATCACCATACCTGGTGGACCACTTTCTGTTATAGCTGGATTAGTCCTTGCTCCCGTTGGTGGTGCATTTTTTGCTAATAAAGTGGCCAAGCACTATGGCCCTACTGGGGACTTAGCAGACAAGAACTGTGCAGAGAAGTCGCAGTGTAAATTAAAAGGACTTGTTACTGCAGAAGAACAAACTATCCAAGCTGCTGATGATCGTGAGGAAAGTGAAATGGAGCTTAGCTGTTCATTGTAGAGGGGCACAAGAGCGACCACTCAAAAATACAATGTAGGAATTCATATTTGTCTCTCGCAATACATTTTCAAATTTCTAATTATAAATTTTTTCTACTTGCTTTTATTGCATCAGTAAGGGTGTGTGTGGGGGGGGGGGGGGGGGGGGGGGGGGGGACTGTGTGTGTGTGTGGGGAGGGGGGGGGGCTGTGTGTGTGTGTAACAGGGCATAAGGGTAGCTACGGAATAGCAGATAGACTAAGATGAGGTAGCAGCCAGGGCGGTGGGCTGATCAATGCAATGTAACAATGAGATTAAGGGGGGGGGTCAAAAAAATACACCTCGACAATACCAATCATAACTTCCACCCACTACCCTCTATCAACATAATTTTTCTACCAAAATGTAGCTTAGAAGATAAGCTATTTAATGATGTATTTAACTTTTGTCATAGATATTTTTTATGCCAAAGTGTCAGCCAGGAAATCCAGTCCACAAATAAAAAATCCATTAATAATGCTAAGTGGCTGCTAGGTGGTTTATGGTAAGAGTACATGTAGTAGTTTCACCTAAACTATTTGAATTGGTATGATAATGCACCACAGGAGAGTGGGGGGAAATCCCATACAGACCTCATGCAGATATGCTGGTCTATACCCAACACATTCTCATAACAGTGAAAATAAAATAATTTAGGTTAAAGAGCACACAATAAGCATTCTGGTGATATATAAATTATGGAGTTTGGGTGAGAAATTAGGGAGAAATTAGTGGAAATTCTTCTAATCTAATGCAGCGCGATTCTGCTTCACACTTGCTGGGTTTCTAATGAAAATAGTGAGTGCAAAAGCTGTCGTAACTGCATCATCGAATCTTCAAAATGTTCTGAAACTTGGAATATGACTTCTATATGAGCAGATACACCATTTAAAATAGTTGTTAAAAAAAAGTGAAAGTTAGCATTTATGGGATGCAACCTGCAGTGACACCTTTGCCCCATCCAACCTTTTGGCTGCAGTCACTGAGGCTGGTGCAGTGGCAGCACAGGCGGAGATTTTGAAGGGTGAAAAGTACGCCCACCTGGACTCGGCATACAAGTTTGTACCTGTGGCGGTAGAGACGTGTGGATCCTTTGGGCCTCAAGCAAAGGCATTCTTCAGGGAGTTGGGACGCCGCCTGAGGTCAGTGACTTATGAAGAGGACTCCCATCAACATCTTCTTCAGCGGATTTCTGTGGCTGTGCAGCGTGGGAATGCAGCCTCAGTAATGGGATCTTTGCCATCAGGGTTGGGGACGAGCCATTTCCCTAGTCATCGCATGAACTTTTAAACTTTTTAACTTGAGGTATGGCATGTTGTTCTCTATAATAATGTATATATATATATATATATATTTTATTAAGTAAAAAAAAAGTTAGCATTTTGACATTAATTAACATAATACAATAATTTTACATAAGGAGCCTGCTAACCTTGCAGCACACTAGAAATCAATGCAAGACTTTGAGAGGAAAGTGGCGGTGGAAAAATGGGGAAAACCTTTATCAATTTTCAAAAAAATATTCTTGATGTCCTATGGAACAAAATTGAATTGTTGACTGCATGCATTATTAGAGTTGTCTAGTCCTAGCATGACTGAAAGCTAATACGATAATACTGATCTCTACGTAATGCAATGCTTGAAATGTCATCTCGGAGACCAAGGAATTGACACAGATTCTGAACTTGTGCAAGTTTGAACAACCTGATTCCCACAACCTGATTCCCACAACCTGATTCCCACAACCTGATTCCCACAACCTGATTCCAAGCAACATAATAGGGTGGCAAATTCTTAAACAGAAAGAAATGTGCATGTTGGAAGTATGCAGGCTTCGTATAGAAAAGAATTCAAAAGGGGGCAAAAATGTGGCAATGAAGAATTTGGCGAAGATACGAAGGAAATAACACCCATGTGCCTGTCTGTGTGGGTGTGGTTTTATGCATGGCCACAGATTTGAAGCTAGGAAGCTCAAACTCTGCAGGTGTACTTTACACTGGGGTGAACATCCATGGGCATGTTCTCAATGAATTCTCCGTTGACAACAAAATTACAATGACTGCTGAGCCTGTTAAGGCCACCACATAACTATACTATTGCCCAGTGTGAGACTATTTAACACAAATAACAATATCTATATTATCTTAATTATTATTCCTCTCGATGAACTCTCAGTTGACATAACAACATTAATCTCAATAATCAACTTGAAATTGATTGCTAGTGAAAGAGGCATTGCACATCTAGCACAAAGTGTGAGCGATTCCATCACCAAAATAAGAATAATTATGGTTGTCAATAATAATATATACAATAACCTTCTCAATAATAAACTATTCTCTCGACGTTTGGACTAATAGTTTTACTTTAAGTTAAGTTTGCTCTAGCCTTCACACTTGCGAGAGCCAGCTATATACCTATTCACCGCCAAAACCGTCGTCACACTCGTCAACATGCACGTGAACCGGATGTGGAGGGGGGAAAAACAATAATAAAATAATAAATAAAATAATAATAAAAAAACAAAAATAAAATAAATATAATAATAATAAATTAATAATGGTATTAATAATGGTATTAATATAATAATAAACAATAAACAATTAAAATAATAATAAACAAACAAAAATAAAAAAATAAAGAGAGTAACTGCCCCATCATTTCAACGTGGTTCATATTTGACCATGTAGCTATATATCCTTACATATATATTACATAGTGCAAGAGTAAATTACGCACATCTGTAGTGTATTTATACATTATACTGCCCATAATTATTAATTATATACAAATACAAAACGATCACCACAGAATTACTCTTTTAGCTAATATATATTTAACAATAAATAAATAAAATATGCATATATATATATAATAAAATAATATAAACATATATAGTAGTAATAATAAATAATATAAATTAAAAATTGCCGACGATGTGTCTGTTTCCAGCTCCAACAAACAACGTGGTGTGTCTGTGTCGTTGGACCCAGTTGGTGAGGGTAAGTCTGGTTTGGTTGATAGCGATGCCGAGGGGGAAAGGGTGCTTGGAAGTCGGTCTAGGAATGGTCGCTGTTGCTGTCCTGTAAGCAACCGTTGGATGCTCTTCCGCGTGCTTTGGGGCCCTCGATCTCATCCGGTAACCCTCGATCACGTAGACCCCTTCAGCCCGCCCTATCTATCCCCGGTTGGACGTTACCACATGTATCTCGAGTGTGCTGTGTGGAAAATAGTCACCATACTGTTACATAATCCAACACTGTGTTGTAGCATGTGATGGCTTAACAGGCTCAGCAATATCAAGATTAAATCATTTCAGCGACGTGTCTACATGGTCTAGGTTCATTTACTTTCCCTCTCGCTGCTTACAATTACGAGGAGAGGTGGTCAGCACAGAAGCCTGGCCACTCAAGTTAACGCAAATCTGTGAAATCAGCAACAGGGTTTCATCCAAATTCGAGAGGAGTGCGTATTGCTAGCTGAGATAGTGAGTTGACCTTAACGACTGTGCATGGACACAGGCATCATTTTCGGTGCATTCAGGTGGTCATGGGATCAGAAGTGCAGTGCAGTTGCCACCTTTCACCTTGCAGCAGCTGCTGCCTGCTGTGATCTTATCCATCGGAATTTCCTGAATGGATCCTTCCAGAAAGGTTGTCTTGTGTGCAGTGTACTTTTCAGGATTATGCTCTTGATATTTGGAGTCAAATTCATGATGCTTCACCCCCTGCAGGAAGTGAATCCTTTCAGAGAGCTTGGGATACCATTTTAGTTCAGGCTACATTACTATATTTTAATGTTTTACTATGTCTTCAATTTGCAATACCATAATGCCACATATATATATATATATAGCTACAGCAGCAAGCACTATAAGATAAGAAGAGAAACAAGACAAGACAAAAACATTAAATATATATATATATATATATTAATGGGAAAGTGTCAGATGCCCGTGCTGCCCAGTACTGATGTGCAGTTCCCCCGCTGGACCGCCACGGATAGATAGTCTCTGGAGCAGGTTCTCTGTCGATTTAGGCTCGCCCGACTCTGTTCTAATGCGGTATCCGAGCTCCTTCAAAAAGGCCAGTGACTTTGGGCCAATTGCCCCCAAGGTCTCAATGGCTATGGGCGAGAACACGTGGCCTGGTGGAAGCTCCCGATACTTCTCGCTTTTCCATTCCTATATTTAACTTTATTTCAATATTTTTCACATAATTATTAATTTTTATTTATTTCTTATTTCACTACTATACTTTTATTGCATTATATTTTATTATACTATATTTTATTATTTTTAATATTCTGTTATTTTATTATATTTTATTATTTTCATATGCACTATTATTTCACTACATTAGTGTAAATACAGTACATATATAAGTGAGTGTATATACAGTACATATATAAGTGAGTGCATATAGAGTACACATAAGTGAGTGTATATACAGTACATATATAAGTGAGTGTATGTACAGTACGTATATACGTGAGTGTATATACAGTACATATATAAGTGAGTGTTTATACAGTACAAGTGTATATATATATACAGTACATATATAAGTGAGTGTATATACAGTACATATACGTGAGTGTATATACGTGAGTGTATATACAGTACATATATACATGTAAGTGAGTGTATATAGTACATATATAAGTGAGTCCATTTAGGCAGGATCACAACCGCTCGCACTAGCACACATCAATATTGTGAAGTCACATTGCATCACTTCGCTTGAATCAATATCCAGTTGGTGTGCTTTATTTGTGTTTTTGCATAAAGGTTGATAGAGGTAGCGAGGAACTTTCTCTATATCAGACAAGTCATTTAGAGATGGAAGGTTCATTAAATAATGGGTGGAGTTTCATAATTGGCGGTGAAAGCCCAATTTCAAAAGTGACCAGGTGAACTGCTTGAAGTGATGGGAAAGCCTGTACTCTACAACTTATTACAGCATGTACACGCAGTAGCCACACATACATTGTGATACATGGGGTGAAAATTCTAGGCTCTGGGAAGTGCCACTCAATAGCCAGGACTGTCCAGGCACTGTGGGCAACCCCGGGATCTTCTGTATATCTTCAAGGTTTAAATTAAGTCCTAGGGTTTTCGTTCAGAGGTAGGTGCACCTCCAGGCTTCCACTCTTCTACCCCCTAGTCTAGACAGAAGAGGATTCCAGACACTCCTCCCTCCATCCAACAACAACAACAATAACAACAACAAACTTCTGAATGAAAATGGAACCTTGAACTTACAAAGAACAGTCCACAGGTCACACTTGGCATGTGTCAATTATGTACATATCCCACATTACATGTAGAATCCTCCATGTACATGTAGAACATCCCATGTACATGTAGAATTTTCTGTGTACATGTAGAACCTTCTATGTGCATATCTCCATGTACATGTAGAACTTAAACCATACACTAGAGTGAGACCAGGATGGAGCTGAAGTCAAGCAGTTGGAAACCTTGCAGAACTGGGAATCAAGAAAAACATTAGCAAAGACAGTGGCTGGACGTTGCATCAACATCAACCAGCACACCCTTGCCTAGAGACATGCAATCTGTAGCTCTAATTTGCATCATTGCAAATGATCTCATAATGCAGGTGTGCATGAAAAGTGCCAGTTTCATGATACAAGTACAGTACAGTCTAGCCTTCATCAGGAATAATGACTAGATGCTCTACCCTTCATCAGAAATAATGACTAGATGCTCTAGCATTCATCAGGAATAATGACTAGATGCTCTAGCATTCATCAGGAATAATGACTAGATGCTCTAGCATTCATCAGGAATAATGACTAGATGCTCTAGCCTTCATCAGGAATAATGACTAGATGCTCCAGCAATAATGACTATCAGGAATATAATGACTAGATGCTCTAGCCTTCATCAGGAATAATGACTAGGTGCTCTAGCCGGATAATGATTAGGTACTCTAGACTTCATCAGGAAGAATGACTAGATGCTCTAGCCTTCATCAGGAATAATGACTAGATGCTCTAGCCTTCACCAGGAATAATGACTAGATGCTCTAGTTTCACCAGGAATAATGACTAGATGCTCTAGCCTTCATCAGGAATAATGACTAGATGCTCTACCCTTCATCAGAAATAATGACTAGATGCTCTAGCATTCATCAGGAATAATGACTAGATGCTCTAGCATTCATCAGGAATAATGACTAGATGCTCTAGCATTCATCAGGAATAATGACTAGATGCTCTAGCCTTCATCAGGAATAATGACTAGATGCTCCAGCAATAATGACTATCAGGAATATAATGACTAGATGCTCTAGCCTTCATCAGGAATAATGACTAGGTGCTCTAGCCGGATAATGATTAGGTACTCTAGACTTCATCAGGAAGAATGACTAGATGCTCTAGCCTTCACCAGGAATAATGACTAGATGCTCTAGTTTCACCAGGAATAATGACTAGATGCTCTAGCCTTCATCAGGAATAATGACTAGATGCTCTAGCCTTCATCAGGAATAATGACTAGACGCTCTAGCCTTCATCAGCAATAATGACTAGATGCTCTAGCCTTCATCAGGAATAATGACTAGATGCTCTAGCCTTCATCAGGAATAATGACTAGATGCTCTAGCCTTAATCAGGAACAATGACTAGATGCTCTAGCCTTCATTAGGAATAATGACTAGATGCTCTAGCCTTCATCAGGAACAATGACTAGACGCTCTAGCCTTCATCAGGAATAATGACTAGTAACCTTCATCAGGAATAATGATTAGATGCTCTAGCTTTCATCAGGAATAATGTCTAGCCTTCATCAGGAATAATGACTATTAGCCTTCATTAGGAATAATGACTAGATACTCCAGCCTTCATCAGGAATAATGACTAGATGCTCTAGCCTTCATCAGGAATAATGACTAGATGCTCTAGCCTTCATCAGGAATAATGACTAGATGCTCTAGGCTTCATCAGGAATAATGACTAGATGATCTGACCTTCATCAGGAATAATGACTAGATGCTCTAGCCTTCATCAAGGAATAATGATTAGATGCTCTAGCCTTCATCAGGAATAATGACTAAATGCTCTAGCCTTCATCAGGAATAATACTAGATGCTCCAGCCTTCATCAGGAATAATCACTAGATGCTCTAGTCATCAGGACTAATGAATAGATGCTCTAGCCTTCATCAGGAATAATGACTAGATGTTCTAGTCATCAGGAATAATGACTAGATGCTCTAGCCTTAATCAGGAATAATGACTAGATGCTCCAGCCTTCATCAGGAATAATGTCTAGCCTTCATCAGGAATAATGACTAGATGCTGTAGCCTTATTCAGGAACAGGAATCATGACTAGATGCTCTAGCCTTCATCAGGAATAATGTCTAGGTGCTCTAGCCTTCACCAGGAATAATGACTAGATGCTCTAGCCTTCACCAGGAATAATGACTATATGCTCTCGCCTTCATCAGGAATAATGACTAAATGCTCTAGCCTTCATCAGGAATAATGACTAGATGCTCTAGCCTTCATCAGGAATAATGACTAGATGCTCTAGCCTTCATCAGGAATAATGACCAGCCTTCATCAGGAATAATGACTAGTAGCCTTCATCAGTAATAATGATTAGATGCTCTAGCCTTCATCAGGAATAATGACTAGATGCTCTAGCAATAATGACTAGTAGCCTTCATCAGGAATAATGATTAGATGCCTCTAGCTTTCATCAGGAATAATGACTAGATGCTCTAGCCTTCATCAGGAATAATACTAGATACTCCAGCCTTCATCAGGAATAATGACTAGCCTTCATCAGGAATAATGACTAGATGCTCTAGCCTTCATCAGGAATAATGACTAGCCTTCATCAGGAATAATGACTAGATGCTATAGCCTTCATCAGGAATAATGACTAGATGCTCTAGCCTTCATCAGGAATAATGACTAGATCCTCTGACCTTCATCAGGAATAATGACTAGATGCTCTAGCCTTCATCGAGGAATAATGACTAGATGTTCTAGCCTTCATCAGGAATAATGACTAAATGCTCTAGCCCTCATCAGGAATAATGACTAGATGCTCCAGCCTTCATCAGGAATAATGCCAATCAGGAATAATGACTAGATGCTCTAGTCATCAGGAATAATGACTAGATGCTCTAGCCTTCATCAGGAATATTGACTGATGCTCCAGCCTTCATCAGGAATAATGACTAGGTGCTCTAGCCTTCATCAGGAATAATGACTAGATGCTCTAGCCTTCATAAGGAATAATGACTAGGTGCTATAGCCTTCATCAGGAATAATGACTAGATGCTCTAGCCTTCATCAGGAATAATGACTAGATGCTGTAGCCTTCATCAGGAATAACGACTAGATGCTGTAGACTTCATCAGGAATAATGACTAGATGCTCTAGCCATCATCAGGAATAATGACTAGATGCTCTAGCCTTCACATGGAATAATGACTAGATGCTCCAGCAATAATGACTATCAGGAATAATGACTAGATGCTCTAGCCTTCATCAGGAATAATGACTAGATGGTCTAGCCTTCATCAGGAATAATGACTAGATTCTCTAGCCTTCATCATGAATATTGACTAGATGCTCCAGCCTTCATCAGGAATAATGACTAGGTGCTCTAGCCTTTATCAGGAATAATGACTGGGTGCTCTAGCCTTAATCAGGAAGAATGACTAGATGCTCTAGCCTTTATAACGGAATAATGACTAGATGCTCTAGCCTTCATCAGGAATAGCCTTCATCAGGAATAATGATTTGATGCTCTAGCCTTCATCAGGAATAATGAATAGGTGCTCTAGCCTTCATCAGGAATAATGACTAGGTGCTCTAGCCATAATCAGGAACTACATGCTCTAGCCTTCATCAGGAATAATGACTAGATGCTCTAGCCTTCACCAGGAATAATGACTAGATGCTCCATCCTTCATCAGGAATAATTTCTAGGTGCTCTAGCCTTCATCAGGAATAATGACTAGATGCTGTAGCCTTCATCATGAACAGGAATCATGACTAGATGCTCTAGCCTTCATCAGGAATAATGACTATTCTTCATCAGGAATAATGACTAGATGCTCTAGCCTTCACCAGGATTAATGACTATATGCTCTAGTCTTCACCAGGAATAATGACTAGATGCTCTAGCCTTCATCAGGAATAATGACTAAATGCTCTAGCCTTCATCAGGAATAATGACTAGATGCTCTAGCCTTCATCAGGAATAATGACTAGATGCTCTAGCCTTCATCAGGAATAATGACCAGATGCTCTAGCCTTCATCAGGAATAATGACTAGTAGCCTTCATCAGGAATAATGATTAGATGCTCTAGCCTTCATCAGGAATAATGACTAGGTGCTCTAGCCTTCATCAGGAATAATGACTAGATGCTCCAATAATAATGACTATCAGGAATAATGACTAGATGCTCTAGACTTCATCAGGAATAATGACTAGGTGCTCTAGTCGGAATAATGATTAGGTTTCATCAGGAAGAATGACTAGATGCTCTAGCCTTCATCAGGAATAATGACTAGATGCTCTATCCTTCACCAGCAATAATGACTAAATGCTCTAGTTTCACCAGGAATAATGACTAGATGCTCTAGTCATCAGGAATAATGACTAGATGCTCTAGCCTTCATCAGGAATAATGACTAGATACTCTAGTCATCAGGAATAATGACTAGATGCTCTAGCCTTCATCAGGAATAATGACTAGGTGCTCTAGCCGGAATAATGATTAGGTACTCTAGCCTTCATCAGGAAGAATGACTAGATGCTCTAGGCTTCATCAGGAATAATGACTAGATGCTCTAGCCTTCACCAGGAATAATGACTAGATGCTCTAGTTTTACCAGGAATAATGACTAGATGCTCTAGCCTTCATCAGGAATAATGACTAGATGCTATAGCCTTCATCAGGAATAATGACTAGATGCTATAGCCTTCATCAGGAATAATGACTAGATGCTCTAGCCTTCATCAGCAATAATGACTAGATGCTCTAGCCTTCATCAGGAATAATGACTAGATGCTCTAGCCTTCATCAGGAATAATGACTAGATGCTCTAGCCTTCATCAGGAATAATGACTAGATGCTCAAGCCTTAATCAGGAACAATGACTAGATGCTCCAGCAATAATGACTATCAGGAATAATGACTAGATGCTCTAGCCTTCATCAGGAATAATGACTAGATGCTCCAGCAATAATGACTATCAGGAATAATGACTAGATGCTCTAGCCTTCATCAGGAATAATGACTAGGTGCTCTAGCCGGAATAATGAATAGGTACTCTAGCCTTCATCAGGAAGAATGACTAGATGCTCTAGCCTTCATCAGGAATAATGACTAGATGCTCTAGCCTTCACCAGGAATAATGACTAGATGCTCTAGTTTCACCAGGAATAATGACTAGATGCTCTAGTCATCAGGAATAATGACTAGATGCTCTAGCCTTCATCAGGAATAATGACTAGATGCTCTAGTCATCAGGAATAATGACTAGATGCTCTAGCCTTCATCAGGAATAATGACTAGATGCTCTAGTCATCAGGAATAATGACTAGATGCTCTAGCCTTCATCAGGAATAATGACTAGATGCTCTAGCCTTCACCAGGAATAATGACTAGATGCTCTAGTTTCATCAGGAATAATGACTAGATGCTCTACCCTTCATCAGGAATAATGACTAGTAGCCTTCATCAGGAATAATGATTAGATGCTCTAGCCTTCATCAGGAATAATGAATAGGTGCTCTAGCCTTCATCAGGAATAATGACTAGGTGCTCTAGCCTTAATCAGGAAGAATGACTAGATGCTCTAGCCTTCATCAGGAATAATGACTAGATGCTCCATCCTTCATCAGGAATAATTTCTAGGTGCTCTAGCCTTCATCAGGAATAATGACTAGATGCTCTAGCCTTCACCAGCAATAATGACTAAATGCTCTAGTTTCACCAGGAATAATGACTAGATGCTCTAGTCATCAGGAATAATGACTAGATGCTCTAGCCTTCATCAGGAATAATGACTAGATGCTCTAGTCATCAGGAATAATGACTAGATGCTCTAGCCTTCATCAGGAATAATGACTAGATGCTCTAGTCATCAGGAATAATGACTAGATGCTCTAGCCTTCATCAGGAATAATGACTAGATGCTCTAGCCTTCACCAGGAATAATGACTAGATGCTCTAGTTTCATCAGGAATAATGACTAGATGCTCTAGCCTTCATCAGGAATAATGACTAGTAGCCTTCATCAGGAATAATGATTAGATGCTCTAGCCTTCATCAGGAATAATGAATAGGTGCTCTAGCCTTCATCAGGAATAATGACTAGGTGCTCTAGCCTTAATCAGGAAGAATGACTAGATGCTCTAGCCTTCATCAGGAATAATGACTAGATGCTCCATCCTTCATCAGGAATAATTTCTAGGTGCTCTAGCCTTCATCAGGAATAATGACTAGATGCTCTAGCCTTCACCAGCAATAATGACTAAATGCTCTAGTTTCACCAGGAATAATGACTAGATGCTCTAGTCATCAGGAATAATGACTAGATGCTCTAGCCTTCATCAGGAATAATGACTAGATGCTCTAGTCATCAGGAATAATGACTAGATGCTCTAGCCTTCATCAGGAATAATGACTAGATGCTCTAGTCATCAGGAATAATGACTAGATGCTCTAGCCTTCATCAGGAATAATGACTAGATGCTCTAGCCTTCACCAGGAATAATGACTAGATGCTCTAGTTTCATCAGGAATAATGACTAGATGCTCTAGCCTTCATCAGGAATAATGACTAGTAGCCTTCATCAGGAATAATGATTAGATGCTCTAGCCTTCATCAGGAATAAAGAACAGGTGCTCTAGCCTTCATCAGGAATAATGACTAGGTGCTCTAGCCTTAACCAGGAAGAATGACTAGATGCTCTAGCCTTCATCAGGAATAATGACTAGATGCTCCATCCTTCATCAGGAATAATTTCTAGGTGCTCTAGCCTTCATCAGGAATAATGACTAGATGCTCTAGCCTTCACCAGCAATAATGACTAAATGCTCTAGTTTCACCAGGAATAATGACTAGATGCTCTAGTCATCAGGAATAATGACTAGATGCTCTAGCCTTCATCAGGAATAATGACTAGATGCTCTAGTCATCAGGAATAATGACTAGATGCTCTAGCCTTCATCAGGAATAATGACTAGGTGCTCTAGCCGGAATAATGATTAGGTACTCTAGCCTTCATCAGGAAGAATGACTAGATGCTCTAGGCTTCATCAGGAATAATGACTAGATGCTCTAGCCTTCACCAGGAATAATGACTAGATGCTCTAGTTTTACCAGGAATAATGACTAGATGCTCTAGCCTTCATCAGGAATAATGACTAGATGCTCTAGCCTTCATCAGGAATAATGACTAGATGCTCTAGCCTTCATCAGCAATAATGACTAGATGCTCTAGCCTTCATCAGGAATAATGACTAGATGCTCTAGCCTTCATCAGGAATAATGACTAGATGCTCTAGCCTTCACCAGGAATAATGACTAGATGCTCAAGCCTTAATTAGGAACAATGACTAAATGCTCCAGCAATAATGACTATCAGGAATAATGACTAGATGCTCTAGCCTTCATCAGGAATAATGACTAGATGCTCCAGCAATAATGACTATCAGGAATAATGACTAGATGCTCTAGCCTTCATCAGGAATAATGACTAGGTGCTCTAGCCGGAATAATGATTAGGTACTCTAGCCTTCATCAGGAAGAATGACTAGATGCTCTAGCCTTCATCAGGAATAATGACTAGATGCTCTAGCCTTCACCAGGAATAATGACTAGATGCTCTAGTCATCAGGAATAATGACTACATGCTCTAGCCTTCATCAGGAATAATGACTAAATGCTCTAGTCATCAGGAATAATGACTAGATGCTCTAGCCTTTATCAGGAATAATGACTAGATGCTCCATCCTTCATCAGGAATAATTTCTAGGTGCTCTAGCCTTCATCAGGAATAATGACTAGATGCTGTAGCCTTCATCATGAACAGGAATCATGACTAGATGCTCTAGCCTTCATCAGGAATAATGACTATTCTTCATCAGGAATAATGACTAGATGCTCTAGCCTTCACCAGGAATAATGACTAGATGCTCTAGTCTTCACCAGGAATAATGACTAGATGCTCTAGCCTTCATCAGGAATAATGACTAGGTGCTCTAGCTGGAATAATGATTAGGTACTCTAGCCTTCATCAGGAAGAATGACTAGATGCTCTAGCCTTCATCAGGAATAATGACTAGATGCTCTAGCCTTCACCAGGAATAATGACTAGATGCTCTAGCCTTCACCAGGAATAATGACTAGATGCTCTAGTTTCACCAGGAATAATGACTAGATTCTCTAGCCATCAGGAATAATGACTAGATGCTCTAGCCTTCACCAGGAATAATGACTAGATGCTCTAGTTTTACCAGGAATAATGACTAGATGCTCTAGCCTTCATCAGCAATAATGACTAAATGCTCTAGCCTTCATCAGGAATAATGACTAGATGCTCTAGCCTTCATCAGGAATAATGACTAGATGCTCTAGCCTTCATCAGCAATAATGACTAGATGCTCAAGCCTTAATCAGGAACAATGACTAGATGCTCTAGCCTTCATCAGCAATAATGACTAGATCCTCTAGCCTTCATCAGGAATAATGACTAGATGCTCTAGCCTTCATCAGGAATAATGACTAGATGCTCTAGCCTTCATCAGGAATAATGACTAGATGCTCAAGCCTTAATCAGGAACAATGACTAGATGCTCCAGCAATAATGACTATCAGGAATAATGACTAGATGCTCTAGCCTTCATCAGGAATAATGACTAGATGCTCCAGCAATAATGACTATCAGGAATAATGACTGATGCTCTAGCCTTCATCAGGAATAATGACTAGGTGCTATAGCCGGAATAATGATTAGGTACTCTAGCCTTCATCAGGAAGAATGACTAGATGCTCTAGCCTTCATCAGGAATAATGACTAGATGCTCTAGCCTTCACCAGGAATAATGACTAGATGCTCTAGTTTCACCAGGAATAATGACTAGATGCTCTAGTCATCAGGAATAATGACTAGATGCTCTAGCCTTCATCAGGAATAATGACTAGATGCTCTAGTCATCAGGAATAATGACTAGATGCTCTAGCCTTCATCAGGAATAATGACTAGATGCTCTAGTCATCAGGAATAATGACTAGATGCTCTAGCCTTCATCAGGAATAATGACTAGATGCTCTAGCCTTCACCAGGAATAATGACTAGTAGCCTTCATCAGGAATAATGATTAGATGCTCTAGCCTTCATCAGGAATAATGAATAGGTGCTCTAGCCTTCATCAGGAATAATGACTAGGTGCTCTAGCCTTAATCAGGAAGAATGACTAGATGCTCTAGCCTTCATCAGGAATAATGACTAGATGCTCCATCCTTCATCAGGAATAATTTCTAGGTGCTCTAGCCTTCATCAGGAATAATGACTAGATGCTCTAGCCTTCACCAGCAATAATGACTAAATGCTCTAGTTTCACCAGGAATAATGACTAGATGCTCTAGTCATCAGGAATAATGACTAGATGCTCTAGCCTTCATCAGGAATAATGACTAGATGCTCTAGTCATCAGGAATAATGACTAGATGCTCTAGCCTTCATCAGGAATAATGACTAGATGCTCTAGTCATCAGGAATAATGACTAGATGCTCTAGCCTTCATCAGGAATAATGACTAGATGCTCTAGCCTTTGACTAGATGCTCTAGTTTCATCAGGAATAATGACTAGATGCTCTAGCCTTCATCAGGAATAATGACTAGTAGCCTTCATCAGGAATAATGATTAGATGCTCTAGCCTTCATCAGGAATAATGAATAGGTGCTCTAGCCTTCATCAGGAATAATGACTAGGTGCTCTAGCCTTAATCAGGAAGAATGACTAGATGCTCTAGCCTTCATCAGGAATAATGACTAGATGCTCCATCCTTCATCAGGAATAATTTCTAGGTGCTCTAGCCTTCATCAGGAATAATGACTAGATGCTCTAGCCTTCACCAGCAATAATGACTAAATGCTCTAGTTTCACCAGGAATAATGACTAGATGCTCTAGTCATCAGGAATAATGACTAGATGCTCTAGCCTTCATCAGGAATAATGACTAGATGCTCTAGTCATCAGGAATAATGACTAGATGCTCTAGCCTTCATCAGGAATAATGACTAGATGCTCTAATCATCAGGAATAATGACTAGATGCTCTAGCCTTCATCAGGAATAATGACTAGATGCTCTAGCCTTCACCAGGAATAATGACTAGATGCTCTAGTTTCATCAGGAATAATGACTAGATGCTCTAGCCTTCATCAGGAATAATGACTAGTAGCCTTCATCAGGAATAATGATTAGATGCTCTAGCCTTCATCAGGAATAATGAATAGGTGCTCTAGCCTTCATCAGGAATAATGACTAGGTGCTCTAGCCTTAATCAGGAAGAATGACTAGATGCTCAAGCCTTCATCAGGAATAATGACTAGATGCTCCATCCTTCATCAGGAATAATTTCTAGGTGCTCTAGCCTTCATCAGGAATAATGACTAGATGCTCTAGCCTTCACCAGCAATAATGACTAAATGCTCTTGTTTCACCAGAAATAATGACTAGATGCTCTAGTCATCAGGAATAATGACTAGATGCTCTAGCCTTCATCAGGAATAATGACTAGATGCTCTAGTCATCAGGAATAATGACTAGATGCTCTAGCCTTCATCAGGAATAATGACTAGGTGCTCTAGCCGGAATAATGATTAGGTACTCTAGCCTTCATCAGGAAGAATGACTAGATGCTCTAGGCTTCATCAGGAATAATGACTAGATGCTCTAGCCTTCACCAGGAATAATGACTAGATGCTCTAGTTTTACCAGGAATAATGACTAGATGCTCTAGCCTTCATCAGGAATAATGACTAGATGCTCTAGCCTTCATCAGGAATAATGACTAGATGCTCTAGCCTTCATCAGCAATAATGACTAGATGCTCTAGCCTTCATCAGGAATAATGACTAGATGCTCTAGCCTTCATCAGGAATAATGACTAGATGCTCAAGCCTTAATTAGGAACAATGACTAAATGCTCCAGCAATAATGACTATCAGGAATAATGATTAGATGCTCTAGCCTTCATCAGGAATAATGACTAGATGCTCCAGCAATAATGACTATCAGGAATAATGACTAGATGCTCTAGCCTTCATCAGGAATAATGACTAGGTGCTCTAGCCGGAATAATGATTAGGTACTCTAGCCTTCATCAGGAAGAATGACTAGATGCTCTAGCCTTCATCAGGAATAATGACTAGTTGCTCTAGCCTTCACCAGGTATAATGACTAGATGCTCTAGTCATCAGGAATAATGACTACATGCTCTAGCCTTCATCAGGAATAATGACTAAATGCTCTAGTCATCAGGAATAATGACTAGATGCTCTAGCCTTTATCAGGAATAATGACTAGATGCTCCATCCTTCATCAGGAATAATTTCTAGGTGCTCTAGCCTTCATCAGGAATAATGACTAGATGCTCTAGCCTTCACCAGGAATAATGACTAGATGCTCTAGTTTCACCAGGAATAATGACTAGAAGCTCTAGCCTTCATCAGGAATAATGACTAGTAGCCTTTATCAGGAATAATGATTAGATGCTCTAGCCTTCATCAGGAATAATGAATAGGTGCTCTAGCCTTCATCAGGAATAATGACTAGGTGCTCTAGCCTTAATCAGGAAGAATGACTAGAAGCTCTAGCCTTCATCAGGAATAATGACTAGATGCTCTAGCCTTCACCAGGAATAATGACTAGATGCTCCATCCTTCATCAGGAATAATTTCTAGGTGTTCTAGCCTTCATCAGGAATAATGACTAGATGCTGTAGCCTTCATCATGAACAGGAATCATGACTAGATGCTCTAGCCTTCATCAGGAATAATGACTATTCTTCATCAGGAATAATGACTAGATGCTCTAGCCTTCACCAGGAAAAATGACTAGATGCTCTAGTCTTCACCAGGAATAATGAATAGATGCTCTAGCCTTCATCAGGAATAAAGACTAAATGCTCTAGCCTTCATCACGAATAATGACTAGATGCTCTAGCCTTCATCAGGAATAATTACTAGATGCTCTAGCCTTCATCAGGAATAATGACCAGATGCTCTAGCCTTCATCAGGAATAATGACTAGTAGCCTTCATCAGGAATAATGATTAGATGCTCTAGCCTTCATCAGGAATAATGACAAGGTGCTCTAGTCTTCATCAGGAATAATGACTAGATTCTCCAGCAATAAATGACTATCAGGAATAATGACTAGATGCTCTAGCCTTCATCAGGAATAATGACTAGGTGCTCTAGCTGGAATAATGATTAGGTACTCTAGCCTTCATCAGGAAGAATGACTAGATGCTCTAGCCTTCATCAGGAATAATGACTAGATGCTCTAGCCTTCACCAGGAATAATGACTAGATGCTCTAGTTTCACCAGAATAATGGTTAGATGCTCTAGTCATCAGGAATAATGACTAGATGCTCTAGCCTTCATCAGGAATAATGACTAGATGCTCTAGTCATCAGGAATAATGACTAGATGCTCTAGCCTTCATCAGGAATAATGACTAGGTGCTCTAGCCGGAATAATGATTAGGTACTCTAGCCTTCATCAGGAAGAATGACTAGATGCTCTAGACTTCATCAGTAATAATGACTAGATGCTCTAGCCTTCACCAGGAATAATGACCAGATTATCTAGTTTTACCAGGAATAATGACTAGATGCTCTAGCCTTCATCAGGAATAATGACTAGATGCTCTAGCCTTCATCAGGAATAATGACTAGATGCTCTAGCCTTCATCAGGAATAATGACTAGATGCTCTAGCCTTCATCAGCAATAATGACTAGATGCTCTAGCCTTCATCAGGAATAATGACTAGATGCTCTAGCCTTCATCAGGAATAACGACTAGCTGCTCAAGCCTTAATCAGGAACAATAACTAGATGGTCCAGCAATAATGACTATCAGGAATAATGACTAGATGCTCTAGCCTTCATCAGGAATAATGACTAGATGCTCCAGCAATAATAACTATCAGGAATAATGACTAGATGCTCTAGCCTTCATCAGGAATAATGACAAGGGCTCTAGCCGGAATAATGATTAGGTACTCTAGCCTTCATCAGGAAGAATGACTAGATGCTCTAGCCTTCATCAGGAATAATGACTAGATGCTCTAGCCTTCACCAGGAATAATGACTAGATGCTCTAGTTTCACCAGGAATAATGACTAGATGCTCTAGTCATCAGGAATAATGACTAGATGCTCTAGCCTTCATCAGGAATAATGACTAGATGCTCTAGTCATCAGGAATAATGACTAGATGCTCTAGCCTTCATCAGGAATAATGACTAGATGCTCTAGCCTTCACCAGGAATAATGACTAGATGCTCTAGTTTAACCAGGAATAATGACTAGATGCTCTAGCCTTCATCAGGAATAATGACTAGTAGCCTTCATCAGGAATAATGATTAGATGCTCTAGCCTTCATCAGGAATAATGAATAGGTGCTCTAGCCTTCATCAGGAATAATGACTAGGTGCTCTAGCCTTAATCAGGAAGAATGACTAGATGCTCTAGCCTTCATCAGGAATAATGACTAGATGCTCTAGCCTTCACCAGGAATAATGACTAGATGCTCCATCCTTCATCAGGAATAATTTCTAGGTGCTCTAGCCTTCATCAGGAATAATGACTAGATGCTGTAGCCTTCATCATGAACAGGAATCATGACTAGATGCTCTAGCCTTCATCAGGAATAATGACTATTCATCATCAGGAATAATGACTAGATGCTCTAGCCTTCACCAGGAATAATGACTAGATGCTCTAGTCTTCACCAGGAATAATGACTAGATGCTCTAGCCTTCATCAGGAATAATGACTAAATGCTCTAGCCTTCATCAGGAATAATGACTAGATGCTCTAGCCTTCATTAGGAATAATGACTAGATGCTCTAGCCTTCATCAGGAATAATGACCAGATGCTCTAGCCTTCATCAGGAATAATGACTAGTAGCCTTCATCAGGAATAATGATTAGATGCTCTAGCCTTCATCAGGAATAATGACTAGGTGCTCTAGCCTTCATCAGGAATAATGACTAGATGCTACAGCAATAATGACTATCAGGAATAATGACTAGATGCTCTAGCCTTCATCAGGAATAATGACTAGGTGCTCTAGCCGGAATAATGATTAGGTATTCTAGCCTTCATCAGGAAGAATGACTAGATGCTCTAGCCTTCATCAGGAATAATGACTAGATGCTCTAGCCTTCACCAGGAATAATGACTAGATGCTCTAGTTTCACAAGGAATAATGACTAGATGCTCTAGTCATCAGGTATAATGACTAGATCCTCTAGCCTTCATCAGGAATAATGACTAGATGCTCTAGTCATCAGGAATAATGACTAGATGCTCTAGCCTTCATCAGGAATAATGACTAGGTGCTCTAGCCGGAATAATGATTAGGTACTATAGCCTTCATCCGGAAGAATGACTAGATGCTCTAGCCATCATCAGGAATAATGACTAGATGCTCTAGCCTTCGCCAGGAATAATGACTAAATGCGCTAGTTTTACCAGGAATAATGACTAGATGCTCTAGCGTTCATCAGGAATAATGACTAGATGCTCTAGCCTTCATCAGGAATAATGACTAGATGCTCTAGCCTTCATCAGGAATAATGACTAGGTGCTCTAGCCGGAATAATGATTAGGTACTCTAGCCTTCATCAGGAAGAATGACTAGATGCTCTAGCCTTCATCAGGAATAATGACTAGATGCTCTAGCCTTCAGCAGGAATAATGACTAGATGCTCTAGTTTCACCAGGAATAATGACTAGAAGCTCTAGCCTTCATCAGGAATAATGACTAGTAGCCTTTATCAGGAATAATGATTAGATGCTCTAGCCTTCATCAGGAATAATGAATAGGTGCTCTAGCCTTCATCAGGAATAATGACTAGGTACTCTAGCCTTAATCAGGAAGAATGACTAGATGCTCTAGCCTTCATCAGGAATAATGACTAGATGCTATAGCCTTCACCAGGAATAATGACTAGATGCTCCATCCTTCATCACGAATAATTTCTAGGTGTTCTAGCCTTCATCAGGAATAATGACTAGATGCTGTAGCCTTGATCATGAACAGGAATCATGACTAGATGTTCTAGCCTTCATCAGGAATAATGACTATTCTTCATCAGGAATAATGACTAGATGCTCTAGCCTTCACCAGGAAAAATGACTAGATGCTCTAGTCTTCACCAGGAATAATGAATAGATACTCTAGCCTTCATCAGGAATAATGACTAAATGCTCTAGCCTTCATCAGGAATAATGACTAGATGCTCTAGCCTTCATCAGGAATAATTACTAGATGCTCTAGCCTTCATCAGGAATAATGACCAGATGCTCTAGCCTTCATCAGGAATAATGACTAGTAGCCTTCATCAGGAATAATGATTAGATGCTCTAGCCTTCATCAGGAATAATGACAAGGTGCTGTAGTCTTCATCTGGAATAATGACTAGATTCTCCAGCAATAAATGACTATCAGGAATAATGACTAGATGCTCTAGCCTTCATCAGGAATAATGACTAGGTGCTCTAGCTGGAATAATGATTAGGTACTCTAGCCTTCATCAGGAAGAATGACTAGATGCTCTAGCCTTCATCAGGAATAATGACTAGATGCTCTAGCCTTCACCAGGAATAATGACTAGATGCTCTAGTTTCACCAGAATAATGACTAGATGCTCTAGTCATCAGGAATAATGACTAGATGCTCTAGCCTTCATCAGGAATAATGACTAGATGCTCTAGTCATCAGGAATAATGACTAGATGCTCTAGCCTTCATCAGGAATAATGACTAGGTGCTCTAGCCGGAATAATGATTAGGTACTCTAGCCTTCATCAGGAAGAATGACTAGATGCTCTAGACTTCATCAGTAATAATGACTAGATGCTCTAGCCTTCACCAGGAATAATGACTAGATTCTCTAGTTTTACCAGGAATAATGACTAGATGCTCTAGCCTTCATCAGGAATAATGACTAGATGCTCTAGCCTTCATCAGGAATAATGACTAGATGCTCTAGCCTTCATCAGGAATAATGACTAGATGCTCTAGCCTTCATCAGCAATAATGACTAGATGCTCTAGCCTTCATCAGGAATAATGACTAGATGCTCTAGCCTTCATCAGGAATAACGACTAGATGCTCAAGCCTTAATCAGGAACAATGACTAGATGGTCCAGCAATAATGACTATCAGGAATAATGACTAGATGCTCTAGCCTTCATCAGGAATAATGACTAGATGCTCCAGCAATAATAACTATCAGGAATAATGACTAGATGCTCTAGCCTTCATCAGGAATAATGACTAGGGCTCTAGCCGGAATAATGATTAGCCTTCATCAGGAAGAATGACTAGATGCTCTAGCCTTCATCAGGAATAATGACTAGATGCTCTAGCCTTCACCAGGAATAATGACTATATGCTCTAGTTTCACCAGGAATAATGACTAGATGCTCTAGTCATCAGGAATAATGACTAGATGCTCTAGCCTTCATCAGGAATAATGACTAGATGCTCTAGTCATCAGGAATAATGACTAGATGCTCTAGCCTTCATCAGGAATAATGACTAGATGCTCTAGCCTTCACCAGGAATAATGACTAGATGCACTAGTTTAACCAGGAATAATGACTAGATGCTCTAGCCTTCATCAGGAATAATGACTAGTAGCCTTCATCAGGAATAATGATTAGATGCTCTAGCCTTCATCAGGAATAATGAATAGGTGCTCTAGCCTTCATCAGGAATAATGACTAGGTGCTCTAGCCTTAATCAGGAAGAATGACTAGATGCTCTAGCCTTCATCAGGAATAATGACTAGATGCTCTAGCCTTCACCAGGAATAATGACTAGATGCTCCATCCTTCATCAGGAATAATTTCTAGGTGCTCTAGCCTTCATCAGAAATAATGACTAGATGCTGTAGCCTTCATCATGAACAGGAATCATGACTAGATGCTCTAGCCTTCATCAGGAATAATGACTATTCATCATCAGGAATAATGACTAGATGCTCTAGCCTTCACCAGGAATAATGACTAGATGCTCTAGTCTTCACCAGGAATAATGACTAGATGCTCTAGCCTTCATCAGGAATAATGACTAAATGCTCTAGCCTACATCAGGAATAATGACTAGATGCTCTAGCCTTCATCAGGATTAATGACTAGATGCTCTAGCCTTCATCAGGAATAATGACCAGATGCTCTAGCCTTCATCAGGAATAATGATTAGATGCTCTAGCCTTCATCAGGAATAATGACTAGGTGCTCTAGCCTTCATCAGGAATAATGACTAGATGCTACAGCAATAATGACTATTTGGAATAATGACTAGATGCTCTAGCCTTCATCAGGAATAATGACTAGGTGCTCTAGCCGGAATAATGATTAGGTACTCTAGCCTTCATCAGGAAGAATGACTAGATGCTCTAGCCTTCATCAGGAATAATGACTAGATGCTCTAGCCTTCACCAGGAATAATGACTAGATGCTCTTGTTTCACAAGGAATAATGACTAGATGCTCTAGTCATCAGGAATAATGACTAGATCCACTAGCCTTCATCAGGAATAATGACTAGATGCTCTAGTCATCAGGAATAATGACTAGATGCTCTAGCCTTCATCAGGAATAATGACTAGGTGCTCTAGCCGGAATAATGATTAGGTACTATAGCCTTCATCAGGAAGAATGACTAGATGCTCTAGCCTTCATCAGGAATAATGACTAGATGCTCTAGCCTTCACCAGGAATAATGACTAAATGCGCTAGTTTTACAAGGAATAATGACTAGATGCTCTAGCGTTCATCAGGAATAATGACTAGATGCTCTAGCCTTCATCAGGAATAATGACTAGATGCTCTAGCCTTCATCAGGAATAATGACTAGATGCTCTAGCCTTCATCAGCAATAATGACTAGATGCTCTAGCCTTCATCAGGAATAATGACTAGATGCTCTAGCCTTCATCAGGAATAATGACTAGATGCTATAGCCTTCATCAGGAATAACGACTAGATGCTCAAGCCTTAATCAGGAACAATGATTAGATGCTCCAGCAATAATGACTATCAGGAATAATGACTAGATGCTCTAGCCTTCATCAGGAATAATGACTAGATGCTCTAGCCTTCACCAGGAATAATGACTAAATGCGCTAGTTTTACCAGGAATAATGACTAGATGCTCTAGCGTTCATCAGGAATAATGACTAGATGCTCTAGCCTTCATCAGGAATAATGACTAGATGCTCTAGCCTTCATCAGGAATAATGACTAGATGCTCTAGCCTTCATCAGCAATAATGACTAGATGCTCTAGCCTTCATCAGGAATAATGACTAGATGCTCTAGCCTTCATCATGAATAATGACTAGATGCTCTAGCCTTCATAAGGAATAACGACTAGATGCTCAAGCCTTAATCAGGAACAATGATTAGATGCTCCAGCAATAATGACTATCAGGAATAATGACTAGATGCTCTAGCCTTCATCAGGAATAATGACTAGATGCTCCAGCAATAATGACTATCAGGAATAATGACTAGATGCTCTAGCCTTCATCAGGAATAATGACAAGGGCTCTAGCCGGAATAATGACAAGGGCTCTAGCCGGAATAATGATTAGGTACTCTAGCCTTCATCAGGAAGAATGACTAGATGCTCTAGCCTTCATCAGGAATAATGACTAGATGCTCTAGCCTTCATCAGGAATAACGACTAGATGCTCAAGCCTTAATCAGGAACAATGACTAGATGGTCCAGCAATAATGACTATCAGGAATAATGACTAGATGCTCTAGCCTTCATCAGGAATAATGACTAGATGCTCCAGCAATAATAACTATCAGGAATAATGACTAGATGCTCTAGCCTTCATCAGGAATAATGACAAGGGCTCTAGCCGGAATAATGATTAGGTACTCTAGCCTTCATCAGGAAGAATGACTAGATGCTCTAGCCTTCATCAGGAATAATGACTAGATGCTCTAGCCTTCACCAGGAATAATGACTAGATGCTCTAGTTTCACCAGGAATAATGACTAGATGCTCTAGTCATCAGGAATAATGACTAGATGCTCTAGCCTTCATCAGGAATAATGACTAGATGCTCTAGTCATCAGGAATAATGACTAGATGCTCTAGCCTTCATCAGGAATAATGACTAGATGCTCTAGCCTTCACCAGGATTAATGACTAGATGCTCTAGTTTCACCAGGAATAATGACTAGATGCTCTAGCCTTCATCAGGAATAATGACTAGTAGCCTTCATCAGGAATAATGATTAGATGCTCTAGCCTTCATCAGGAATAATGAATAGGTGCTCTAGCCTTCATCAGGAATAATGACTAGGTGCTCTAGCCTTAATCAGGATGAATGACTAGATGCTCTAGCCTTCATCAGGAATAATGACTAGATGCTCTAGCCTTCACCAGGAATAATGATTAGATGCTCCATCCTTCATCAGGAATAATTTCTAGGTGCTCTAGCCTTTATCAGGAATAATGACTAGATGCTGTAGCCTTCATCATGAACAGGAATCATGACTAGATGCTCTAGCCTTCATCAGGAATAATGACTATTCATCATCAGGAATAATGACTAGATTCTCTAGTTTTACCAGGAATAATGACTAGATGCTCTAGCCTTCATCAGGAATAATGACTAGATGCTCTAGCCTTCATCAGGAATAATGACTAGATGCTCTAGCCTTCATCAGAAATAATGACTAGATGCTCTAGCCTTCATCAGCAATAATGACTAGATGCTCTAGCCTTCATCAGGAATAATGACTAGATGCTCTAGCCTTCATCAGGAATAACGACTAGATGCTCAAGCCTTAATCAGGAACAATGACTAGATGGTCCAGCAATAATGACTATCAGGAATAATGACTAGATGCTCTAGCCTTCATCAGGAATAATGACTAGATGCTCCAGCAATAATAACTATCAGGAATAATGACTAGATGCTCTAGCCTTCATCAGGAATAATGACAAGGGCTCTAGCCGGAATAATGATTAGCCTTCATCAGGAAGAATGACTAGATGCTCTAGCCTTCATCAGGAATAATGACTAGATGCTCTAGCCTTCACCAGGAATAATGACTAGATGCTCTAGTTTCACCAGGAATAATGACTAGATGCTCTAGTCATCAGGAATAATGACTAGATGCTCTAGCCTTCATCAGGAATAATGACTAGATGCTCTAGTCATCAGGAATAATGACTAGATGCTCTAGCCTTCATCAGGAATAATGACTAGATGCTCTAGCCTTCACCAGGAATAATGACTAGATGCTCTAGTTTAACCAGGAATAATGACTAGATGCTCTAGCCTTCATCAGGAATAATGACTAGTAGCCTTCATCAGGAATAATGATTAGATGCTCTAGCCTTCATCAGGAATAATGAATAGGTGCTCTAGCCTTCATCAGGAATAATGACTAGGTGCTCTAGCCTTAATCAGGAAGAATGACTAGATGCTCTAGCCTTCATCAGGAATAATGACTAGATGCTCTAGCCTTCACCAGGAATAATGACTAGATGCTCCATCCTTCATCAGGAATAATTTCTAGGTGCTCTAGCCTTCATCAGAAATAATGACTAGATGCTCTAGCCTTCATCAGGAATAATGACTATTCATCATCAGGAATAATGACTAGATGCTCTAGCATTCACCAGGAATAATGACTAGATGATCTAGTCTTCACCAGGAATAATGACTAGATGCTCTAGCCTTCATCAGGAATAATGACTAAATGCTCTAGCCTACATCAGGAATAATGACTAGATGCTCTAGCCTTCATCAGGATTAATGACTAGATGCTCTAGCCTTCATCAGGAATAATAACCAGATGCTCTAGCCTTCATCAGTTATAATGACTAGTAGCCTTCATCAGGAATAATGATTAGATGCTACAGCAATAATGACTATCAGGAATAATGACTAGGTGCTCTAGCCTTCATCAGGAATAATGACTAGATGCTACAGCAATAATGACTATCAGGAATAATGACTAGGTGCTCTAGCCGGAATAATGATTAGGTACTCTAGCCTTCATCAGGAAGAATGACTAGATGCTCTAGCCTTCATCAGGAATAATGACTAGATGCTCTAGCCTTCACCAGGAATAATAACTAGATGCTCTAGTTTCACAAGGAATAATGACTAGATGCTCTAGTCATCAGGAATAATGACTAGATCCACTAGCCTTCATCAGGAATAATGACTAGATGCTCTAGTCATCAGGAATAATGACTAGATGCTCTAGCCTAGGAATAATGACTAGGTGCTCTAGCCGGAATAATGATTAGGTACTATAGCCTTCATCAGGAAGAATGACTAGATGCTCTAGCCTTCATCAGGAATAATGACTAGATGCTCTAGCCTTCACCAGGAATAATGACTAAATGCGCTAGTTTTACCAGGAATAATGACTAGATGCTCTAGCGTTCATCAGGAATAATGACTAGATGCTCTAGCCTTCATCAGGAATAATGACTAGATGCTCTAGCCTTCATCAGGAATAATGACTAGATGCTCTAGCCTTCATCAGCAATAATGACTAGATGCTCTAGCCTTCATCAGGAATAATGACTAGATGCTCTAGCCTTCATCAGGAATAATGACTAGATGCTCTAGCCTTCATCAGGAATAACGACTAGATGCTCAAGCCTTAATCAGGAACAATGATTAGATGCTCCAGCAATAATGACTATCAGGAATAATGACTAGATGCTCTAGCCTTCATCAGGAATAATGACTAGATGCTCTAGCCTTCACCAGGAATAATGACTAAATGCGCTAGTTTTACCAGGAATAATGACTAGATGCTCTAGCGTTCATCAGGAATAATGACTAGATGCTCTAGCCTTCATCAGGAATAATGACTAGATGCTCTAGCCTTCATCAGGAATAATGACTAGATGCTCTAGCCTTCATCAGCAATAATGACTAGATGCTCTAGCCTTCATCAGGAATAATAACTAGATGCTCTAGCCTTCATCAGGAATAATGACTAGATGCTCTAGCCTTCACCAGGAATAATGACTAGATGCTCTAGTTTCACAAGGAATAATGACTAGATGCTCTAGTCATCAGGAATAATGACTAGATCCTCTAGCCTTCTTCAGGAATAATGACTAGATGCTCTACTCATCAGGAATAATGACTAGATGCTCTAGCCTTCATCAGGAATAATGACTAGGTGCTCTAGCCGGAATAATGATTAGGTACTATAGCCTTCATCAGGAAGAATGACTAGATGCTCTAGCCTTCATCAGGAATAATGACTAGATGCTCTAGCCTTCGCCAGGAATAATGACTAAATGCGCTAGTTTTACCAGGAATAATGACTAGATGCTCTAGCGTTCATCAGGAATAATGACTAGATGCTCTAGCCTTCATCAGGAATAATGACTAGATGCTCTAGCCTTCATCAGGAATAATGACTAGGTGCTCTAGCCGGAATAATGATTAGGTACTCTAGCCTTCATCAGGAAGAATGACTAGATGCTCTAGCCTTCATCAGGAATAATGACTAGATGCTCTAGCCTTCACCAGGAATAATGACTAGATGCTCTAGTTTCACCAGGAATAATGACTAGAAGCTCTAGCCTTCATCATGACTAGTAGCCTTTATCAGGAATAATGATTAGATGCTCTAGCCTTCATCAGGAATAATGAATAGGTGCTCTAGCCTTCATCAGGAATAATGACTAGGTGCTCTAGCCTTAATCAGGAAGAATGACTAGATGCTCTAGCCTTCATCAGGAATAATGACTAGATGCTATAGCCTTCACCAGGAATAATGACTAGATGCTCCATCCTTCATCAGGAATAATTTCTAGGTGTTCTAGCCTTCATCAGGAATAATGACTAGATGCTGTAGCCTTCATCATGAACAGGAATCATGACTAGATGCTCTAGCCTTCATCAGGAATAATGACTATTCTTCATCAGGAATAATGACTAGATGCTCTAGCCTTCACCAGGAAAATTAATAGATGCTCTAGTCTTCACCAGGAATAATGACTAGATGCTCTAGCCTTCATCAGCAATAATGACTAGATGCTCTAGCCTTCATCAGGAATAATGACTAGATGCTCTAGCCTTCATCAGGAATAACGACTAGATGCTCAAGCCTTAATCAGGAACAATGACTAGATGGTCCAGCAATAATGACTATCAGGAATAATGACTAGATGCTCTAGCCTTCATCAGGAATAATGACTAGATGCTCCAGCAATAATAACTATCAGGAATAATGACTAGATGCTCTAGCGTTCATCAGGAATAATGACAAGGGCTCTAGCCGGAATAATGATTAGGTACTCTAGCCTTCATCAGGAAGAATGACTAGATGCTCTAGCCTTCATCAGGAATAATGACTAGATGCTCTAGCCTTCACCAGGAATAATGACTAGATGCTCTAGTTTCACCAGGAATAATGACTAGATGCTCTAGTCATCAGGAATAATGACTAGATGCTCTAGCCTTCATCAGGAATAATGACTAGATGCTCTAGTCATCAGGAATAATGACTAGATGCTCTAGCCTTCATCAGGAATAATGACTAGATGCTCTAGCCTTCACCAGGATTAATGACTAGATGCTCTAGTTTCACCAGGAATAATGAATAGATGCTCTAGCCTTCATCAGGAATAATGACTAGTAGCCTTCATCAGGAATAATGATTAGATGCTCTAGCCTTCATCAGGAATAATGAATAGGTGCTCTAGCCTTCATCAGGAATAATGACTAGGTGCTCTAGCTTTAATCAGGAAGAATGACTAGATGCTCTAGCCTTCATCAGGAATAATGACTAGATGCTCTAGCCTTCACCAGGAATAATGATTAGATGCTCCATCCTTCATCAGGAATAATTTCTAGGTGCTCTAGCCTTCATCAGGAATAATGACTAGATGCTGTAGCCTTCATCATGAACAGGAATCATGACTAGATGCTCTAGCCTTCATCAGGAATAATGACTATTCATCATCAGGAATAATGACTAGATGCTCTAGCCTTCACCAGGAATAATGACTAGATGCTCTAGTCTTCACCAGGAATAATGACTAGATGCTCTAGCCTTCATCAGGAATAATGACTAAATGCTCTAGCCTACATCAGGAATAATGACTAGATGCTCTAGCCTTCATCAGGATTAATGACTAGATGCTCTAGCCTTCATCAGGAATAATGACCAGATGCTCTAGCCTTCATCAGGAATAATGACTAGTAGCCTTCATCAGGAATAATGATTAGATGCTCTAGCCTTCATCAGGAATAATGACTAGGTGCTCTAGCCTTCATCAGGAATAATGACTAGATGCTACAGCAATAATGACTATCAGGAATAATGACTAGATGCTCTAGCCTTCATCAGGAATAATGACTAGGTGCTCTAGCCGGAATAATGATTAGGTACTCTAGCCTTCATCAGGAAGAATGACTAGATGCTCTAGCCTTCATCAGGAATAATGACTAGATGCTCTAGCCTTCACCAGGAATAATGACTAGATGCTCTAGTTTCACAAGGAATAATGACTAGATACTCTAGTCATCAGGAATAATGACTAGATCCACTAGCCTTCATCAGGAATAATGACTAGATGCTCTAGTCATCAGGAATAATGACTAGATGCTCTAGCCTTCATCAGGAATAATGACTAGGTGCTCTAGCCGGAATAATGATTAGGTACTATAGCCTTCATCAGGAAGAATGACTAGATGCTCTAGCCTTCATCAGGAATAATGACTAGATGCTCTAGCCTTCACCAGGAATAATGACTAAATGCGCTAGTTTTACCAGGAATAATGACTAGATGCTCTAGCGTTCATCAGGAATAATGACTAGATGCTCTAGCCTTCATCAGGAATAATGACTAGATGCTCTAGCCTTCATCAGGAATAATGACTAGATGCTCTAGCCTTCATCAGCAATAATGACTAGATGCTCTAGCCTTCATCAGGAATAATGACTAGATGCTCCAGCCTTCATCAGGAATAATGACTAGATGCTATAGCCTTCATCAGGAATAACGACTAGATGCTCAAGCCTTAATCAGGAACAATGATTAGATGCTCCAGCAATAATGACTATCAGGAATAATGACTAGATGCTCTAGCCTTCACCAGGAATAATGACTAAATGCGCTAGTTTTACCAGGAATAATGACTAGATGCTCTAGCGTTCATCAGGAATAATGACTAGATGCTCTCGCCTTCATCAGGAATAATGACTAGATGCTCTAGCCTTCATCAGGAATAATGACTAGATGCTCTAGCGTTCATCAGCAATAATGACTAGATGCTCTAGACTTCATCAGGAATAATGACTAGATGCTCTAGCCTTCATCATGAATAATGTCTAGATGCTCTAGCCTTCATAAGGAATAACGACTAGATGCTCAAGCCTTAATCAGGAACAATGATTAGATGCTCCAGCAATAATGACTATCAGGAATAATGACTAGATGCTCTAGCCTTCATCAGGAATAATGACTAGATGCTCCAGCAATAATGACTATCAGGAATAATGACTAGATGCTCTAGCCTTCATCAGGAATAATGACAAGGGCTCTAGCCGGAATAATGACAAGGGCTCTAGCCGGAATAATGATTAGGTACTCTAGCCTTCATCAGGAAGAATGACTAGATGCTCTAGCCTTCATCAGGAATAATGACTAGATGCTCTAGCCTTCATCAGGAATAACGACTAGATGCTCAAGCCTTAATCAGGAACAATGACTAGATGGTCCAGCAATAATGACTATCAGGAATAATGACTAGATGCTCTAGCCTTCATCAGGAATAATGACTAGATGCTCCAGCAATAATAACTATCAGGAATAATGACTAGATGCTCTAGCCTTCATCAGGAATAATGACAAGGGCTCTAGCCGGAATAATGATTAGGTACTCTAGCCTTCATCAGGAAGAATGACTAGATGCTCTAGCCTTCATCAGGAATAATGACTAGATGCTCTAGCCTTCACCAGGAATAATGACTAGATGCTCTAGTTTCACCAGGAATAATGACTAGATGCTCTAGTCATCAGGAATAATGACTAGATGCTCTAGCCTTCATCAGGAATAATGACTAGATGCTCTAGTCATCAGGAATAATGACTAGATGCTCTAGCCTTCATCAGGAATAATGACTAGATGCTCTAGCCTTCACCAGGATTAATGACTAGATGCTCTAGTTTCACCAGGAATAATGACTAGATGCTCTAGCCTTCATCAGGAATAATGACTAGTAGCCTTCATCAGGAATAATGATTAGATGCTCTAGCCTTCATCAGGAATAATGAATAGGTGCTCTAGCCTTCATCAGGAATAATGACTAGGTGCTCTAGCCTTAATCAGGATGAATGACTAGATGCTCTAGCCTTCATCAGGAATAATGACTAGATGCTCTAGCCTTCACCAGGAATAATGATTAGATGCTCCATCCTTCATCAGGAATAATTTCTAGGTGCTCTAGCCTTTATCAGGAATAATGACTAGATGCTGTAGCCTTCATCATGAACAGGAATCATGACTAGATGCTCTAGCCTTCATCAGGAATAATGACTATTCATCATCAGGAATAATGACTAGATTCTCTAGTTTTACCAGGAATAATGACTAGATGCTCTAGCCTTCATCAGGAATAATGACTAGATGCTCTAGCCTTCATCAGGAATAATGACTAGATGCTCTAGCCTTCATCAGAAATAATGACTAGATGCTCTAGCCTTCATCAGCAATAATGACTAGATGCTCTAGCCTTCATCAGGAATAATGACTAGATGCTCTAGCCTTCATCAGGAATAACGACTAGATGCTCAAGCCTTAATCAGGAACAATGACTAGATGGTCCAGCAATAATGACTATCAGGAATAATGACTAGATGCTCTAGCCTTCATCAGGAATAATGACTAGATGCTCCAGCAATAATAACTATCAGGAATAATGACTAGATGCTCTAGCCTTCATCAGGAATAATGACAAGGGCTCTAGCCGGAATAATGATTAGCCTTCATCAGGAAGAATGACTAGATGCTCTAGCCTTCATCAGGAATAATGACTATTCATCATCAGGAATAATGACTAGATGCTCTAGCCTTCACCAGGAATAATGACTAGATGCTCTAGTCTTCACCAGGAATAATGACTAGATGCTCTAGCCTTCATCAGGAATAATGACTAAATGCTCTAGCCTACATCAGGAATAATGACTAGATGCTCTAGCCTTCATCAGGATTAATGACTAGATGCTCTAGCCTTCATCAGGAATAATGACCAGATGCTCTAGCCTTCATCAGGAATAATGACTAGTAGCCTTCATCAGGAATAATGATTAGATGCTCTAGCCTTCATCAGGAATAATGACTAGGTGCTCTAGCCTTCATCAGGAATAATGACTAGATGCTACAGCAATAATGACTATCAGGAATAATGACTAGATGCTCTAGCCTTCATCAGGAATAATGACTAGGTGCTCTAGCCGGAATAATGATTAGGTACTCTAGCCTTCATCAGGAATAAAGACTAGATGCTCTAGCCTTCACCAGGAATAATGACTAGATGCTCTAGTTTCACAAGGATTAATGACTAGATGCTCTAGTCATCAGGAATAATGACTAGATCCACTAGCCTTCATCAGGAATAATGACTATGTGCTCTAACCTTCATCAGGAATAATGACTAGGTGCTCTAGCCTTCATCAGGAAGAATGACTAGATGCTCTAGCCTTCACCAGGAATAATGACTAGATGCTCTATCCTTCATCAGGAATAATTTCTAGGTGCTGTAGCCTTCATCAGGAATAATGACTAGATGCTGTAGCATTCATCATGAACAGGAATCATGACTAGATGCTCTAGCCTTCATCAGGAATAATGACTATTCTTCATCAGGAATAATGATTAGATGCTCTAGCCTTCACCAGGAATAATGACTAGATGCTCTAGTCTTCACCAGGAATAATGACTAGATGCTCTAGCCTTCATCAGGAATAATGACTAAATGCTCTAGCCTTCATCAGGAATAATGACTAGATGCTCTAGCCTTCATCAGGAATAATGACTAGATGCTCTAGCCTTCATCAGGAATAATGACTAGATGCTCTAGCCTTCACCAGGAATAATGACTAGATGCTCCATCCTTCATCAGGAATAATTTCTAGGTGCTCTAGCCTTCATCAGGAATAATGACTAGATGCTGTAGCATTCATCATGAACAGGAATCATGACTAGATGCTCTAGCCTTCATCAGGAATAATGACTATTCTTCATCAGGAATAATGATTAGATGCTCTAGCCTTCACCAGGAATAATGACTAGATGCTCTAGTCTTCACCAGGAATAATGACTAGATGCTCTAGCCTTCATCAGGAATAATGACTAGATGCTCTAGCCTTCATCAGGATTAATGACTAGATGCTCTAGCCTTCATCAGGAATAATGACCAGATGCTCTAGCCTTCATCAGGAATAATGACTAGTAGCCTTCATCAGGAATAATGATTAGATGCTCTAGCCTTCATCAGGAATAATGACTAGGTGCTCTAGCCTTCATCAGGAATAATGACTAGATGCTACAGCAATAATGACTATCAGGAATAATGACTAGATGCTCTAGCCTTCATCAGGAATAATGACTAGGTGCTCTAGCCGGAATAATGATTAGGTACTCTAGCCTTCATCAGGAAGAATGACTAGATGCTCTAGCCTTCATCAGGAATAATGACTAGATGCTCTAGCCTTCACCAGGAATAATGACTAGATGCTCTAGTTTCACAAGGAATAATGACTAGATACTCTAGTCATCAGGAATAATGACTAGATCCACTAGCCTTCATCAGGAATAATGACTAGATGCTCTAGTCATCAGGAATAATGACTAGATGCTCTAGCCTTCATCAGGAATAATGACTAGGTGCTCTAGCCGGAATAATGATTAGGTACTATAGCCTTCATCAGGAAGAATGACTAGATGCTCTAGCCTTCATCAGGAATAATGACTAGATGCTCTAGCCTTCACCAGGAATAATGACTAAATGCGCTAGTTTTACCAGGAATAATGACTAGATGCTCTAGCGTTCATCAGGAATAATGACTAGATGCTCTAGCCTTCATCAGGAATAATGACTAGATGCTCTAGCCTTCATCAGGAATAATGACTAGATGCTCTAGCCTTCATCAGCAATAATGACTAGATGCTCTAGCCTTCATCAGGAATAATGACTAGATGCTCTAGCCTTCATCAGGAATAATGACTAGATGCTATAGCCTTCATCAGGAATAACGACTAGATGCTCAAGCCTTAATCAGGAACAATGATTAGATGCTCCAGCAATAATGACTATCAGGAATAATGACTAGATGCTCTAGCCTTCACCAGGAATAATGACTAAATGCGCTAGTTTTACCAGGAATAATGACTAGATGCTCTAGCGTTCATCAGGAATAATGACTAGATGCTCTCGCCTTCATCAGGAATAATGACTAGATGCTCTAGCCTTCATCAGGAATAATGACTAGATGCTCTAGCGTTCATCAGCAATAATGACTAGATGCTCTAGACTTCATCAGGAATAATGACTAGATGCTCTAGCCTTCATCATGAATAATGACTAGATGCTCTAGCCTTCATAAGGAATAACGACTAGATGCTCAAGCCTTAATCAGGAACAATGATTAGATGCTCCAGCAATAATGACTATCAGGAATAATGACTAGATGCTCTAGCCTTCATCAGGAATAATGACTAGATGCTCCAGCAATAATGACTATCAGGAATAATGACTAGATGCTCTAGCCTTCATCAGGAATAATGACAAGGGCTCTAGCCGGAATAATGACAAGGGCTCTAGCCGGAATAATGATTAGGTACTCTAGCCTTCATCAGGAAGAATGACTAGATGCTCTAGCCTTCATCAGGAATAATGACTAGATGCTCTAGCCTTCATCAGGAATAACGACTAGATGCTCAAGCCTTAATCAGGAACAATGACTAGATGGTCCAGCAATAATGACTATCAGGAATAATGACTAGATGCTCTAGCCTTCATCAGGAATAATGACTAGATGCTCCAGCAATAATAACTATCAGGAATAATGACTAGATGCTCTAGCCTTCATCAGGAATAATGACAAGGGCTCTAGCCGGAATAATGATTAGGTACTCTAGCCTTCATCAGGAAGAATGACTAGATGCTCTAGCCTTCATCAGGAATAATGACTAGATGCTCTAGCCTTCACCAGGAATAATGACTAGATGCTCTAGTTTCACCAGGAATAATGACTAGATGCTCTAGTCATCAGGAATAATGACTAGATGCTCTAGCCTTCATCAGGAATAATGACTAGATGCTCTAGTCATCAGGAATAATGACTAGATGCTCTAGCCTTCATCAGGAATAATGACTAGATGCTCTAGCCTTCACCAGGATTAATGACTAGATGCTCTAGTTTCACCAGGAATAATGACTAGATGCTCTAGCCTTCATCAGGAATAATGACTAGTAGCCTTCATCAGGAATAATGATTAGATGCTCTAGCCTTCATCAGGAATAATGAATAGGTGCTCTAGCCTTCATCAGGAATAATGAATAGGTACTCTAGCCTTAATCAGGAAGAATGACTAGATGCTCTAGCCTTCATCAGGAATAATGACTAGATGCTCTAGCCTTCACCAGGAATAATGATTAGATGCTCCATCCTTCATCAGGAATAATTTCTAGGTGCTCTAGCCTTCATCAGGAATAATGACTAGATGCTGTAGCCTTCATCATGAACAGGAATCATGCCTAGATGCTCTAGCCTTCATCAGGAATAATGACTATTCATCATCAGGAATAATGACTAGATGCTCTAGCCTTCACCAGGAATAATGACTAGATGCTCTAGTCTTCACCAGGAATAATGACTAGATGCTCTAGCCTTCATCAGGAATAATGACTAAATGCTCTAGCCTACATCAGGAATAATGACTAGATGCTCTAGCCTTCATCAGGATTAATGACTAGATGCTCTAGCCTTCATCAGGAATAATGACCAGATGCTCTAGCCTTCATCAGGAATAATGACTAGTAGCCTTCATCAGGAATAATGATTAGATGCTCTAGCCTTCATCAGGAATAATGACTAGGTGCTCTAGCCTTCATCAGGAATAATGACTAGATGCTACAGCAATAATGACTATCAGGAATAATGACTAGATGCTCTAGCCTTCATCAGGAATAATGACTAGGTGCTCTAGCCGGAATAATGATTAGGTACTCTATCCTTCATCAGGAATAAAGACTAGATGCTCTAGCCTTCACCAGGAATAATGACTAGATGCTCTAGTTTCACAAGGATTAATGACTAGATGCTCTAGTCATCAGGAATAATGACTAGATCCACTAGCCTTCATCAGGAATAATGACTAGATGCTCTAGTCATCAGGAATAATGACTAGATGCTCTAGCCTTCATCAGGAATAATGACTAGGTGCTCTAGCCGGAATAATGATTAGGTACTATAGCCTTCATCAGGAAGAATGACTAGATGCTCTAGCCTTCATCAGGAATAATGACTAGATGCTCTAGCCTTCACCAGGAATAATGACTAAATGCGCTAGTTTTACCAGGAATAATGACTAGATGCTCTAGCGTTCATCAGGAATAATGACTAGATGCTCTAGCTTTCATCAGGAATAATGACTAGATGGTCTAGCCTTCATCAGGAATAATGACTAGATGCTCTAGCCTTCATCAGCAATAATGACTAGATGCTCTAGCCTTCATCAGGAATAATGACTAGATGCTCTAGCCTTCATCAGGAATAATGACTAGATGCTATAGCCTTCATCAGGAATAACGACTAGATGCTCAAGCCTTAATCAGGAACAATGATTAGATGCTCCAGCAATAATGACTATCAGGAATAATGACTAGATGCTCTAGCCTTCATCAGGAATAATGACTAGATGCTCTAGCCTTCACCAGGAATAATGACTAAATGCTCTAGTTTTACCAGGAATAATGACTAGATGCTCTAGCGTTCATCAGGAATATTGACTAGATGCTCTAGCCTTCATCAGGAATAATGACTAGATGCTCTAGCCTTCATCAGGAATAATGACTAGATGCTCTAGCCTTCATCAGCAATAATGACTAGATGCTCTAGCCTTCATCAGGAATAATGACTAGATGCTCTAGCCTTCATCATGAATAATGACTAGATGCTCTAGCCTTCATCAGGAATAACGACTAGATGCTCAAGCCTTAATCAGGAACAATGATTAGATGCTCCAGCAATAATGACTATCAGGAATAATGACTAGATGCTCTAGCCTTCATCAGGAATAATGACTAGATGCTCCAGCAATAATGACTATCAGGAATAATGACTAGATGCTCTAGCCTTCATCAGGAATAATGACAAGGGCTCTAGCCGGAATAATGACAAGGGCTCTAGCCGGAATAATGATTAGGTACTCTAGCCTTCATCAGGAAGAATGACTAGATGCTCTAGCCTTCATCAGAAATAATGACTAGATGTTCTAGTTTCACCAGGAATAATGACCAGATGCTCTAATCATCAGGAATAATTACTAGATGCTCTAGCCTTCATCAGGAATAATGACTAGATGCTCTAGTCATCAGGAATAATGACTAGATGCTCTAGCCTTCATCAGGAATAATGACTAGATGCTCCAGCCTTCACCAGGAATAATGACTAGGTGCTCTAGTTTCACCAGGAATAATGACTAGATGCTCTAGCCTTCATCAGGAATAATGACTAGTAGCCTTCATCAGGAATAATGATTAGATGCTCTAGCCTTCATCAGGAATAATGACTAGATGCTCTAGCCTTCATCAGCAATAATGACTAGATGCTCTAGCCTTAATTAGGAATAATGACTAGATACTCTAGCCTTTATCAACTAGTAGCCTTCATCAGGAAAAATGATTAGATGCTCTAGCCTTCATCAGGAATAATGACTATGTGCTCTAACCTTCATCAGGAATAATGACTAGGTGCTCTAGCCTTCATCAGGAAGAATGACTAGATGCTCTAGCCTTCACCAGGAATAATGACTAGATGCTCTATCCTTCATCAGGAATAATTTCTAGGTGCTGTAGCCTTCATCAGGAATAATGACTAGATGCTGTAGCATTCATCATGAACAGGAATCATGACTAGATGCTCTAGCCTTCATCAGGAATAATGACTATTCTTCATCAGGAATAATGATTAGATGCTCTAGCCTTCACCAGGAATAATGACTAGATGCTCTAGTCTTCACCAGGAATAATGACTAGATGCTCTAGCCTTCATCAGGAATAATGACTAAATGCTCTAGCCTTCATCAGGAATAATGACTAGATGCTCTAGCCTTCATCAGGAATAATGACTAGATGCTCTAGCCTTCATCAGGAATAATGACTAGATGCTCTAGCCTTCACCAGGAATAATGACTAGATGCTCCATCCTTCATCAGGAATAATTTCTAGGTGCTCTAGCCTTCATCAGGAATAATGACTAGATGCTGTAGCATTCATCATGAACAGGAATCATGACTAGATGCTCTAGCCTTCATCAGGAATAATGACTATTCTTCATCAGGAATAATGATTAGATGCTCTAGCCTTCACCAGGAATAATGACTAGATGCTCTAGTCTTCACCAGGAATAATGACTAGATGCTCTAGCCTTCATCAGGAATAATGACTAGATGCTCTAGCCTTCATCAGGATTAATGACTAGATGCTCTAGCCTTCATCAGGAATAATGACCAGATGCTCTAGCCTTCATCAGGAATAATGACTAGTAGCCTTCATCAGGAATAATGATTAGATGCTCTAGCCTTCATCAGGAATAATGACTAGGTGCTCTAGCCTTCATCAGGAATAATGACTAGATGCTACAGCAATAATGACTATCAGGAATAATGACTAGATGCTCTAGCCTTCATCAGGAATAATGACTAGGTGCTCTAGCCGGAATAATGATTAGGTACTCTAGCCTTCATCAGGAAGAATGACTAGATGCTCTAGCCTTCATCAGGAATAATGACTAGATGCTCTAGCCTTCACCAGGAATAATGACTAGATGCTCTAGTTTCACAAGGAATAATGACTAGATACTCTAGTCATCAGGAATAATGACTAGATCCACTAGCCTTCATCAGGAATAATGACTAGATGCTCTAGTCATCAGGAATAATGACTAGATGCTCTAGCCTTCATCAGGAATAATGACTAGGTGCTCTAGCCGGAATAATGATTAGGTACTATAGCCTTCATCAGGAAGAATGACTAGATGCTCTAGCCTTCATCAGGAATAATGACTAGATGCTCTAGCCTTCACCAGGAATAATGACTAAATGCGCTAGTTTTACCAGGAATAATGACTAGATGCTCTAGCGTTCATCAGGAATAATGACTAGATGCTCTAGCTTTCATCAGGAATAATGACTAGATGGTCTAGCCTTCATCAGGAATAATGACTAGATGCTCTAGCCTTCATCAGCAATAATGACTAGTAGCCTTCATCAGGAATAATGATTAGATGCTCTAGCCTTCATCAGGAATAATGACTAGCTGCTCTAGCCTTCATCAGGAATAATGACTAGATGCTCAAGCAATAATGACTATCAGGAATAATGACTAGATGCTCTAGCCTTCATCAGGAATAATGACTAGGTGCTCTAGCCGGAATAATGATTAGGTACTCTAGCCTTCATCAGGAAGAATGACTAGATGCTCTAGCCTTCATCAGGAATAATGACCAGATGCTCTAGCCTTCATCAGGAATAATGACTAGTAGCCTTCATCAGGAATAATGATTAGATGCTCTAGCCTTCATCAGGAATAATGACTAGATGCTCTAGCAATAATGACTAGTAGCCTTCATCAGGAACAATGATTAGATGCCTCTAGCTTTCATCAGGAATAATGACTAGATGTTCTAGCCTTCATCAAGAATAATGACTAGATACTCCACCCTTCATCAGGAATAATGACTAGCCTTCATCAGGAATAATGACTAGATGCTCTAGCCTTCATCAGGAATAATGACTAAATGCTCTAGCATTCATCAGGAATAATGACTAGCCTTCATCAGGAATAATGACTAGATGCTCTAGCATTCATCAGGAATAATGACTAGAGGCTCTAGCCTTCATCAGTAATAATGACTAGATGCTCTGACCTTCATCAGAAATAATTACTAGATGCTCTAGCCTTCATGAAGGAATAATGACTAGATGTTCTAGCCTTCATCAGGAATAATGACTAAATGCTCTAGCCTTCATCAGGAATAATGACTAGATGCTCCAGCCTTCATCAGGAATAATGCCCATCAGGAATAATGACTAGATGCTGTAGTCATCAGGAATCAGGAATAATGACTAGATGCTCTAGCCTTCATCAGGAATATTGACTAATGCTCCAGCCTTCATCAGGAATAATGACTAGGTACTCTTGCCTTCATCAGGAATAATGACTAGATGCTCTAGCCTTCATAAGGAATAATGACTAGGTGCTCTAGCCTTCATCAGGAATAATGACTAGATGCTCTAGCCTTCATCAGGAATAATGACTAGATGCTGTAGCCTTCATCAGGAATAACGACTAGAGGCTGTAGACTTCATCAGGAATAATGACTAGATGCTCTAACCATCATCAGGAATAATGAGTAGATGCTCTAGCCTTCATCAGGAATAATGACTAGATTCTCCAGCAATAATGACTATCAGGAATAATGACTAGATGCTCTAGCCTTCATCAGGAATAATGACTAGATGGTCTAGCCTTCATCAGGAATAATGACTAGATGCTCTAGCCTTCATCATGAATATTGACTAGATGCTCCAGCCTTCATCAGGAATAATAATTAGGTGCTCTAGCCTTCATCAGGAATAATGACTGGGTGCTCTAGCCTTAATCAGGAAGAATGACTAGATGCTCTAGCCTTCATACGGAATTATGACTAGATGCTCTAGCCTTCACCAGGAATAATGACTAGATGCTCTAGCATTCACCAGGAATAATGACTAGATGCTCTAGCCTTCATCAGCAATAATGACTAGATGCTCTAGCCTTAATTAGGAATAATGACTAGATACTCTAGCCTTTATCAACTAGTAGCCTTCATCAGGAAAAATGATTAGATGCTCTAGCCTTCATCAGGAATAATGACTAGGTGCTCTAACCTTCATCAGGAATAATGACTAGGTGCTCTAGCCTTCATCAGGAAGAATGACTAGATGCTCTAGCCTTCACCAGGAATAATGACTAGATGCTCCATCCTTCATCAGGAATAATTTCTAGGTGCTCTAGCCTTCATCAGGAATAATGACTAGATGCTGTAGCATTCATCATGAACAGGAATCATGACTAGATGCTCTAGCCTTCATCAGGAATAATGACTATTCTTCATCAGGAATAATGATTAGATGCTCTAGCCTTCACCAGGAATAATGACTAGATGCTCTAGTCTTCGCCAGGAATAATGACTAGATGCTCTAGCCTTCATCAGGAATAATGACTAAATTCTCTAGCCTTCATCAGGAATAATGACTAGATGCTCTAGCCTTCATCAGGAATAATGACTAGATGCTCTAGCCTTCATCAGGAATAATGACCAGATGCTCTAGCCTTCATCAGGAATAATGACTAGTAGCCTTCATCAGGAATAATGATTAGATGCTCTAGCCTTCATCAGGAATAATGACTAGATGCTCTAGCCTTCATCAGGAATAATGACTAGATGCTCAAGCAATAATGACTATCAGGAATAATGACTAGATGCTCTAGCCTTCACCAGGAATAATGACTAGGTGCTCTAGCCGGAATAATGATTAGGTACTCTAGCCTTCATCAGGAAGAATGACTAGATGCTCTAGCCTTCATCAGGAATAATGACCAGATGCTCTAGCCTTCATCAGGAATAATGACTAGTAGCCTTCATCAGGAATAATGATTAGATGCTCTAGCCTTCATCAGGAATAATGACTAGATGCTCTAGCAATAATGACTAGTAGCTTCATCAGGAACAATGATTAGATGCCTCTAGCTTTCATCAGGAATAATGACTAGATGTTCTAGCCTTCATCAAGAATAATGACTAGATACTCCACCCTTCATCAGGAATAATGACTAGCCTTCATCAGGAATAATGACTAGATGCTCTAGCCTTCATCAGGAATAATGACTAGATGCTCTAGCCTTCATCAGGAATAATGACTAGATGGTCTAGCCTTCATCAGGAATAATGACTAGATGCTCTAGCCTTCATCATGAATATTGACTAGATGCTCCAGCCTTCACCAGGAATAATAATTAGGTGCTCTAGCCTTCATCAGGAATAATGACTGGGTGCTCTAGCCTTAATCAGGAAGAATGACTAGATGCTCTAGCCTTCATACGGAATTATGACTAGATGCTCTAGCCTTCACCAGGAATAATGACTAGATGCTCTAGCATTCACCAGGAATAATGACTAGATGCTCTAGCCTTCATCAGCAATAATGACTAGATGCTCTAGCCTTAATTAGGAATAATGACTAGATACTCTAGCCTTTATCAACTAGTAGCCTTCATCAGGAAAAATGATTAGATGCTCTAGCCTTCATCAGGAATAATGACTAGGTGCTCTAACCTTCATCAGGAATAATGACTAGGTGCTCTAGCCTTCATCAGGAAGAATGACTAGATGCTCTAGCCTTCATCAGGAATAATGTCTAGATGCTCTAGCCTTCACCAGGAATAATGACTAGATGCTCTAGCCTTCATCAGGAATAATGACTAGATGCTCTAGCCTTCATCAGGAATAATGACTAGATGCTCTAGCCTTCATCAGGAATAATGACTAGATGCTCTAGCCTTCATCAGGAATAATGACTAGATGCTCTAGCCTTCATCAGGAATAATGACTAGATGCTCTAGCCTTCGTCAGGAATAATGACTAGATGCTCTAGCCTTCAACAGGAATAATGACTAGTAGCCTTCATCAGGAATAATGATTAGATGCTCTAGCCTTCATCAGGAATAATGACTAGGTGCTCTAGCCTTCATCAGGAATAATGACTAGATGCTCCAGCCTTCACCAGGAATAATGACTAGATGCTCTAGCCTTCATCAGGAATAATAACTAGTAGCCTTCATCAGGAATAATGACTAGGTGCTCTAGCCTTCATCAGGAATAAGGATTAGATGCTCTAGCCTTCATCAGGAATAATGACTAGACGCTCTAGCCTTCATCAGGAATAATTATTAGTAGCCTTCATCAGGAATAATGACTAGATGCTCTAGCCTTCATCAGGAATAATGACTAGATGCTCTAGCCTTCATCAGGAATAATGACCAGCCTTCATCAGGAATAATGACTAGTAGCCTTCATCAGAAATAATGATTAGATGCCTCTAGCTTTCATCAGGAATAATGACTAGATACTCCAGCCTTCATCATGAATAATACTAGATACTCCAGCCTTCATCAGGAATAATGACTAGCCTTCATCAGGAATAATGACTAGATGCTCTAGCCTTCATCAGGAATAATGACTAGATGCTCTAGCCTTCATCAGGAATAATGACTAGCCTTCATCAGTAATAATGACTAGATGCTCTAGCCTTCATCAGGAATAATGACTAGATGCTCTAGCCTTCATCAGGAATAATGACTAGATGCTCTGACCTTCATCAGGAATAATGACTAGATGCTCTAGCCTTCATGAAGGAATAATGACTAGATGTTCTAGCCTTCATCAGGAATAATGACTAAATGCTCTAGCCTTCATCAGGAATAATGACTAGATGCTCCAGCCTTCATCAGGAATAATGCCCATCAGGAATAATGACTAGATGCTCTAGTCATCAGGAATAATGACTAGATGCTCTAGCCTTCATCAGGAATATTGACTGATGCTCCAGCCTTCATCAGGAATAATGACTAGGTGCACTAGCCTTCATCAGGAATAATGACTAGATGCTCTAGCCTTCATAAGGAATAATGACTAGGTGCTCTAGCCTTCATCAGGAATAATTACTAGATGCTCTAGCCTTCATCAGGAATAATGACTAGATGCTGTAGCCTTCATCATGAATAACGACTGGATGCTGTAGACTTCATCAGGAATAATGACTAGATGCTCTAGCCATCATCAGGAATAATGACTAGATGATCTTGCCTTCATCAGGAATAATGACTAGATGCTCCAGCAATAATGACTATCAGGAATATAATGACTAGATGCTCTAGCCTTCATCAGGAATAATGACTAGATGGTCTAGCCTTCATCAGGAATAATGACTAGATTCTCTAGCCTTCATCATGAATATTGACTAGATGCTCCAGCCTTCATTAGGAATAATGACTAGGTGCTCTAGCCTTCATCAGGAATAATGACTGGGTGCTCTAGCCTTAATCAGGAAGAATGACTAGATGCTCTAGCCTTCATACGGAATAATGACTAGATGCTCTACTAGATGCTCTAGCAGGAATAATGACTAGATGCTCTAGCCTTCATCAGGAATAATGACTAGATGCTCTAGCCTTCATCAGGAATAATGACTAGATGCTCTAGCCTTCATCAGGAATAATGACTAGATACTCCAGCCTTCATCATGACTAGATACTCTAGCCTTCATCAGGAATAATGACTAGTAGCCTTCATCAGGAATAATGATTAGATGCTCTAGCCTTCATCAGGAATAATGACTAGGTGCTCTAGCCTTCATCAGGAATAATGACTAGGTGCTCTAGCCTTCATCAGGAAGAATGACTAGATGCTCTAGCCTTCATCAGGAATAATGACTAGATGTTCTAGCCTTCATCAGCAATAATGACTAGATGCTCTAGCCTTCATCAGGAACAATGACTAGACGCTCTAGCCTTCATCAGGAATAATGACTAGTAGCCTTCATCAGGAATAATGATTAGATGCTCTAGCCTTCATCAGGAATAATGACTAGGTGCTCTAGCCTTCATCAGGAATAATGACTAGGTGCTCTAGCCTTCATCAGGAAGAATGACTAGATGCTCTAGCCTTCATCAGGAATAATGACTAGATGCTCTAGCCTTCATCAGCAATAATGACTAGATGCTCTAGCCTTCATCAGGAACAATGATTAGACGCTCTAGCCTTCATCAGGAATAATGACTAGTAGCCTTCATCAGGAATAATGATTAGATGCTCTAGCTTTCCTCAGGAATAATGTCTAGCCTTCATCAGGAATAATGACTATTAGCCTTCATTAGGAATAATGACTAGATACTCCAGCCTTCATCAGGAATAATGACTAGATGCTCTAGCCTTCATCAGGAATAATGACTAGATGCTCTAGCCTTCATCAGGAATAATGACTAGATGCTCTAGCCTTCATCAGGAATAATGACTAGATGCTCTGACCTTCATCAGGAATAATGACTAGATGCTCTAGCCTTCATCAAGGAATAATGATTAGATGCTCTAGCCTTCATCAGGAATAATGACTAAATGCTCTAGCCTTCATCAGGAATAATACTAGATGCTCCAGCCTTCATCAGGAATAATGACTATCAGGAATAATGACTAGATGCTCTAGTCATCAGGAATAATGACTAGATGTTCTAGCCTTCATCAGGAATAATGACTAGATGCTCTAGTCATCAGGAATAATGACTAGATGCTCTAGCCTTCATCAGGAATAATGACTAGATGCTCCAGCCTTCATCAGGAATAATGTCTAGGTGCTCTAGCCTTCATCAAGAATAATGACTAGATGCTGTAGCCTTATTCAGGAACAGGAATCATGACTAGATGCTCTAGCCATCATCAGGAATAATGTCTAGGTGCTCTAGCCTTCACCAGGAATAATGACTAGATGCTCTAGCCTTCATCAGGAATAATGACTAGATGCTCTAGCCTTCATCAGGAATAATGACTAGATGCTCTAGCCTTCATCAGGAATAATGACTAGATGCTCTAGCCTTCGTCAGGAATAATGACTAGATGCTCTAGCCTTCAACAGGAATAATGACTAGTAGCCTTCATCAGGAATAATGATTAGATGCTCTAGCCTTCATACCCAGGGGGTTTAACAGACATGGCGTGCTGTAAAAGGTTGGCTGCCAAAAATCGTATCTATATATATTTATAAACAAAATGTATATGGACAACCTTGTCAACAAGCTACTGGAAATCCGTAGGAAGCCTCTGAACAACATTAACCCTTGTACATGAATATCACACTTTTGGCATGATCAGTCATTGTGGTTTATCATTGTTCCACGAATGGAATTTAGTTCTAGCAACCCCAAAATCTATAACTGAGAACTGACTACAGTATCAACATTAATCTTTGTACCTACGAATAGTCAAGGCACTCTTGCTAATTACTAGCATTGTACATGGTTGAATTAAAGCCCACTACCACATGGTATTTGTTTAGCTCATATATTGGGACGAATTGGCAGGTGACTGTGCCTAGAGCCTGGAGTTGACCATTGGTTTAGGTAAGCACATTAATTAAGCCAGCTAGTGCTAGTGGTAGTAGCACCTATCGCAACCCCCTACTTCCTGGATCAAGTGCAGAAAGTATCGAGTCTGCCAGCAGGTTAAGTACAGCTGTTAAAAAATCATAGTAGCTGCTTTGCTGATAGTAATGCTACAAGAAAATGCAGCAGTAGCTAATCAAAGTTATGAGCCAGAAACCATAGCAGCAAATTGTTCAAATAAATTTCCACTAAATAACTTTTTTTCTCCCATTATGTCAATTTATCTTGTAGGTATCTGGCAGAAGATGACTAGTTGTACAGGAAAAAGGGTTCTGGAGGGAGCTGTGTCTCTGGAATGACTGAAGAGAAAGTGCGAAGACATGCTTACAAATTACACCAAGTGTGTCATATGTCAAGGACCTGCAATCAAACGACTGTTGAACATTCAGCTAACAACAGCCCCAAAACTTCTTGTAGCCATGACCTATCGACAGGACGAGACCTACAGAAGGTTGCACCATGATTTAACCAAGGACTCATGGGTGGCAGAGAAGTCCCCCAAGTGGCATGCCAAATGCATAAACTTGTACATCAATGAAAAGAGCTACAGACTAGCAGAAAAGAGGCACCCAGGAGCAAGTTGCACAATGCTGGCTCAGCCAGAATGCAGTACCTCAACCAAAATGTCCATCATTCCCAGCAGGCATCGCACAGCAGCCAATAGTACATGCATCATATTTAACAAAAGGTGGCTGAAAGGAAAGACACCTACAGCCAGGGTGTCAACAGCAACCAGCCAACAGGCGATCGTTGAGAAAGCCAAGAAACTGAGAGAGGACATTTTGCTAAGACTGATTGGGAAAGGACATGACATGGTCACAAATGACATATCATATCACATACCATGCATGAATGCATTCAAGGCAACACGAGTCCCGACTGGTAAATCTGCACAGAAGAATCTGTATGATGGATGTGGCTTTGAATCAACTGGTGAAACAGCTAGAAATATTGCTGTTCCTTTCAGGAGAAATGTGGCTTCCTGATCAAGTCCTTGCGGGACAACTACCAGGTGATTCTCCAGGAGCTAGAAGTAAAGACTGCAGACACGTATAGGACCAACAAGTCAAAATACCAAATCTGCAGGCCCAGGAAAAAGTGATGAAGTTTCAGCCCTCCTACGAATGATACAGATCATTGCTAGTGGGGGTGAAGTTGACAACTTCATGAATGCAGCAAGACACCCCCATCACTGTTCAATGAAGATGAAACCATGAGAGCTGCAGGAACAAAGGCCAGTCTAGTAAAAGTCTTGAAGGAGGACACCAAAGTGAACACTGCTCCTGATCTACCACTACAGAAAAGGAAGACGGCAGTCATAGTAGATGCTATGCATGCTTTTCGTCACTGGTCCTTCCACAGAGATGAAACATTTGGAGCTATTGCAGTGTGCTACAGAAACAATCTTCTGATAGATGTACCTGATGGCACGGCCATCATGCATTTCTGCTGTGACAGGTACAACTCACTGAGCCTGAAGTCTTCAGAGTGGCAGCATAGGTACACCCAGTCACAACCACAAAGGCAGTTTGAAATCAGTGAGCAGTACAGAGACCCTGACCCGCAGGAGTTCTTCTCTGTGTCTGCCAACAAAGCTGGACTTCTGAGCTTCCTGTGTGAGACATGGTGCCGAGAGGAGCAGCTTGCTCCAACTATAGGTTCGACCCGATTGTACCTGGGTGGTGGCTTCAAAGAAGAAACAAAGAGTGTACTGCTTAAAGAGGGTACAGTCACTGATGTCAGTGCGTTGGAGTCCACTCAACAAGAGGCTGATACTAGGGTCATACTGCATTCTGTGTACAGTGTCCAGAATGAGAAGGTGGACTGAGTGATCATACATGCAAATGATGCAGATATCATTGTTATATGTGTGTACTATGCTGCAACACTGCTGAAAGATTTGCCTGAACTATGGGTTCGAACTGCACAAGAAAGTTATCTACCAATCCATGAGATTGCTGCTGCACTGGGACCTGCAAGCAGCCGAGGACTTGGATGCGACATCACCAGCTACCCCTACTTTACTGGGAAGAAGGTGTGGCTAAACAGCAGAAAAACAACTGACATTTTGGCATTGGAAGACTTTGCAGATGATGATCAGGGTCCAGCTTGGATCACAGCAGATGTTATCAACCAAGCAAAGGAGCTCATAGTCGCTGTATATACCAACAAGGGTGATGATTTCGAGGGCTCAGACCTTGGAAGGCTCAGAGTTCACAAGTTCCTAAACAACAAGTCTACTCTGCTGAAATTGCTACTATCCACAGAGAATGCATTCCTACAACATCTCCACAGAGAATGCATTCCTACAACATCTCAAATGTGTGGCATTAGTGACAGCAATCGACAAGAGTGCTCACATTTGCAAGCAGAGAGTTTAAACTTGTGAGGATTTTGGGTGGGCCATGGATGATGGAAGCTGGTACCACCAGTGCAATCCATACACCCAACCTGGCCACAGCAAATGATGCAATCAAGCTGACTAAGGGCTGCAACAGAAACTTCTCATGTGCAAAGAAAAACATAGCCTGTTATATAGGCTGCCGGTGTCAGGGCTCGAAAAAGAAGTGCAGCCGTGCCCACTACACAGGGGGTAATTTCCATATGAAAGTTGGGGGGGCCAAAAGCATTATTAAAGCTGCTTACTCTAGGGGAGTCTCTAGATACTCATCCAGGATATTTTGAAAAATAGGCTTTGGGGTAAATTAGTGTGGATCAATTTAGTAATCACCCGAACACATAACATAACCAGATGACAAACAGTATACTATATAGCACTAACATCTAAGAGAGAGAAAGAGAACTATCATTCACATCTGTACTAAGAAATGGAAAAGTGGCCGAAGATGGATGAGCGCCTCTCTACTCTATCCACAAAGTCATTTGTCACTTGCTTGAGGCTCAGTTCCTTCACCAGCTCTTTATGCACTGTGCATGTCATGAGATGATTGAGGCGGTTGTTCGACATTGTTGTATGAAGGTAAGACTTCACCCTTCTCAGCGCACTGAAGGCTCGTTCAGAGCTTGCATTAGTTGCCGGCATAAAACCAGAACAACCTTGACCAAAGACATGACCTCTGGTATGAGGGGCCAGATGCTTTTGTTCTTTTTGAGGAAATCAACGACATTTTGCAATGTATCACCACCACCTTCATCTTGACTGAAACTGCTATAGGGTATTTGATGTTGATTGGCTGGTAGGGAACTTGAGGAAGGGTATCCAGAGTCAGGGATATTCTACTGGCTTCTTGTTGCTACTCCTGAGAGATATCAAAAGTACTTGTAGCTTGAGTCAAACTCTAATTTTGCAAAAACAACAACAGGGTCTGTCAATATAATTATGATTGTTTAATAAGGATTCACTGACATCAGAGGCTGAGATGTCACATAAAAATTGAGAGGCTTAATGTTGTTATCATGTGATGGATTATGACAGATGTACTTGTTCAGATTCTTCTGGGTTTTCTTCAACCTGTACATCTTGGCTATCAGATTCTTGGGCTTGATCACCAGCCTTCTCCTCAGACTGCCTTTGTCTCTTAGTTGGACTTTGACAAAAACTTAACAAGGAGGCTTGTCTTTTAGGCATGATTCACTCTGCAGCAGCACTAGCTAATTTCTCACTATATGGCCTGCTACACTGTTAGGGTTCACTCTTATATTGCTCAGTATTCCGAATAATGATTAACAGCACATTAGGTTTATAGCAGAACTCAACATAAGGCAGTGGAGAGCTTACTTATATATGCACTCCACTGCTGTCATGGCAAAATCAAAATGAACCAATGAAATACATGAACTATATAAATGTCAAAATGATCCTAACAGCTAAAATGATCCTCACACCTAAAGTGTTAGTTCCATGGTATGGTCTGAGGCTTGTTTGTGGTCGAGTTGTCAGGCTGCTATTCCTGACATACACTAACTGGTCAAATGTGTTGAACCGATTAGGGAACAAAGTTGTTTTTTTACCAATATTATGGTGTTGTTCTATGGTGTTGTTCTATCTAGCATATTTCACACCAATTACAATTATGAATGTGCTATAACTTGTTAGTCAACACCTTCAACAGCTTGCAAAAACTACCTTAGAAAACTTGTTTTGGCCAAAAGTTGGGGGGGCCATGGCCCCCCCAGCCCCCCCAGAAATCCCCCCCCCCTGCTACACTGCCACCTTCGACAGCAGCAGTGAATCGGAAAGCGTTAACTAACAGCACCAATTTAGTTTAGACTTGTTAGCTTTGTATAACTATAAGGTACAAGGTACATACATTATTCACCAAAAACAATTAAATCCAGGATTGAGCGTGGATTTTGAACAATTATATATTGTTTCCCCCCTTTCTCCCCAAAATATGCCTTGATATTAAGATGTAAACTGTTCAGAGAGTATTAACAATTAATTTGGTTTGTTGGAATTAAGTTTTTCCTTCAGCATTCTCAAGGAACACAAATAAACCATAATGACTAAAGGCGAGATATTCACATATATGGTCAGAGGCTTCCTACGGATTTCCAGTAGCTTGTTGAGAAAGGTTGTCCATATACATTTTGTTTATACATATATATATATATCATTTTTGCCAGCAAACCTTTTACAGCACGCCATGTATGTTTTGTCTTTTTATCAGGTTACGCCCCCTGGGTATCATCAGGAATAATGACTAGGTGCTCTAGCCTTCATCAGGAATAATGACTAGATGCTCCAGCCTTCACCAGGAATAATGACTAGATGCTCTAGCCTTCATCAGGAATAATGACTAGATGCTCTAGCCTTCATCAGGAATAATGACTAGATGCTCTAGCCTTCATCAGGAATAATGACTAGATGCTCTAGCCTTCATCAGGAATAATGACTAGTAGCCTTCATCAGGAATAAGGATTAGATCCTCTAGCCTTCATCAGGAATAATGACTAGACGCTCTAGCCTTCATCAGGAATAATGATTAGTAGCCTTCATCAGGAATAATGATTAGATGCTCTAGCTTTCATAAGGAATAATGACTAGATGCTCTAGCCTTCATCAAGAATAATGACTAGATGCTATAGCCTTCATCAGGAATAATGACTAGATGCTCTAGCCTTCATCAGGAATAATGACTAGATGCTCTGACCTTCATCAGGAATAATGACTAGATGCTCTAGCCTTCATCAAGGAATGATGACTAGATGCTCTAGCCTTCATCAGGAATAATGACTAAATGCTCTATCCTTCATCAGGAATAATACTAGATGCTCCAGCCTTCATCAGGAATAATGACTATCAGGAATAATGACTAGATGCTCTAGTGATCAGGAATAATGACTAGATGCTCTAGCCTTCATCAGGAATAATGACTAGATGCTCTAGCCTTCATCAGGAATAATGACTAGATGCTACAGCCTTCATCAGGAATATTGACTAGATGCACCAGCCTTCATCAGGAATAATGTCTATGTGCTCTAGCCTTCATCAGGAATAATGACTAGATGCTGTAGACTTCATCAGGAACAGGAATCATTACTAGATGCTCTAGCCTTCATCAGGAATAATGACTATTCTTCATCAGGAATAATGACTAGATGCTCTAGCCTTCATCAGGAATAATGACTAGATGCTCTAGCCTTCATCAGGAATAATGACTAGATGCTCTAGCCTTCATCAGGAATAATGACTTGATGCTCTGACCTTCATCAGGAATAATGACTAGATGCTCTAGCCTTAATGAAGGAATAATGACTAGATGCTCTAGCCTTCATCAGGAATAATGACTAGATACTCTAGCCTTCATCAGGATTAATGACTAGACGCTCTAGCCTTCATCAGGAATAATGACTAGTAGCCTTCATCAGGAATAATGATTAGATGCTCTAGCCTTCATCAGGAATAATGACTAGACGCTCTAGCCTTCATCAGGAATAATGACTAGTAGCCTTCATCAGGAATAAAGATTAGATGTTCTAGCTTTCATCAGGAATAATGACTAGATGCTCTAGCCTTCATCAGGAATAATGACTAGTAGCCTTCATTAGGAATAATGACTAGATATTCCAGCCTTCATCATGTATAATGACTAGATGCTCTAGCCTTCATCAGGAATAATGACTAGATGCTCTAGCCTTCATCAGGAATAATGACTAGATGCTCTGACCTTCATCAGGAATAATGACTAGATGCTCTAGCATTCATCAAGGAATAATGACTAGATGCTCTAGCCTTCATCAGGAATAATACTAGATGCTCCAGCCTTCATCAGGAATAATGACTATCAGGAATAATGACTAGATGCTCTAGTCATCAGGAATAATGACTAGATGCTCTAGCCTTCATCAGGAATAATGACTAAATGCTCTAGCCTTCATCAGGAATAATACTAGATGCTCCAGCCTTCATCAGGAATAATGACTATCAGGAGTAATGACTAGATGCTCTAGCCTTCATCAGGAATAATGACTAGATGCTCTAGTCATCAGGAATAATGACTAGATGCTCTAGCCTTCATCAGGAATAATGACTAGATGCTCCAGCCTTCATCAGGAATATTGACTAGATGCACCAGCCTTCATCAGGAATAATGTCTAGGTCTTCATCAGGAATAATGACTAGATGCTGTAGCCTTCATCAGGAACAGGAATCATTACTAGTGCTCTAGTCTTCATCAAGAATAATGACTATTCTTAATCAGGAATAATGACTAGATGCTCTAGCCTTCACCAGGAATAATGACTAGATGCTCTAGTCTTCACCAGGAATAATGACTAGATGCTATAGCCTTCATCAGGAATAATGACTAGATGCTCTAGCCTTCATCAGGAATAATGACTAGATGATCTAGCCTTCATCAGGAATAATGACTAGTAGCCTTCATCAGGAATAATGATTAGATGCCTCTAGCTTTCATCAGGAATAATGACTAGATGCTCTAGCCTTCATCAGGAATAATGACTAGATACTCCAGCCTTCATGAAGGAATAATGACTAGATGTTCTAGCCTTCATCAGGAATAATGACTAAATGCTCTAGCCTTCATCAGGAATAATGACTAGATGCTCCAGCCTTCATCAGGAATAATGCCCATCAGGAATAATGACTAGATTCTCTGGTCATCAGGAATAATGACTAGATGCTCTAGCCTTCATCAGGAATAATGACTAGTATCCTTCATCAGGAATAATGATTAGCCTTCATCAGGAATAATGACTAGATGCTTAAGCAATAATGACTAGTAGCCTTCATCAGGAATAATGATTAGTTGCCTCTAGCTTTCATCAGGAATAATGACTAGATGCTCTAGCCTTCATCAGGAATAATCACTAGATACTCCAGCTTTCATCAGGAAAAATGACTAGCCTTCATCAGGAATAATGAATAGATGCTCTAGCCTTAATCTGGATAATGACTAGATGCTCTAGCCTTCATCAGGAATAATGACTGGCCTTCATCAGGAATAATGACTAGATGCTCTAGCCTTCATCAGGAATAATGACTAGATGCTCTAGCCTTCATCAGGAATAATGACTAGATGCTCTGACCTTCATCAGGAATAATGACTAGATGCTCTAGCCTTCATGAAGGAATAATGACTAGATGTTCTAGTCTTCATCAGGAATAATGACTAAATGCTCTAGCCTTCATCAGGAATAATGACTAGATGCTCCAGCCTTCATCAGGAATATTGACTAGATGCACCAGCCTTCATCAGGAATAATGTCTATGTGCTCTAGCCTTCATCAGGAATAATGACTAGATGCTGTAGACTTCATCAGGAACAGGAATCATTACTAGATGCTCTAACCTTCATCAGGAATAATGACTATTCTTCATCAGGAATATTGATTAGATGCTCTAGCCTTCATCAGGAATAATGACTAGATGCTCTAGCCTTCATCAGGAATAATGACTAGATGCTCTAGCCTTCATCAGGAATAATGACTTGATGCTCTGACCTTCATCAGGAATAATGACTAGATGCTCTAGCCTTAATGAAGGAATAATGACTAGATGCTCTAGCCTTCATCAGGAATAATGACTAGATGCTCTAGCCTTCATCAGGAATAATGACTAGACGCTCTAGCCTTCATCAGGAATAATGACTAGTAGCCTTCATCAGGAATAATGATTAGATGCTCTAGCCTTCATCAGGAATAATGACTAGACGCTCTAGCCTTCATCAGGAATAATGACTAGTAGCCTTCATTAGGAATAATGACTAGATACTCCAGCCTTCATCATGAATAATGACTAGATGCTCTATCCTTCATCAGGAATAATGACTAGATGCTCTAGCCTTCATCAGGAATAATGACTAGATGCTCTAGCCTTCATCAGGAATAATGACTAGATGCTCTGACCTTCATCAGGAATAATGACTAGATGCTCTAGCATTCATCAAGGAATAATGACTAGATGCTCTAGCCTTCATCAGGAATAATACTAGATGCTCCAGCCTTCATCAGGAATAATGACTATCAGGAATAATGACTAGATTCTCTAGTCATTAGGAATAATGACTAGATGCTCTAGCCTTCATCAGGAATAATGACTAAATGCTCTAGCCTTCATCAGGAATAATACTAGATGCTCCAGCCTTCATCAGGAATAATGACTATCAGGAATATTGACTAGATGCTCTAGTCATCAGGAATAATGACTAGATGCTCTAGCCTTCATCAGGAATAATGACTAGATGCTCCAGCCTTCATCAGGAATATTGACTAGATGCACCAGCCTTCATCAGGAATAATGTCTAGGTCTTCATCAGGAATAATGACTAGATGCTGTAGCCTTCATCAGGAACAGGAATCATTACTAGTGCTCTAGTCTTCATCAGGAATAATGACTATTCTTAATCAGGAATAATGACTAGATGCTCTAGCCTTCAACAGGAATAATGACTAGATGCTCTAGTCTTCACCAGGAATAATGACTAGATGCTATAGCCTTCATCAGGAATAATGACTAGATGCTCTAGCCTTCATCAGGAATAATGACTAGATGATCTAGCCTTCATCAGGAATAATGACTAGATGCTCTAGCCTTCATCAGGAATAATGACTTGATGCTCTGACCTTCATCAGGAATAATGACTAGATGCTCTAGCCTTAATGAAGGAATAATGACTAGATGCTCTAGCCTTCATCAGGAATAATGACTAGATGCTCTAGCCTTCATCAGGAATAATGACTAGACGCTCTAGCCTTCATCAGGAATAATGACTAGTAGCCTTCATCAGGAATAATGATTAGATGCTCTAGCCTTCATCAGGAATAATGACTAGACGCTCTAGCCTTCATCAGGAATAATGACTAGTAGCCTTCATCAGGAATAAAGATTAGATGTTCTAGCTTTCATCAGGAATAATGACTAGATGCTCTAGCCTTCATCAGGAATAATGACTAGTAGCCTTCATTAGGAATAATGACTAGATACTCCAGCCTTCATCATGAATAATGACTAGATGCTCTAGCCTTCATCAGGAATAATGACTAGATGCTCTAGCCTTCATCAGGAATAATGACTAGATGCTCTAGCCTTCATCAGGAATAATGACTAGATGCTCTGACCTTCATCAGGAATAATGACTAGATGCTCTAGCATTCATCAAGGAATAATGACTAGATGCTCTAGCCTTCATCAGGAATAATACTAGATGCTCCAGCCTTCATCAGGAATAATGACTATCAGGAATAATGACTAGATGCTCTAGTCATCAGGAATAATGACTAGATGCTCTAGCCTTCATCAGGAATAATGACTAAATGCTCTAGCCTTCATCAGGAATAATACTAGATGCTCCAGCCTTCATCAGGAATAATGACTATCAGGAGTAATGACTAGATGCTCTAGCCTTCATCAGGAACAATGACTAGATGCTCTAGTCATCAGGAATAATGACTAGATGCTCTAGCCTTCATCAGGAATAATGACTAGATGCTCCAGCCTTCATCAGGAATATTGACTAGATGCACCAGCCTTCATCAGGAATAATGTCTAGGTCTTCATCAGGAATAATGACTAGATGCTGTAGCCTTCATCAGGAACAGGAATCATTACTAGTGCTCTAGTCTTCATCAGGAATAATGACTATTCTTAATCAGGAATAATGACTAGATGCTCTAGCCTTCACCAGGAATAATGACTAGATGCTCTAGTCTTCACCAGGAATAATGACTAGATGCTATAGCCTTCATCAGGAATAATGACTAGATGCTCTAGCCTTCATCAGGAATAATGACTAGATGATCTAGCCTTCATCAGGAATAATGACTAGTAGCCTTCATCAGGAATAATGATTAGGTGCTCTAGCCTTCATCAGGAATAATGACTAGATGCTCTATATAGCAATAATGACTAGTAGCCTTCATCAGGAATAATGATTAGATGCCTCTAGCTTTCATCAGGAATAATGACTAGATGCTCTAGCCTTCATCAGGAATAATGACTAGATACTCCAGCCTTCATGAAGGAATAATGACTAGATGTTCTAGCCTTCATCAGGAATAATGACTAAATGCTCTAGCCTTCATCAGGAATAATGACTAGATGCTCCAGCCTTCATCAGGAATAATGCCCATCAGGAATAATGACTAGATTCTCTGGTCATCAGGAATAATGACTAGATGCTCTAGCCTTCATCAGGAATAATGACTAGTATCCTTCATCAGGAATAATGATTAGCCTTCATCAGGAATAATGACTAGATGCTTAAGTAATAATGACTAGTAGCCTTCATCAGGAATAATGATTAGTTGCCTCTAGCTTTCATCAGGAATAATGACTAGATGCTCTAGCCTTCATCAGGAATAATCACTAGATACTCCAGCTTTCATCAGGAAAAATGACTAGCCTTCATCAGGAATAATGAATAGATGCTCTAGCCTTAATCTGGATAATGACTAGATGCTCTAGCCTTCATCAGGAATAATGACTGGCCTTCATCAGGAATAATGACTAGATGCTCTAGCCTTCATCATGAATAATGACTAGATGCTCTAGCCTTCATCAGGAATAATGACTAGATGCTCTGACCTTCATCAGGAATAATGACTAGATGCTCTAGCCTTCATGAAGGAATAATGACTAGATGTTCTAGTCTTCATCAGGAATAATGACTAAATGCTCTAGCCTTCATCAGGAATAATGACTAGATGCTCCAGCCTTCATCAGGAATATTGACTAGATGCACCAGCCTTCATCAGGAATAATGTCTATGTGCTCTAGCCTTCATCAGGAATAATGACTAGATGCTGTAGACTTCATCAGGAACAGGAATCATTACTAGATGCTCTAACCTTCATCAGGAATAATGACTATTCTTCATCAGGAATATTGATTAGATGCTCTAGCCTTCATCAGGAATAATGACTAGATGCTCTAGCCTTCATCAGGAATAATGACTAGATGCTCTAGCCTTCATCAGGAATAATGACTTGATGCTCTGACCTTCATCAGGAATAATGACTAGATGCTCTAGCCTTAATGAAGGAATAATGACTAGATGCTCTAGCCTTCATCAGGAATAATGACTAGATGCTCTAGCCTTCATCAGGAATAATGACTAGACGCTCTAGCCTTCATCAGGAATAATGACTAGTAGCCTTCATCAGGAATAATGATTAGATGCTCTAGCCTTCATCAGGAATAATGACTAGACGCTCTAGCCTTCATCAGGAATAATGACTAGTAGCCTTCATCAGGAATAAAGATTAGATGTTCTAGCTTTCATCAGGAATAATGACTAGATGCTCTAGCCTTCATCAGGAATAATGACTAGTAGCCTTCATTAGGAATAATGACTAGATACTCCAGTCATGAATAATGACTAGATGCTCTATCCTTCATCAGGAATAATGACTAGATGCTCTAGCCTTCATCAGGAATAATGACTAGATGCTCTAGCCTTCATCAGGAATAATGACTAGATGCTCTGACCTTCATCAGGAATAATGACTAGATGCTCTAGCATTCATCAAGGAATAATGACTAGATGCTCTAGCCTTCATCAGGAATAATACTAGATGCTCCAGCCTTCATCAGGAATAATGACTATCAGGAATAATGACTAGATGCTCTAGTCATTAGGAATAATGACTAGATGCTCTAGCCTTCATCAGGAATAATGACTAAATGCTCTAGCCTTCATCAGGAATAATACTAGATGCTCCAGCCTTCATCAGGAATAATGACTATCAGGAATAATGACTAGATGCTCTAGTCATCAGGAATAATGACTAGATGCTCTAGCCTTCATCAGGAATAATGACTAGATGCTCCAGCCTTCATCAGGAATATTGACTAGATGCACCAGCCTTCATCAGGAATAATGTCTAGGTCTTCATCAGGAATAATGACTAGATGCTGTAGCCTTCATCAGGAACAGGAATCATTACTAGTGCTCTAGTCTTCATCAGGAATAATGACTATTCTTAATCAGGAATAATGACTAGATGCTCTAGCCTTCACCAGGAATAATGACTATATAGATGCTCTAGTCTTCACCAGGAATAATGACTAGATACTATAGCCTTCATCAGGAATAATGACTAGATGCTCTAGCCTTCATCAGGAATAATGACTAGATGATCTAGCCTTCATCAGGAATAATGACTAGATGCTCTAGCCTTCATCAGGAATAATGACTTGATGCTCTGACCTTAATCAGGAATAATGACTAGATGCTCTAGCCTTAATGAAGGAATAATGACTAGATGCTCTAGCCTTCATCAGGAATAATGACTAGATGCTCTAGCCTTCATCAGGAATAATGACTAGACGCTCTAGCCTTCATCAGGAATAATGACTAGTAGCCTTCATCAGGAATAATGATTAGATGCTCTAGCCTTCATCAGGAATAATGACTAGACGCTCTAGCCTTCATCAGAATAATGACTAGTAGCCTTCATCAGGAATAAAGATTAGATGTTCTAGCTTTCATCAGGAATAATGACTAGATGCTCTAGCCTTCATCAGGAATAATGACTAGTAGCCTTCATTAGGAATAATGACTAGATACTCCAGCCTTCATCATGAATAATGACTAGATGCTCTAGCCTTCATCAGGAATAATGACTAGATGCTCTAGCCTTCATCAGGAATAATGACTAGATGCTCTAGCCTTCATCAGGAATAATGACTTGATGCTCTGACCTTCATCAGGAATAATGACTAGATGCTCTAGCCTTCATCAGGAATAATGACTAGATACTCTAGCCTTCATCAGGAATAATGACTAGACGCTCTAGCCTTCATCAGGAATAATGACTAGTAGCCTTCATCAGGAATAATGATTAGATGCTCTAGCCTTCATCAGGAATAATGACTAGACGCTCTAGCCTTCATCAGGAATAATGACTAGTAGCCTTCATCAGGAATAAAGATTAGATGTTCTAGCTTTCATCAGGAATAATGACTAGATGCTCTAGCCTTCATCAGGAATAATGACTAGTAGCCTTCATTAGGAATAATGACTAGATATTCCAGCCTTCATCATGAATAATGACTAGATGCTCTAGCCTTCATCAGGAATAATGACTAGATGCTCTAGCCTTCATCAGGAATAATGACTAGATGCTCTAGCCTTCATCAGGAATAATGACTAGATGCTCTGACCTTCATCAGGAATAATGACTAGATGCTCTAGCATTCATCAAGGAATAATGACTAGATGCTCTAGCCTTCATCAGGAATAATACTAGATGCTCCAGCCTTCATCAGGAATAATGACTATCAGGAATAATGACTAGATGCTCTAGCCTTCATCAGGAATAATGACTAAATGCTCTAGCCTTCATCAGGAATAATACTAGATGCTCCAGCCTTCATCAGGAATAATGACTATCAGGAGTAATGACTAGATGCTCTAGCCTTCATCAGGAATAATGACTAGATGCTCTAGTCATCAGGAATAATGACTAGATGCTCTAGCCTTCATCAGGAATAATGACTAGATGCTCCAGCCTTCATCAGGAATATTGACTAGATGCACCAGCCTTCATCAGGAATAATGTCTAGGTCTTCATCAGGAATAATGACTAGATGCTGTAGCCTTCATCAGGAACAGGAATCATTACTAGTGCTCTAGTCTTCATCAGGAATAATGACTATTCTTAATCAGGAATAATGACTAGATGCTCTAGCCTTCACCAGGAATAATGACTAGATGCTCTAGTCTTCACCAGGAATAATGACTAGATGCTATAGCCTTCATCAGGAATAATGACTAGATGCTCTAGCCTTCATCAGGAATAATGACTAGATGATCTAGCCTTCATCAGGAATAATGACTAGTAGCCTTCATCAGGAATAATGATTAGGTGCTCTAGCCTTCATCAGGAATAATGACTAGATGCTCTATATAGCAATAATGACTAGTAGCCTTCATCAGGAATAATGATTAGATGCCTCTAGCTTTCATCAGGAATAATGACTAGATGCTCTAGCCTTCATCAGGAATAATGACTAGATACTCCAGCCTTCATGAAGGAATAATGACTAGATGTTCTAGCCTTCATCAGGAATAATGACTAAATGCTCTAGCCTTCATCAGGAATAATGACTAGATGCTCCAGCCTTCATCAGGAATAATGCCCATCAGGAATAATGACTAGATTCTCTGGTCATCAGGAATAATGACTAGATGCTCTAGCCTTCATCAGGAATAATGACTTGTATCCTTCATCAGGAATAATGATTAGCCTTCATCAGGAATAATGACTAGATGCTTAAGCAATAATGACTAGTAGCCTTCATCAGGAATAATGATTAGTTGCCTCTAGCTTTCATCAGGAATAATGACTAGATGCTCTAGCCTTCATCAGGAATAATCACTAGATACTCCAGCTTTCATCAGGAAAAATGACTAGCCTTCATCAGGAATAATGAATAGATGCTCTAGCCTTAATCTGGATAATGACTAGATGCTCTAGCCTTCATCAGGAATAATGACTGGCCTTCATCAGGAATAATGACTAGATGCTCTAGCCTTCATCATGAATAATGACTAGATGCTCTAGCCTTCATCAGGAATAATGACTAGATGCTCTGACCTTCATCAGGAATAATGACTAGATGCTCTAGCCTTCATGAAGGAATAATGACTAGATGTTCTAGTCTTCATCAGGAATAATGACTAAATGCTCTAGCCTTCATCAGGAATAATGACTAGATGCTCCAGCCTTCATCAGGAATATTGACTAGATGCACCAGCCTTCATCAGGAATAATGTCTATGTGCTCTAGCCTTCATCAGGAATAATGACTAGATGCTGTAGACTTCATCAGGAAAAGGAATCATTACTAGATGCTCTAACCTTCATCAGGAATAATGACTATTCTTCATCAGGAATATTGATTAGATGCTCTAGCCTTCATCAGGAATAATGACTAGATGCTCTAGCCTTCATCAGGAATAATGACTAGATGCTCTAGCCTTCATCAGGAATAATGACTTGATGCTCTGACCTTCATCAGGAATAATGACTAGATGCTCTAGCCTTAATGAAGGAATAATGACTAGATGCTCTAGCCTTCATCAGGAATAATGACTAGATGCTCTAGCCTTCATCAGGAATAATGACTAGACGCTCTAGCCTTCATCAGGAATAATGACTAGTAGCCTTCATCAGGAATAATGATTAGATGCTCTAGCCTTCATCAGGAATAATGACTAGACGCTCTAGCCTTCATCAGGAATAATGACTAGTAGCCTTCATCAGGAATAAAGATTAGATGTTCTAGCTTTCATCAGGAATAATGACTAGATGCTCTAGCCTTCATCAGGAATAATGACTAGTAGCCTTCATTAGGAATAATGACTAGATACTCCAGCCTTCATCATGAATAATGACTAGATGCTCTATCCTTCATCAGGAATAATACTAGATGCTCTAGCCTTCATCAGGAATAATGACTAGATGCTCTAGCCTTCATCAGGAATAATGACTAGATGCTCTGACCTTCATCAGGAATAATGACTAGATGCTCTAGCATTCATCAAGGAATAATGACTAGATGCTCTAGCCTTCATCAGGAATAATACTAGATGCTCCAGCCTTCATCAGGAATAATGACTATCAGGAATAATGACTAGATGCTCTAGTCATTAGGAATAATGACTAGATGCTCTAGCCTTCATCAGGAATAATGACTAAATGCTCTAGCCTTCATCAGGAATAATACTAGATGCTCCAGCCTTCATCAGGAATAATGACTATCAGGAATAATGACTAGATGCTCTAGTCATCAGGAATAATGACTAGATGCTCTAGCCTTCATCAGGAATAATGACTAGATGCTCCAGCCTTCATCAGGAATATTGACTAGATGCACCAGCCTTCATCAGGAATAATGTCTAGGTCTTCATCAGGAATAATGACTAGATGCTGTAGCCTTCATCAGGAACAGGAATCATTACTAGTGCTCTAGTCTTCATCAGGAATAATGACTATTCTTAATCAGGAATAATGACTAGATGCTCTAGCCTTCACCAGGAATAATGACTAGATGCTCTAGTCTTCACCAGGAATAATGACTAGATGCTATAGCCTTCATCAGGAATAATGACTAGATGCTCTAGCCTTCATCAGGAATAATGACTAGATGATCTAGCCTTCATCAGGAATAATGACTAGATGCTCTAGCCTTCATCAGGAATAATGACTTGATGCTCTGACCTTCATCAGGAATAATGACTAGATGCTCTAGCCTTAATGAAGGAATAATGACTAGATGCTCTAGCCTTCATCAGGAATAATGACTAGATGCTCTAGCCTTCATCAGGAATAATGACTAGACGCTCTAGCCTTCATCAGGAATAATGACTAGTAGCCTTCATCAGGAATAATGATTAGATGCTCTAGCCTTCATCAGGAATAATGACTAGACGCTCTAGCCTTCATCAGGAATAATGACTAGTAGCCTTCATCAGGAATAAAGATTAGATGTTCTAGCTTTCATCAGGAATAATGACTAGATGCTCTAGCCTTCATCAGGAATAATGACTAGTAGCCTTCATTAGGAATAATGACTAGATACTCCAGCCTTCATCATGAATAATGACTAGATGCTCTAGCCTTCATCAGGAATAATGACTAGATGCTCTAGCCTTCATCAGGAATAATGACTAGATGCTCTAGCCTTCATCAGGAATAATGACTAGATGCTCTGACCTTCATCAGGAATAATGACTAGATGCTCTAGCATTCATCAAGGAATAATGACTAGATGCTCTAGCCTTCATCAGGAATAATACTAGATGCTCCAGCCTTCATCAGGAATAATGACTATCAGGAATAATGACTAGATGCTCTAGTCATCAGGAATAATGACTAGATGCTCTAGCCTTCATCAGGAATAATGACTAAATGCTCTAGCCTTCATCAGGAATAATACTAGATGCTCCAGCCTTCATCAGGAATAATGACTATCAGGAATAATGACTAGATGCTCTTATCATCAGGAATAATGACTAGATGCTCTAGCCTTCATCAGGAATAATGACTAGATGCTCTAGTCATCAGGAATAATGACTAGATGCTCTAGCCTTCATCAGGAATATTGACTAGATGCACCAGCCTTCATCAGGAATAGTGTCTAGGTCTTCATCAGGAATAATGACTAGATGCTGTAGCCTTTATCAGGAACAGGAATCATTACTAGTTCTCTAGTCTTCATCAGGAATAATGACTATTCTTAATCAGGAATAATGACTAGATGCTCTAGCCTTCACCAGGAATAATGACTAGATGCTCTAGTCTTCACCCGGAATAATGACTAGATGCTATAGCCTTCATCAGGAATAATGACTAGATGCTCTAGCAATAATGACTAGTAGCCTTCATCAGGAATAATGATTAGATGCCTCTAGCTTTCATCAGGAATAATGACAAGATGCTCTAGCCTTCATCAGGAATAATGACTAGATACTCCAGCCTTCATGAAGGAATAATGACTAGATGTTCTAACCTTCATCAGGAATAATGACTAAATGCTCTAGCCTTCATCAGGAATAATGACTAGATGCTCCAGCCTTCATCAGGAATAATGCCCATCAGGAATAGTGACTAGATTCTCTGGTCATCAGGAATAATGACTAGATGCTCTAGCCTTCATCAGGAATAATGACTAGTATCCTTCATCAGGAATAATGATTAGCCTTCATCAGGAATAATGACTAGATGCTTAAGCAATAATGACTAGTAGCCTACATCAGGAATAATGATTAGTTGCCTCTAGCTTTCATCAGGAATAATGACTAGATGCTCTAGCCTTCATCAGGAATAATCACTAGATACTCCAGCTTTCATCAGGAAAAATGACTAGCCTTCGTCAGGAATAATGAATAGATGCTCTAGCCTTAATCTGGATAATGACTAGATGTCTAGCCTTCATCAGGAATAATGACTAGCCTTCATCAGGAATAATGACTAGATGCTCTAGCCTTCATCATGAATAATGACTAGATGCTCTAGCCTTCATCAGGAATAATGACTAGATGCTCTGACCTTCATCAGGAATAATGACTAGATGCTCTAGCCTTCATGAAGGAATAATGACTAGATGTTCTAGTCTTCATCAGGAATAATGACTAAATGCTCTAGCCTTCATCAGGAATAATGACTAGATGCTCCAGCCTTCATCAGGAATATTGACTAGATGCTCTAGCCTTCATCAGGAATAATACTAGATGCTCCAGCCTTCATCAGGAATAATGACTATCAGGAATAAACTAGATGCTCTAGTCATCAGGAATAATGACTAGATGCTCTATCCTTCATCAGGAATAATGACTAAATGCTCTAGCCTTCACCAGGAATAATACTAGATGCTCCAGCCTTCATCAGGAATAATGACTATCAGGAATAATGACTAGATGCTCTAGCCTTCATCAGGAATAATGACTAGATGCTCTAGTCATCAGGAATAATGACTAGATGCTCTAGCCTTCATCAGGAATAATGACTAGATGCTCCAGCCTTCATCAGGAATATTGACTAGATGCACCAGCCTTCATCAGGAATAATGTCTAGGTCTTCATCAGGAATAATGACTAGATGCTGTAACCTTCATCAGGAACAGGAATCATTACTAGTGCTCTAATCTTCATCAGGAATAATGACTATTCTTAATCAGGAATAATGACTAGATGCTCTAGCCTTCACCAGGAATAATGACTAGATGCTCTAGTCTTCACCAGGAATAATGACTAGATGCTCCAGCCTTCATCAGGAATAATGACTAGATGCTCTAGCCTTCATCAGGAATAATGACTAGATGATCTAGCCTTCATCAGGAATAATGACTAGTAGCCTTCATCAGGAATAATGATTAGGTGCTCTAGCCTTCATCAGGAATAATGACTAGATGCTCTAGCAATAATGACTAGTAGCCTTCATCAGGAATAATGATTAGATGCCTCTAGCTTTCATCAGGAATAATGACTAGATGCTCTAGCCTTCATCAGGAATAATGACTAGATACTCCAGCCTTCATGAAGGAATAATGACTAGATGTTCTAGCCTTCATCAGGAATAATGACTAAATGCTCTAGCCTTCATCAGGAATAATGACTAGATGCTCTAGCCTTCATCAGGAATAATGACCATCAGGAATAATGACTAGATTCTCTGGTCATCAGGAATAATGACTAGATTCTCTAGCCTTCATCAGGAAGAATGACTAGTATCTTTCATCAGGAATAATGATTAGTCTTCATCAGGAATAATGACTAGATGCTTAAGCAATAATGACTAGTAGCCTTCATTAGGAATAATGATTAGTTGCCTCTAGTTTTCATCAGGAATAATGACTAGATGCTCTAGCCTTCATCAGGAATAATCACTAGATACTCCAGCTTTCATTAGGAAAAATGACTAGCCTTCGTGAGGAATAATGAATAGATGCTCTAGCCTTAATCTGGATAATGACTAGATGCTCTAGCCTTCATCAGGAATAATGACTAGATGCTCTAGCCTCTATCATGAATAATGACTAGATGTTCTAGCCTTCATCAGGAATAATGACTAGATGCTCTGACCTTCATCAGGAATAATGACTAGATGCTCTAGCCTTCATGAAGGAATAATGACTAGATGTTCTAGTCTTCATCAGGAATAATGACTAAATGCTCTAGCCTTCATCAGGAATAATGACTAGATGCTCCAGACTTCATCAGGAATATTGACTAGATGCACCAGCCTTCATCAGGAATAATGTCTATGTGCTCTAGCCTTCATCAGGAATAATGACTAGATGCTGTAGACTTCATCAGGAACAGGAATCATTACTAGATGCTCTAGCCTTCATCAGGAATAATGACTATTCTTCATCAGGAATAATGACTAGATGCTCTAGCCTTCATCAGGAATAATGACTAGATGCTCTAGCCTTCATCAGGAATAATGACTAGATGCTCTAGCCTTCATCAGGAATAATGACTTGATGCTCTGACCTTCATCAGGAATAATGACTAGATGCTCTAGCCTTAATGAAGGAATAATGACTAGATACTCTAGCCTTCATCAGGAATAATGACTAGATGCTCTAGCCTTCATCAGGAATAATGACTAGACGCTCTAGCCTTCATCAGGAATAATGACTAGTAGCCTTCATCAGGAATAATGATTAGATGCTCTAGCCTTCATCAGGAATAATGACTAGACGCTCTAGCCTTCATCAGGAATAATGACTAGTAGCCTTCATCAGGAATAAAGATTAGATGTTCTAGCTTTCATCAGGAATAATGACTAGATGCTCTAGCCTTCATCAGGAATAATGACTAGTAGCCTTCATTAGGAATAATGACTAGATACTCCAGCCTTCATCATGAATAATGACTAGATGCTCTAGCCTTCATCAGGAATAATGACTAGATGCTCTAGCCTTCATCAGGAATAATGACTAGATGCTCTAGCCTTCATCAGGAATAATGACTAGATGCTCTGACCTTCATCAGGAATAATGACTAGATGCTCTAGCATTCATCAAGGAATAATGACTAGATGCTCTAGCCTTCATCAGGAATAATACTAGATGCTCCAGCCTTCATCAGGAATAATGACTATCAGGAATAATGACTAGATGCTCTAGTCATCAGGAATAATGACTATATGCTCTAGCCTTCATCAGGAATAATGACTAAATTCTCTAGCCTTCATCAGGAATAATACTAGATGCTCCAGCCTTCATCAGGAATAATGACTAGATGCTTAAGCAATAATGACTAGTAGCCTTCATTAGGAATAATGATTAGTTGCCTCTAGTTTTCATCAGGAATAATGACTAGATGCTCTAGCCTTCATCAGGAATAATCACTAGATACTTCAGCTTTCATCAGGAAAAATGACTAGCCTTCGTGAGGAATAATGAATAGATGCTCTAGCCTTAATCTGGATAATGACTAGATGCTCTAGCCTTCATCAGGAATAATGACTAGCCTTCATCAGGAATAATGACTAGATGCTCTAGCCTTTATCATGAATAATGACTAGATGCTCTAGCCTTCATCAGGAATAATGACTAGATGCTCTGACCTTCATCAGGAATAATGACTAGATGCTCTAGCCTTCATGAAGGAATAATGACTAGATGTTCTAGTCTTCATCAGGAATAATGACTAAATGCTCTAGCCTTCATCAGGAATAATGACTAGATGCTCCAGCCTTCATCAGGAATATTGACTAGATGCACCAGCCTTCATCAGGAATAATGTCTATGTGCTCTAGCCTTCATCAGGAATAATGACTAGATGCTGTAGACTTCATCAGGAACAGGAATCATTACTAGATGCTCTAGCCTTCATCAGGAATAATGACTATTCTTCATCAGGAATAATGACTAGATGCTCTAGCCTTCATCAGGAATAATGACTAGATGCTCTAGCCTTCATCAGGAATAATGACTAGATGCTCTAGCCTTCATCAGGAATAATGACTTGATGCTCTGACCTTCATCAGGAATAATGACTAGATGCTCTAGCCTTAATGAAGGAATAATGACTAGATGCTCTAGCCTTCATCAGGAATAATGACTAGATGCTCTAGCCTTCATCAGGAATAATGACTAGACGCTCTAGCCTTCATCAGGAATAATGACTAGTAGCCTTCATCAGGAATAATGATTAGATGCTCTAGCCTTCATCAGGAATAATGACTAGACGCTCTAGCCTTCATCAGGAATAATGACTAGTAGCCTTCATCAGGAATAAAGATTAGATGTTCTAGCTTTCATCAGGAATAATGACTAGATGCTCTAGCCTTCATCAGGAATAATGACTAGTAGCCTTCATTAGGAATAATGACTAGATACTCCAGCCTTCATCATGAATAATGACTAGATGCTCTAGCCTTCATCAGGAATAATGACTAGATGCTCTAGCCTTCATCAGGAATAATGACTAGATGCTCTAGCCTTCATCAGGAATAATGACTAGATGCTCTGACCTTCATCAGGAATAATGACTAGATGCTCTAGCATTCATCAAGGAATAATGACTAGATGCTCTAGCCTTCATCAGGAATAATACTAGATGCTCCAGCCTTCATCAGGAATAATGACTATCAGGAATAATGACTAGATGCTCTAGTTATCAGGAATAATGACTAGATGCTCTAGCCTTCATCAGGAATAATGACTAGATGCTCCAGCCTTCATCAGGAATATTGACTAGATGCTCCAGCCTTCATCAGGAATAATGTCTAGGTGCTCTAGCCTTCATCAGTAATAATGACTAGATGCTGTAGCCTTCATTAGGAACAGGAATCGTGACTAGATGCTGTAGCCTTAATCAGGAACAGGAATCATGACTAGATGCTCTAGCCTTCATCAGGAATAATTATTATTCTTCATCAGGAATAATGACTAGATGCTCTAGCCTTCACCAGGAATAATGACTAGATGCTCTAGCCTTCATCAGGAATAATGACTAAATGCTCTAGCCTTCATCAGGAATAATGACTAGATGCTCTAGCCTTCATCAGGAATATTGACTAGATGCTCCAGCCTTCATCAGGAATAATGACTAGATGCTCTAGCCTTCATCAGGAATAATGACTAGATACTCCAGCCTTCATGAAGGAATAATGACTAGATGTTCTAGCCTTCATCAGGAATAATGACTAAATGCTCTAGCCTTCATCAGGAATAATGACTAGATGCTCCAGCCTTCATCAGGAATAATGACCATCATGAATAATGACTAGATTCTCTGGTCATCAGGAATAATGACTAGATGCTCTAGCCTTCATCAGGAAGAATGACTAGTATCTTTCATCAGGAATAATGAATATCCTTCATCAGGAATAATGACTAGATGCTTAAGCAATAATGACTAGTAGCCTTCATTAGGAATAATGATTAGTTGCCTCTAGTTTTCATCAGGAATAATGACTAGATGCTCTAGCCTTCATCAGGAATAATCACTAGATACTCCAGCTTTCATTAGGAAAAATGACTAGCCTTCGTGAGGAATAATGAATAGATGCTCTAGCCTTAATCTGGATAATGACTAGATGCTCTAGCCTTCATCAGGAATAATGACTAGATGCTCTAGCCTCTATCATGAATAATGACTAGATGTTCTAGCCTTCATCAGGAATAATGACTAGATGCTCTGACCTTCATCAGGAATAATGACTAGATGCTCTAGCCTTCATGAAGGAATAATGACTAGATGTTCTAGTCTTCATCAGGAATAATGACTAAATGCTCTAGCCTTCATCAGGAATAATGACTAGATGCTCCAGCCTTCATCAGGAATATTGACTAGATGCACCAGCCTTCATCAGGAATAATGTCTATGTGCTCTAGCCTTCATCAGGAATAATGACTAGATGCTGTAGACTTCATCAGGAACAGGAATCATTACTAGATGCTCTAGCCTTCATCAGGAATAATGACTAGACGCTCTAGCCTTCATCAGGAATAATGACTAGTAGCCTTCATCAGGAATAATGATTAGATGCTCTAGCCTTCATCAGGAATAATGACTAGACGCTCTAGCCTTCATCAGGAATAATGACTAGTAGCCTTCATCAGGAATAAAGATTAGATGTTCTAGCTTTCATCAGGAATAATGACTAGATGCTCTAGCCTTCATCAGGAATAATGACTAGTAGCCTTCATTAGGAATAATGACTAGATACTCCAGCCTTCATCATGAATAATGACTAGATGCTCTAGCCTTCATCAGGAATAATGACTAGATGCTCTAGCCTTCATCAGGAATAATGACTAGATGCTCTAGCCTTTATCAGGAATAATGACTAGATGCTCTGACCTTCATCAGGAATAATGACTAGATGCTCTAGCATTCATCAAGGAATAATGACTAGATGCTCTAGCCTTCATCAGGAATAATACTAGATGCTCCAGCCTTCATCAGGAATAATGACTATCAGGAATAATGACTAGATGCTCTAGTCATCAGGAATAATGACTAGATGCTCTAGCCTTCATCAGGAATAATGACTAAATTCTCTAGCCTTCATCAGGAATAATACTAGATGCTCCAGCCTTCATCAGGAATAATGACTAGATGCTTAAGCAATAATGACTAGTAGCCTTCATTAGGAATAATGATTAGTTGCCTCTAGTTTTCATCAGGAATAATGACTAGATGCTCTAGCCTTCATCAGGAATAATCACTAGATACTCCAGCTTTCATCAGGAAAAATGACTAGCCTTCATGAGGAATAATGAATAGATGCTCTAGCCTTAATCTGGATAATGACTAGATGCTCTAGCCTTCATCAGGAATAATGACTAGCCTTCATCAGGAATAATGACTAGATGCTCTAGCCTTTATCATGAATAATGACTAGATGCTCTAGCCTTCATCAGGAATAATGACTAGATGCTCTGACCTTCATCAGGAATAATGACTAGATGCTCTAGCCTTCATGAAGGAATAATGACTAGATGTTCTAGTCTTCATCAGGAATAATGACTAAATGCTCTAGCCTTCATCAGGAATAATGACTAGATGCTCCAGCCTTCATCAGGAATATTGACTAGATGCACCAGCCTTCATCAGGAATAATGTCTATGTGCTCTAGCCTTCATCAGGAATAATGACTAGATGCTGTAGACTTCATCAGGAACAGGAATCATTACTAGATGCTCTAGCCTTCATCAGGAATAATGACTATTCTTCATCAGGAATAATGACTAGATGCTCTAGCCTTCATCAGGAATAATGACTAGATGCTCTAGCCTTCATCAGGAATAATGACTAGATGCTCTAGCCTTCATCAGGAATAATGACTTGATGCTCTGACCTTCATCAGGAATAATGACTAGATGCTCTAGCCTTAATGAAGGAATAATGACTAGATGCTCTAGCCTTCATCAGGAATAATGACTAGATGCTCTAGCCTTCATCAGGAATAATGACTAGACGCTCTAGCCTTCATCAGGAATAATGACTAGTAGCCTTCATCAGGAATAATGATTAGATGCTCTAGCCTTCATCAGGAATAATGACTAGACGCTCTAGCCTTCATCAGGAATAATGACTAGTAGCCTTCATCAGGAATAAAGATTAGATGTTCTAGCTTTCATCAGGAATAATGACTAGATGCTCTAGCCTTCATCAGGAATAATGACTAGTAGCCTTCATTAGGAATAATGACTAGATACTCCAGCCTTCATCATGAATAATGACTAGATGCTCTAGCCTTCATCAGGAATAATGACTAGATGCTCTAGCCTTCATCAGGAATAATGACTAGATGCTCTAGCCTTCATCAGGAATAATGACTAGATGCTCTGACCTTCATCAGGAATAATGACTAGATGCTCTAGCATTCATCAAGGAATAATGACTAGATGCTCTAGCCTTCATCAGGAATAATACTAGATGCTCCAGCCTTCATCAGGAATAATGACTATCAGGAATAATGACTAGATGCTCTAGTTATCAGGAATAATGACTAGATGCTCTAGCCTTCATCAGGAATAATGACTAGATGCTCCAGCCTTCATCAGGAATATTGACTAGATGCTCCAGCCTTCATCAGGAATAATGTCTAGGTGCTCTAGCCTTCATCAGTAATAATGACTAGATGCTGTAGCCTTCATTAGAAACAGGAATCGTGACTAGATGCTGTAGCCTTAATCAGGAACAGGAATCATGACTAGATGCTCTAGCCTTCATCAGGAATAATTATTATTCTTCATCAGGAATAATGACTAGATGCTCTAGCCTTCACCAGGAATAATGACTAGATGCTCTAGCCTTCATCAGGAATAATGACTAAATGCTCTAGCCTTCATCAGGAATAATGACTAGATGCTCTAGCCTTCATCAGGAATATTGACTAGATGCTCCAGCCTTCATCAGGAATAATGACTAGATGCTCTAGCCTTCATCAGGAATAATGACTAGATACTCCAGCCTTCATGAAGGAATAATGACTAGATGTTCTAGCCTTCATCAGGAATAATGACTAAATGCTCTAGCCTTCATCAGGAATAATGACTAGATGCTCCAGCCTTCATCAGGAATAATGACCATCATGAATAATGACTAGATTCTCTGGTCATCAGGAATAATGACTAGATGCTCTAGCCTTCATCAGGAAGAATGACTAGTATCTTTCATCAGGAATAATGAATATCCTTCATCAGGAATAATGACTAGATGCTTAAGCAATAATGACTAGTAGCCTTCATTAGGAATAATGATTAGTTGCCTCTAGTTTTCATCAGGAATAATGACTAGATGCTCTAGCCTTCATCAGGAATAATCACTAGATACTCCAGCTTTCATTAGGAAAAATGACTAGCCTTCGTGAGGAATAATGAATAGATGCTCTAGCCTTAATCTGGATAATGACTAGATGCTCTAGCCTTCATCAGGAATAATGACTAGATGCTCTAGCCTCTATCATGAATAATGACTAGATGTTCTAGCCTTCATCAGGAATAATGACTAGATGCTCTGACCTTCATCAGGAATAATGACTAGATGCTCTAGCCTTCATGAAGGAATAATGACTAGATGTTCTAGTCTTCATCAGGAATAATGACTAAATGCTCTAGCCTTCATCAGGAATAATGACTAGATGCTCCAGCCTTCATCAGGAATATTGACTAGATGCACCAGCCTTCATCAGGAATAATGTCTATGTGCTCTAGCCTTCATCAGGAATAATGACTAGATGCTGTAGACTTCATCAGGAACAGGAATCATTACTAGATGCTCTAGCCTTCATCAGGAATAATGACTATTCTTCATCAGGAATAATGACTAGATGCTCTAGCCTTCATCAGGAATAATGACTAGATGCTCTAGCCTTCATCAGGAATAATGACTAGATGCTCTAGCCTTCATCAGGAATAATGACTTGATGCTCTGACCTTCATCAGGAATAATGACTAGATGCTCTAGCCTTAATGAAGGAATAATGACTAGATGCTCTAGCCTTCATCAGGAATAATGACTAGACGCTCTAGCCTTCATCAGGAATAATGACTAGTAGCCTTCATCAGGAATAATGATTAGATGCTCTAGCCTTCATCAGGAATAATGACTAGACGCTCTAGCCTTCATCAGGAATAATGACTAGTAGCCTTCATCAGGAATAAAGATTAGATGTTCTAGCTTTCATCAGGAATAATGACTAGATGCTCTAGCCTTCATCAGGAATAATGACTAGTAGCCTTCATTAGGAATAATTACTAGATACTCCAGCCTTCATCATGAATAATGACTAGATGCTCTAGCCTTCATCAGGAATAATGACTAGATGCTCTAGCCTTCATCAGGAATAATGACTAGATGCTGTAGACTTCATCAGGAACAGGAATCATTACTAGATGCTCTAGCCTTCATCAGGAATAATGACTATTCTTCATCAGGAATAATGACTAGATGCTCTAGCCTTCATCAGGAATAATGACTAGATGCTCTAGCCTTCATCAGGAATAATGACTAGATGCTCTAGCCTTCATCAGGAATAATGACTTGATGCTCTGACCTTCATCAGGAATAATGACTAGATGCTCTAGCCTTAATGAAGGAATAATGACTAGATGCTCTAGCCTTCATCAGGAATAATGACTAGATGCTCTAGCCTTCATCAGGAATAATGACTAGACGCTCTAGCCTTCATCAGGAATAATGACTAGTAGCCTTCATCAGGAATAATGATTAGATGCTCTAGCCTTCATCAGGAATAATGACTAGACGCTCTAGCCTTCATCAGGAATAATGACTAGTAGCCTTCATCAGGAATAAAGATTAGATGTTCTAGCTTTCATCAGGAATAATGACTAGATGCTCTAGCCTTCATCAGGAATAATGACTAGTAGCCTTCATTAGGAATAATGACTAGATACTCCAGCCTTCATCATGAATAATGACTAGATGCTCTAGCCTTCATCAGGAATAATGACTAGATGCTCTAGCCTTCATCAGGAATAATGACTAGATGCTCTAGCCTTCATCAGGAATAATGACTAGATGCTCTGACCTTCATCAGGAATAATGACTAGATGCTCTAGCATTCATCAAGGAATAATGACTAGATGCTCTAGCCTTCATCAGGAATAATACTAGATGCTCCAGCCTTCATCAGGAATAATGACTATCAGGAATAATGACTAGATGCTCTAGTTATCAGGAATAATGACTAGATGCTCTAGCCTTCATCAGGAATAATGACTAGATGCTCCAGCCTTCATCAGGAATATTGACTAGATGCTCCAGCCTTCATATAGGAATAATGTCTAGGTGCTCTAGCCTTCATCAGTAATAATGACTAGATGCTGTAGCCTTCATTAGGAACAGGAATCGTGACTAGATGCTGTAGCCTTAATCAGGAACAGGAATCATGACTAGATGCTCTAGCCTTCATCAGGAATAATTATTATTCTTCATCAGGAATAATGACTAGATGCTCTAGCCTTCACCAGGAATAATGACTAGATGCTCTAGCCTTCATCAGGAATAATGACTAAATGCTCTAGCCTTCATCAGGAATAATGACTAGACGCTCTAGCCTTCATCAGGAATATTGACTAGATGCTCCAGCCTTCATCAGGAATAATGACTAGATGCTCTAGCCTTCATCAGGAATAATGACTAAATGCTCTAGCCTTCATCAGGAATAATGACTAGATGCTCTAGCCTTCATCAGGAATAATGACTAGATGCTCTAGCCTTCATCAGGAATAATGACTAGTTGCTCTAGCCTTCATCAGGAATAATGACTAGTAGCCTTCATCAGGAATAATGACTAGTAGCCTTCATCAGGAATAATGATTAGATGCTCTAGCCTTCATCAGGAATAATACTAGATTCTCCAGCCTTCATCAGGAATATTGACTAGATGCTCTAGCCTTCATCAGGAATAATGACTAGATGCTCCAGCCTTCATCAGGAATATTGACTAGATGCTCCATCCTTCATCAGGAATAATGTCTAGGTACTCTAGCCTTCATCAGGAATAATGACTAGATGTTGTAGCCTTCATCAGAAACAGGAATCATGACTAGATGCTCTAGCCTTCACCAGGAATAATGACTAGATGCTCTTGCCTTAACCAAGAATAATGACTAGATGCTCTAGCCTTCATCAGGAATAATGACTAGTAGCCTTCATTAGGAATAATGACTAGATACTCCAGCCTTCATCAGGAATAATGACTAGATGCTCTAGCCTTCATCAGGAATAATGACTAGATGCTCTAGCCTTCATCAGGAATAATGACTAGATGCTCTAGCCTTCGTCAGGAATAATGACTAGATGCTCTGACCTTCATCAAGAATAATGGCTAGATGCTCTAGCCTTCATCAAGGAATAATGACTAGATGTTCTAGCCTTCATCAGGAATAATGACTAAATGCTCTAGCCTTCATCAGGAATAACACTAGATTCTCCAGCCTTCATCAGGAATAATGACTATCAGGAATAATGAATATATGCTCTAGTCATCAGGAATAATGACTAGATGCTCTAGCCTTCATCAGGAATAATGACTAGGTGCTCCAGCCTTCATCAGGAATATTGACTAGTTGCTCCAGCCTTCATCAGGAATAATGTCTAGGTGCTCTAGCCTTCATCAGGAATAATGACTAGATACTGTAGCCTTCATCAGGAACAAGAATCATGACTAGATGCTCTAGCCTTCACCAGGAATATTGACTAGATGCTCTAGCCTTCATCAGGAATAATGACTAGATGCTCTAGCCTTCATCAGGAATAATGACTAGATGCTCTAGCCTTCATCAGGAATAATGACTAGATGCTCTAGCCTTCATCAGGAATAATGACTTGATGCTCTGACCTTCATCAGGAATAATGACTAGATGCTCTAGCCTTAATGAAGGAATAATGACTAGATGCTCTAGCCTTCATCAGGAATAATGACTAGATGCTCTAGCCTTCATCAGGAATAATGACTAGACGCTCTAGCCTTCATCAGGAATAATGACTAGTAGCCTTCATCAGGAATAATGATTAGATGCTCTAGCCTTCATCAGGAATAATGACTAGACGCTCTAGCCTTCATCAGGAATAATGACTAGTAGCCTTCATCAGGAATAAAGATTAGATGTTCTAGCTTTCATCAGGAATAATGACTAGATGCTCTAGCCTTCATCAGGAATAATGACTAGTAGCCTTCATTAGGAATAATGACTAGATACTCCAGCCTTCATCATGAATAATGACTAGATGCTCTAGCCTTCATCAGGAATAATGACTAGATGCTCTAGCCTTCATCAGGAATAATGACTAGATGCTCTAGCCTTCATCAGGAATAATGACTAGATGCTCTGACCTTCATCAGGAATAATGACTAGATGCTCTAGCATTCATCAAGGAATAATGACTAGATGCTCTAGCCTTCATCAGGAATAATACTAGATGCTCCAGCCTTCATCAGGAATAATGACTATCAGGAATAATGACTAGATGCTCTAGTTATCAGGAATAATGACTAGATGCTCTAGCCTTCATCAGGAATAATGACTAGATGCTCCAGCCTTCATCAGGAATATTGACTAGATGCTCCAGCCTTCATATAGGAATAATGTCTAGGTGCTCTAGCCTTCATCAGTAATAATGACTAGATGCTGTAGCCTTCATTAGGAACAGGAATCGTGACTAGATGCTGTAGCCTTAATCAGGAACAGGAATCATGACTAGATGCTCTAGCCTTCATCAGGAATAATTATTATTCTTCATCAGGAATAATGACTAGATGCTCTAGCCTTCACCAGGAATAATGACTAGATGCTCTAGCCTTCATCAGGAATAATGACTAAATGCTCTAGCCTTCATCAGGAATAATGACTAGACGCTCTAGCCTTCATCAGGAATATTGACTAGATGCTCCAGCCTTCATCAGGAATAATGACTAGATGCTCTAGCCTTCATCAGGAATAATGACTAAATGCTCTAGCCTTCATCAGGAATAATGACTAGATGCTCTAGCCTTCATCAGGAATAATGACTAGATGCTCTAGCCTTCATCAGGAATAATGACTAGTTGCTCTAGCCTTCATCAGGAATAATGACTAGTAGCCTTCATCAGGAATAATGACTAGTAGCCTTCATCAGGAATAATGATTAGATGCTCTAGCCTTCATCAGGAATAATACTAGATTCTCCAGCCTTCATCAGGAATATTGACTAGATGCTCTAGCCTTCATCAGGAATAATGACTAGATGCTCCAGCCTTCATCAGGAATATTGACTAGATGCTCCATCCTTCATCAGGAATAATGTCTAGGTACTCTAGCCTTCATCAGGAATAATGACTAGATGTTGTAGCCTTCATCAGAAACAGGAATCATGACTAGATGCTCTAGCCTTCACCAGGAATAATGACTAGATGCTCTTGCCTTAACCAAGAATAATGACTAGATGCTCTAGCCTTCATCAGGAATAATGACTAGTAGCCTTCATTAGGAATAATGACTAGATACTCCAGCCTTCATCAGGAATAATGACTAGATGCTCTAGCCTTCATCAGGAATAATGACTAGATGCTCTAGCCTTCATCAGGAATAATGACTAGATGCTCTAGCCTTCGTCAGGAATAATGACTAGATGCTCTGACCTTCATCAAGAATAATGGCTAGATGCTCTAGCCTTCATCAAGGAATAATGACTAGATGTTCTAGCCTTCATCAGGAATAATGACTAAATGCTCTAGCCTTCATCAGGAATAATACTAGATTCTCCAGCCTTCATCAGGAATAATGACTATCAGGAATAATGAATATATGCTCTAGTCATCAGGAATAATGACTAGATGCTCTAGCCTTCATCAGGAATAATGACTAGGTGCTCCAGCCTTCATCAGGAATATTGACTAGTTGCTCCAGCCTTCATCAGGAATAATGTCTAGGTGCTCTAGCCTTCATCAGGAATAATGACTAGATACTGTAGCCTTCATCAGGAACAAGAATCATGACTAGATGCTCTAGCCTTCACCAGGAATATTGACTAGATGCTCTAGCCTTCACCAGGAATAATGACTAGATGCTCTAGCCTTCATCAGGAATAATAACTAGATGCTCTAGCCTTCATCAGGAATAATGACTAGATGCTCTAGCCTTCATCAGGAATAATGACTAGATGCTCTAGCCCTTATCAGGAATAATGACTAGTAGCCTTCATCAGGAATAATGATTAGATGCTCTAGCCTTCATCAGGAATAATGACTAGACACTCTAGCCTTCATCAGGAATAATGACTAGTAGCCTTCATCAGGAATAATGATTAGATGCTCTAGCTTTCATCAGGAATAATGACTAGATGCTCTAGCCTTCATCAGGAATAATGACTAGTAGCCTTCATTAGGAATAATGACTAGATACTCCAGTCTTCATCAGAATAATGACTAGATGCTCTAGCCTTCATCAGGAATAATGACTAGTAGCCTTCATTTGGAATAATGACTAGATACCCCAGCCTTCATCAGGAATAATGACTAGATGCTCTAGCCTTCATCAGGAATAATGACTAGATGCTCTAGCCTTCATCAGGAATAATGACTAGATGCTCTAGCCTTCATCAGGAATAATGACTAGATGCTCTGACCTTCATCAGGAATAATGACTAGATGCTCTAGCCTTCATCAAGGAATAATGACTAGATGTTCTAGCCTTCATCAGGAATAATGACTAAATGCTCTAGCCTTCATCAGGAATAATACTAGATTCTCCAGCCTTCATCAGGAATAATGACTATCAGGAATAATGACTATATGCTATAGTCATCAGGAATAATGACTAGATGCTCTAGCCTTCATCAGGAATAATGACTAGATGCTCCAGCCTTCATCAGGAATATTGACTAGATGCTCCAGCCTTCATCAGGAATAATGTCTAGGTACTCTAGCCTTCATCAGGAATAATGACTAGATGTTGTAGCCTTCATCAGAAACAGGAATCATGACTAGATGCTCTAGCCTTCACCAGGAATAATGACTAGATGCTCTAGCCTTCACCAAGAATAATGACTAGATGCTCTAGCCTTCATCAGGAATAATGACTAGATGCTCTAGTCTTCATCAGGAATAATGACTAGATGCTCTAGCCTTCATCAGGAATAATGACTAGATGCTCTAGCCTTCATCAGGAATAATGACTAGATGCTCTAGCCTTCATCAGGAATAATGACTAGTAGCCTTCATCAGGAATATTGATTAGATGCTCTAGCTTTCATCAGGAATAATGACTAGATGCTCTAGCCTTCATCAGGAATAATGACTAGTAGCCTTCATTATGACCAGCCTTCATCAGGAATAATGACTAGATGCTCTAGCTTTCATCAGGAATAATGACGAGATGCTCTAGCCTTCATCAGGAATAATGACTAGATGCTCTAGCCTTCATCAGGAATAATGACTAGATGCTCTGACCTTCATCAGGAATAATGACTAGATGCTCTAGCCTTCATAAGGAATAATGACTAAATGCTCTAGCCTTCATCAGGAATTATACTAGATGCTCCAGCCTTCATCAGGAATAATGACTATCAGGAATAATGACTAGATGCTCTAGTCATCCGGAATAATGACTAGATGCTCTAGCCTTCATCAGGAATAATGACTAGATGCTCCAGCCTTCATCGGGAATATTGACTAGATGCTCCAGCCTTCATCAGGAATAATGTCTAGGTGCTCTAGCCTTCATCAGGTATAATTACTAGATGCTGTAGCCTTCATAAGGAACAGGAATCATGACTAGATGCTCTAGCCTTCATCAGGAATAATGACTATTCTTCATCAGGAATAATGACTAGATGCTCTAGCCTTCACCAGGAATAATGACTAGATGCTCTAGCCTTCATCAGGAATAATGCACTAAATGCTCTAGCCTTCATTAGGAATAATGACTAGTAGCCTTCATTAGGAATAATGACTAGATACTCCAGCCTTCATCAGGAATAATGACTAGATGCTATAGCCTTCATCAGGAATAATGACAAGATGCTCTAGCCTTCATCAGGAATAATGACTAGATGCTCTAGCCTTCATCAGGAATAATGACTAGATGCTCTGACTTCAATCATCAGGAATAATGACTAGATGCTCTAGCCTTCATCAAGGAATAATGACTAGATGCCCTAGCCTTCATCCGGAATAATGACTAAATGCTCTAGCCTTCATCAGGAATAATACTAGATGCTCCAGCCTTCATCAGGAATAATGACTATCAGGAATAATGACTAGATGCTCTAGTTATCAGGAATAATGACTAGATGCTCTAGCCTTCATCAGGAATAATGACTAGATGCTCCAGCCTTCATCAGGATTATTGACTAGATGCTCCTGCCTTCATCAGGAATAATGTCTAGGTGCTCTAGCCTTCATCAGTAATAATGACTAGATGCTGTAGCCTTCATCAGGAACAGCAATCATGACTAGATGCTGTAGCCTTAATCAGGAACAGGAATCATGACTAGATGCTCTAGCCTTCATCAGGAATAATGACTATTCTTCATCAGGAATAATGACTAGATGCTCTAGCCTTCACCAGGAATAATGACTAGATGCTCTAGCCTTCATCAGGAATAATGACTAAATGCTCTAGCCTTCATCAGGAATAATGACTAGATGCTCTAGCCTTCATCAGGAATAATGACTAGTAGCCTTCATCAGGAATAATGACTAGATGCTCTGGCCTTCATCAGGAATAATGACTAGTAGCCTTCATTAGGAATAATGACTAGATACTCCAGCCTTCATCATGAATAATGACTAGATGCTCTATCCTTCATCAGGAATAATGACTAGATGCTCTAGCCTTCATCAGGAATAATGACTAGATGCTCTAGCCTTCATCAGGAATAATGACTAGATGCTCTGACCTTCATCAGGAATAATGACTAGATGCTCTAGCCTTCATCAAGGAATAATGACTAGATGTTCTAGCCTTCATCAGGAATAATGACTAAATGCTCTAGCCTTCATCAGGAATAATACTAGATTCTCCAGCCTTCATCAGGAATAATGACTATCAGGAATAATGACTATATGCTCTAGTCATCAGGAATAATGACTAGATGCTCTAGCCTTCATCAGGAATAATGACTAGATGCTCCAGCCTTCATCAGGAATATTGACTAGTTGCTCCAGCCTTCATCAGGAATAATGTCTAGGTGCTCTAGCCTTCATCAGGAATAATGACTAGATACTGTAGCCTTCATCAGGAACAAGAATCATGATTAGATGCTCTAGCCTTCACCAGGAATATTGACTAGATGCTCTAGCCTTCAGCAGGAATAATGACTAGATGCTCTAGCCTTCATCAGGAATAATAACTAGATGCTCTAGCCTTCATCATGAATAATGACTAGATGCTCTAGCCTTCATCAGGAATAATGACTAGATGCTCTAGCCTTTATCAGCTAGTAGCCTTCATCAGGAATAATGATTAGATTCTCTAGCCTTCATCAGGAATAATGACTAGACGCTCTAGCCTTCATCAGGAATAATGATTAGATGCTCTAGCTTTCATCAGGAATAATGACTAGATGCTCTAGCCTTCATCAGGAATAATGACTAGTAGCCTTCATTAGGAATAATGACTAGATACTCCAGCCTTCATCAGAATAATGACTAGATGCTCTAGCCTTCATCAGGAATAATGACTAGATGCTCTAGCCTTCATCAGGAATAATGATTAGATGCTCTAGCCTTCATCAGGAATAATGACTAGATGCTCTAGCCTTCATCAGGAATAATGACTAGATGCTCTAGCCTTCATCTAGGAATAATGACTATATGCTCTAGCCTTCATCAGGAATAATGACTAAATGCTCTAGCCTTCATCAGGAATAATACCAGATGCTCCAGCCTTCATCAGGAATAATGACTATCAGGAATAATGACTAGATGCTCTAGTCATCAGGAATAATGACTAGATGCTCTAGCCTTCATCAGGAATATTGACTAGATGCTCCAGCCTTCATCAGGAATAATATCTAGGTGCTCTAGCCTTCATCAGGTATAATGACTAGATGCTGTAGCCTTCATCAGGAACAGGAATCATGACTAGATGCTCCATGAATAATGACTATTCTTCATCAGGAATAATGACTAAATTCTCTAGCCTTCATCAGGAATAATGACTAGATGCTCTAGCCTTCATCAGGAATGATGACTAGATGCTCTAGCCTTCATCAGGACTAATGACTAGTAGCCTTCATCAGGAATAATGACTAGTAGCCTTCATCAGGAATAATGACTAGTAGCCTTCATCAGGAATAATGATTAGATGCTCTAGCCTTCATCAGGAATAATACTAGATTCTCCAGCCTTCATCAGGAATGACTATCAGGAATAATGACTATATGCTCTAGTCATCAGGAATAATGACTAGATGCTCTAGCCTTCATCAGGAATAATGACTAGATGCTCCAGCATTCATCAGGAATATTGACTAGATGCTCCAGCCATCATCAGGAATAATGTCTAGGTACTCTAGCCTTCATCAGGAATAATGACTAGATGCTGTAGCCTTCATCAGAAACAAGAATCATGACTAGATGCTCTAGCCTTCACCAGGAATAATGACTAGATGCTCTAGCCTTCATCAGGAATAATGACTAGATGCTCTAGTCTTCATCAGGAATAATGACTAGATGCTCTAGCCTTCATCAGGAATAATGACTAGATGCTCTAGCCTTCATCAGGAATAATGACTAGATGCTCTAGCCTTCATCAGGAATAATGACTAGTAGCCTTCATCAGGAATAATGATTAGATGCTCTAGCCTTCATCAGGAATATAATGACTAGACGCTCTAGCCTTCATCAGGAATAATGACTAGTAGCCTTCATCAGGAATAATGATTAGATGCTCTAGCTTTCATCAGGAATAATGACTAGATGCTCTAGCCTTCATCAGGAATAATGACTAGTAGCCTTCATTATGACCAGCCTTCATCAGGAATAATGACTAGATGCTCTAGCCTTCATCAGGAATAATGACTAGATGATCTAGCCTTCATCAGGAATAATGACTAGATGCTCTAGCCTTCATCAGGAATAATGACTAGATGCTCTGACCTTCATCAGGAATAATGACTAGATGCTCTAGCCTTCATCAGGAATAATGACTAAATGCTCTAGCCTTCATCAGGAATAATACTAGTTGCTCCAGCCTTCATCAGGAATAATGACTATCAGGAATAATGACTAGATGCTCTAGTCATCAGGAATAATGACTAGATGCTCTAGCCTTCATCAGGAATAATGACTAGATGCTCCAGCCTTCATCCGGAATATTGACTAGATGCTCCAGCTTTCATCAGGAATAATGTCTAGGTGCTCTAGCCTTCATCAGGTATAATGACTGGATGCTGTAGCCTTCATAAGGAACAGGAATCATGACTAGATGCTCTAGCCTTCATCAGGAATAATGACTATTCTTCATCAGGAATAATGACTAGATGCTCTAGCCTTCACCAGGAATAACGACTAGATGCTCTAGCCTTCACCAAGAATAATGACTAGATGCTCTAGCCTTCATCAGGAATAATGGCTAAATGCTCTAGCCTTCATCAGGAATAATGACTTGATGCTCTAGCCTTAATGACTAGATGCTCTAGCCTTCATCAGGAATAATGACTAGATGCTCTAGCCTTCATCAGGAATAATGACTAGTAGCCTTCATCAGGAATAATGACTAGTAGCCTTCATCAGGAATAATGATTAGATGCTCTAGCCTTCATCAGGAATAATGACTAGATGCTCTAGCAATAATGACTAGTAGCCTTCATCAGGAATAATGATTAGATGCCTCTAGCTTTCATCAAGAATAATGACTAGATGCTCTAGCCTTCATCAGGCTAGATACTCCAGCCTTCATCAGGAATAATGACTAGATACTCCAGCCTTCAACAGGAATAATGACTAGCCTTCATCAGGAATAATGACTAGATGCTCTAGCCTTCATCAGGAATAATGACTAGATGCTCTAGCCTTCATCAGGAATAATGACTAGATGCTCTGACCTTCATCAGGAATAATGACTAGATGCTCTAGCCTTCATGAAGGAATAATGACTAGATGTTCTAGCCTTCATCAGGAATAATGACTAAATGCTCTAGCCTTCATCAGGAATAATGACTAGATGCTCCAGCCTTCAGGAATAATGACTAGATGTTCTAGCCTTCATCAGGAATATTGATTGATACTCCAGCCTTCATCAGGAATAATGACTAGGTGCTCTAGCCTTCATCAGGAATATAATGACTAGATGCTCTAGCGTTCATCAGGAATAATGACTAGGTGCTCTAGCCTTCATCACGGATACTTCTCTAGCCTTCATCAGGAATAATGACTATATAGATGCTGCAGCCTTCATCAGGAATAACGACTAGATGCTGTAGCCTTCATCAGGAATAATGACTAGATGCTCTAGCCTTCACAGGAATAATGACTAGATGCTCTAGCCTTCATCAGGAATATTGACTAGATGCTCTAGCCTTCATCAGGAATAATGATAGCCTTCATCAGGTAGATGCTCTAGCCTTCATCAGTAATAATGACTAGATGCTCTAGCCTTCATCAGGAATAATGACTAGATGCTCTGGGCTTCATCAGGAATAATGACTAGATGCTCTAGCCTTCATCAGGAATAATGACTAGATGCTCCAGCCTTCATCAGGAATATTGACTAGATGCTCCAGCCTTCATCAGGAATAATGTCTAGGTACTCTAGCCTTCATCAGGAATAATGACTAGATGCTGTAGCTTTCATCAGAAACAAGAATCATGACTAGATGCTCTAGCCTTCACCAGGAATAATGACTAGATGCTCTAGCCTTCACTAGGAATGATGACTAGATGCTCTAGCCTTCATCAGGAATAATGACTAGAAGCTCTAGTCTTCATCAGGAATAATGACTAGATGCTCTAGCCTTCATCAGGAATAATGACTAGATGCTCTAGCCTTCATCAGGAATAATGACTAGATACTCTAGCCTTCATCAGGAATAATGACTAGTAGCCTTCATCAGGAATAATGATTAGATGCTCTAGCCTTCATCAGGAATATAATGACTAGACGCTCTAGCCTTCATCAGGAATAATGACTAGTAGCCTTCATCAGGAATAATGATTAGATGCTCTAGCTTTCATCAGGAATAATGAATAGGTGCTCTAGCCTTCATCAGGAATAATGACTAGACACTCTAGCCTTCATCAGGAATAATGACTAGTAGCCTTCATCAGGAATAATGATTAGATGCTCTAGCCTTCATCAGGAATAATGACTAGACGCTCTAGCCTTCATCAGGAATAATGACTAGTAGCCTTCATCAGGAATAAAGATTAGATGTTCTAGCTTTCATCAGGAATAATGACTAGATGCTCTAGCCTTCATCAGGAATAATGACTAGTAGCCTTCATTAGGAATAATGAATAATGACTAGATACTCCAGCCTTCATCATGAATAATGACTAGATGCTCTATCCTTCATCAGGAATAATGACTAGATGCTCTAGCCTTCATCAGGAATAATGACTAGATGCTCTAGCCTTCATCAGGAATAATGACTAGATGCTCTGACCTTCATCAGGAATAATGACTAGATGCTCTAGCATTCATCAAGGAATAATGACTAGATGCTCTAGCCTTCATCAGGAATAATACTAGATGCTCCAGCCTTCATCAGGAATAATGACTATCAGGAATAATGACTAGATGCTCTAGTCATTAGGAATAATGACTAGATGCTCTAGCCTTCATCAGGAATAATGACTAAATGCTCTAGCCTTCATCAGGAATAATACTAGATGCTCCAGCCTTCATCAGGAATAATGACTATCAGGAATAATGACTAGATGCTCTAGTCATCAGGAATAATGACTAGATGCTCTAGCCTTCATCAGGAATAATGACTAGCTGCTCCAGCCTTCATCAGGAATATTGACTAGATGCACCAGCCTTCATCAGGAATAATGTCTAGGTCTTCATCAGGAATAATGACTAGATGCTGTAGCCTTCATCAGGAACAGGAATCATTACTAGTGCTCTAGTCTTCATCAGGAATAATGACTATTCTTAATCAGGAATAATGACTAGATGCTCTAGCCTTCACCAGGAATAATGACTAGATGCTCTAGTCTTCACCAGGAATAATGACTAGATGCTATAGCCTTCATCAGGAATAATGACTAGATGCTCTAGCCTTCATCAGGAATAATGACTAGATGATCTAGCCTTCATCAGGAATAATGACTAGATGCTCTAGCCTTCATCAGGAATAATGACTTGATGCTCTGACCTTCATCAGGAATAATGACTAGATGCTCTAGCCTTAATGAAGGAATAATGACTAGATGCTCTAGCCTTCATCAGGAATAATGACTAGATGCTCTAGCCTTCATCAGGAATAATGACTAGACGCTCTAGCCTTCATCAGGAATAATGACTAGTAGCCTTCATCAGGAATAATGATTAGATGCTCTAGCCTTCATCAGGAATAATGACTAGACGCTCTAGCCTTCATCAGGAATAATGACTAGTAGCCTTCATCAGGAATAAAGATTAGATGTTCTAGCTTTCATCAGGAATAATGACTAGATGCTCTAGCCTTCATCAGGAATAATGACTAGTAGCCTTCATTAGGAATAATGACTAGATACTCCAGCCTTCATCATGAATAATGACTAGATGCTCTAGCCTTCATCAGGAATAATGACTAGATGCTCTAGCCTTCATCAGGAATAATGACTAGATGCTCTAGCCTTCATCAGGAATAATGACTAGATGCTCTGACCTTCATCAGGAATAATGACTAGATGCTCTAGCATTCATCAAGGAATAATGACTAGATGCTCTAGCCTTCATCAGGAATAATGACTTGATGCTCTGACCTTCATCAGGAATAATGACTAGATGCTCTAGCCTTAATGAAGGAATAATGACTAGATGCTCTAGCCTTCATCAGGAATAATGACTAGATACTCTAGCCTTCATCAGGAATAATGACTAGACGCTCTAGCCTTCATCAGGAATAATGACTAGTAGCCTTCATCAGGAATAATGATTAGATGCTCTAGCCTTCATCAGGAATAATGACTAGACGCTCTAGCCTTCATCAGGAATAATGACTAGTAGCCTTCATCAGGAATAAAGATTAGATGTTCTAGCTTTCATCAGGAATAATGACTAGATGCTCTAGCCTTCATCAGGAATAATGACTAGTAGCCTTCATTAGGAATAATGACTAGATATTCCAGCCTTCATCATGAATAATGACTAGATGCTCTAGCCTTCATCAGGAATAATGACTAGATGCTCTAGCCTTCATCAGGAATAATGACTAGATGCTCTAGCCTTCATCAGGAATAATGACTAGATGCTCTGACCTTCATCAGGAATAATGACTAGATGCTCTAGCATTCATCAAGGAATAATGACTAGATGCTCTAGCCTTCATCAGGAATAATACTAGATGCTCCAGCCTTCATCAGGAATAATGACTATCAGGAATAATGACTAGATGCTCTAGCCTTCATCAGGAATAATGACTAAATGCTCTAGCCTTCATCAGGAATAATACTAGATGCTCCAGCCTTCATCAGGAATAATGACTATCAGGAGTAATGACTAGATGCTCTAGCCTTCATCAGGAATAATGACTAGATGCTCTAGTCATCAGGAATAATGACTAGATGCTCTAGCCTTCATCAGGAATAATGACTAGATGCTCCAGCCTTCATCAGGAATATTGACTAGATGCACCAGCCTTCATCAGGAATAATGTCTAGGTCTTCATCAGGAATAATGACTAGATGCTGTAGCCTTCATCAGGAACAGGAATCATTACTAGTGCTCTAGTCTTCATCAGGAATAATGACTATTCTTAATCAGGAATAATGACTAGATGCTCTAGCCTTCACCAGGAATAATGACTAGATGCTCTAGTCTTCACCAGGAATAATGACTAGATGCTATAGCCTTCATCAGGAATAATGACTAGATGCTCTAGCCTTCATCAGGAATAATGACTAGATGATCTAGCCTTCATCAGGAATAATGACTAGTAGCCTTCATCAGGAATAATGATTAGGTGCTCTAGCCTTCATCAGGAATAATGACTAGATGCTCTATATAGCAATAATGACTAGTAGCCTTCATCAGGAATAATGATTAGATGCCTCTAGCTTTCATCAGGAATAATGACTAGATGCTCTAGCCTTCATCAGGAATAATGACTAGATACTCCAGCCTTCATGAAGGAATAATGACTAGATGTTCTAGCCTTCATCAGGAATAATGACTAAATGCTCTAGCCTTCATCAGGAATAATGACTAGATGCTCCAGCCTTCATCAGGAATAATGCCCATCAGGAATAATGACTAGATTCTCTGGTCATCAGGAATAATGACTAGATGCTCTAGCCTTCATCAGGAATAATGACTAGTATCCTTCATCAGGAATAATGATTAGCCTTCATCAGGAATAATGACTAGATGCTTAAGCAATAATGACTAGTAGCCTTCATCAGGAATAATGATTAGTTGCTTCTAGCTTTCATCAGGAATAATGACTAGATGCTCTAGCCTTCATCAGGAATAATCACTAGATACTCCAGCTTTCATCAGGAAAAATGACTAGCCTTCATCAGGAATAATGAATAGATGCTCTAGCCTTAATCTGGATAATGACTAGATGCTCTAGCCTTCATCAGGAATAATGACTGGCCTTCATCAGGAATAATGACTAGATGCTCTAGCCTTCATCATGAATAATGACTAGATGCTCTAGCCTTCATCAGGAATAATGACTAGATGCTCTGACCTTCATCAGGAATAATGACTAGATGCTCTAGCCTTCATGAAGGAATAATGACTAGATGTTCTAGTCTTCATCAGGAATAATGACTAAATCCTCTAGCCTTCATCAGGAATAATGACTAGATGCTCCAGCCTTCATCAGGAATATTGACTAGATGCACCAGCCTTCATCAGGAATAATGTCTATGTGCTCTAGCCTTCATCAGGAATAATGACTAGATGCTGTAGACTTCATCAGGAACAGGAATCATTACTAGATGCTCTAACCTTCATCAGGAATAATGACTATTCTTCATCAGGAATATTGATTAGATGCTCTAGCCTTCATCAGGAATAATGACTAGATGCTCTAGCCTTCATCAGGAATAATGACTAGATGCTCTAGCCTTCATCAGGAATAATGACTTGATGCTCTGACCTTCATCAGGAATAATGACTAGATGCTCTAGCCTTAATGAAGGAATAATGACTAGATGCTCTAGCCTTCATCAGGAATAATGACTAGATGCTCTAGCCTTCATCAGGAATAATGACTAGACGCTCTAGCCTTCATCAGGAATAATGACTAGTAGCCTTCATCAGGAATAATGATTAGATGCTCTAGCCTTCATCAGGAATAATGACTAGACGCTCTAGCCTTCATCAGGAATAATGACTAGTAGCCTTCATCAGGAATAAAGATTAGATGTTCTAGCTTTCATCAGGAATAATGACTAGATGCTCTAGCCTTCATCAGGAATAATGACTAGTAGCCTTCATTAGGAATAATGACTAGATACTCCAGCCTTCATCATGAATAATGACTAGATGCTCTATCCTTCATCAGGAATAATACTAGATGCTCTAGCCTTCATCAGGAATAATGACTAGATGCTCTAGCCTTCATCAGGAATAATGACTAGATGCTCTGACCTTCATCAGGAATAATGACTAGATGCTCTAGCATTCATCAAGGAATAATGACTAGATGCTCTAGCCTTCATCAGGAATAATACTAGATGCTCCAGCCTTCATCAGGAATAATGACTATCAGGAATAATGACTAGATGCTCTAGTCATTAGGAATAATGACTAGATGCTCTAGCCTTCATCAGGAATAATGACTAAATGCTCTAGCCTTCATCAGGAATAATACTAGATGCTCCAGCCTTCATCAGGAATAATGACTATCAGGAATAATGACTAGATGCTCTAGTCATCAGGAATAATGACTAGATGCTCTAGCCTTCATCAGGAATAATGACTAGATGCTCCAGCCTTCATCAGGAATATTGACTAGATGCACCAGCCTTCATCAGGAATAATGTCTAGGTCTTCATCAGGAATAATGACTAGATGCTGTAGCCTTCATCAGGAACAGGAATCATTACTAGTGCTCTAGTCTTCATCAGGAATAATGACTATTCTTAATCAGGAATAATGACTAGATGCTCTAGCCTTCACCAGGAATAATGACTAGATGCTCTAGTCTTCACCAGGAATAATGACTAGATGCTATAGCCTTCATCAGGAATAATGACTAGATGCTCTAGCCTTCATCAGGAATAATGACTAGATGATCTAGCCTTCATCAGGAATAATGACTAGATGCTCTAGCCTTCATCAGGAATAATGACTTGATGCTCTGACCTTCATCAGGAATAATGACTAGATGCTCTAGCCTTAATGAAGGAATAATGACTAGATGCTCTAGCCTTCATCAGGAATAATGACTAGATGCTCTAGCCTTCATCAGGAATAATGACTAGACGCTCTAGCCTTCATCAGGAATAATGACTAGTAGCCTTCATCAGGAATAATGATTAGATGCTCTAGCCTTCATCAGGAATAATGACTAGACGCTCTAGCCTTCATCAGGAATAATGACTAGTAGCCTTCATCAGGAATAAAGATTAGATGTTCTAGCTTTCATCAGGAATAATGACTAGATGCTCTAGCCTTCATCAGGAATAATGACTAGTAGCCTTCATTAGGAATAATGACTAGATACTCCAGCCTTCATCATGAATAATGACTAGATGCTCTAGCCTTCATCAGGAATAATGACTAGATGCTCTAGCCTTCATCAGGAATAATGACTAGATGCTCTAGCCTTCATCAGGAATAATGACTAGATGCTCTGACCTTCATCAGGAATAATGACTAGATGCTCTAGCATTCATCAAGGAATAATGACTAGATGCTCTAGCCTTCATCAGGAATAATACTAGATGCTCCAGCCTTCATCAGGAATAATGACTATCAGGAATAATGACTAGATGCTCTAGTCATCAGGAATAATGACTAGATGCTCTAGCCTTCATCAGGAATAATGACTAAATGCTCTAGCCTTCATCAGGAATAATACTAGATGCTCCAGCCTTCATCAGGAATAATGACTATCAGGAATAATGACTAGATGCTCTTATCATCAGGAATAATGACTAGATGCTCTAGCCTTCATCAGGAATAATGACTAGATGCTCTAGTCATCAGGAATAATGACTAGATGCTCTAGCCTTCATCAGGAATATTGACTAGATGCACCAGCCTTCATCAGGAATAGTGTCTAGGTCTTCATCAGGAATAATGACTAGATGCTGTAGCCTTTATCAGGAACAGGAATCATTACTAGTTCTCTAGTCTTCATCAGGAATAATGACTATTCTTAATCAGGAATAATGACTAGATGCTCTAGCCTTCACCAGGAATAATGACTAGATGCTCTAGTCTTCACCCGGAATAATGACTAGATGCTATAGCCTTCATCAGGAATAATGACTAGATGCTCTAGCAATAATGACTAGTAGCCTTCATCAGGAATAATGATTAGATGCCTCTAGCTTTCATCAGGAATAATGACAAGATGCTCTAGCCTTCATCAGGAATAATGACTAGATACTCCAGCCTTCATGAAGGAATAATGACTAGATGTTCTAACCTTCATCAGGAATAATGACTAAATGCTCTAGCCTTCATCAGGAATAATGACTAGATGCTCCAGCCTTCATCAGGAATAATGCCCATCAGGAATAATGACTAGATTCTCTGGTCATCAGGAATAATGACTAGATGCTCTAGCCTTCATCAGGAATAATGACTAGTATCCTTCATCAGGAATAATGATTAGCCTTCATCAGGAATAATGACTAGATGCTTAAGCAATAATGACTAGTAGCCTACATCAGGAATAATGATTAGTTGCCTCTAGCTTTCATCAGGAATAATGACTAGATGCTCTAGCCTTCATCAGGAATAATCACTAGATACTCCAGCTTTCATCAGGAAAAATGACTAGCCTTCGTCAGGAATAATGAATAGATGCTCTAGCCTTAATCTGGATAATGACTAGATGTCTAGCCTTCATCAGGAATAATGACTAGCCTTCATCAGGAATAATGACTAGATGCTCTAGCCTTCATCATGAATAATGACTAGATGCTCTGACCTTCATCAGGAATAATGACTAGATGCTCTAGCCTTCATGAAGGAATAATGACTAGATGTTCTAGTCTTCATCAGGAATAATGACTAAATGCTCTAGCCTTCATCAGGAATAATGACTAGATGCTCCAGCCTTCATCAGGAATATTGACTAGATGCTCTAGCCTTCATCAGGAATAATACTAGATGCTCCAGCCTTCATCAGGAATAATGACTATCAGGAATAAACTAGATGCTCTAGTCATCAGGAATAATGACTAGATGCTCTATCCTTCATCAGGAATAATGACTAAATGCTCTAGCCTTCACCAGGAATAATACTAGATGCTCCAGCCTTCATCAGGAATAATGACTATCAGGAATAATGACTAGATGCTCTAGCCTTCATCAGGAATAATGACTAGATGCTCTAGTCATCAGGAATAATGACTAGATGCTCTAGCCTTCATCAGGAATAATGACTAGATGCTCCAGCCTTCATCAGGAATATTGACTAGATGCACCAGCCTTCATCAGGAATAATGTCTAGGTCTTCATCAGGAATAATGACTAGATGCTGTAACCTTCATCAGGAACAGGAATCATTACTAGTGCTCTAATCTTCATCAGGAATAATGACTATTCTTAATCAGGAATAATGACTAGATGCTCTAGCCTTCACCAGGAATAATGACTAGATGCTCTAGTCTTCACCAGGAATAATGACTAGATGCTCCAGCCTTCATCAGGAATAATGACTAGATGCTCTAGCCTTCATCAGGAATAATGACTAGATGATCTAGCCTTCATCAGGAATAATGACTAGTAGCCTTCATCAGGAATAATGATTAGGTGCTCTAGCCTTCATCAGGAATAATGACTAGATGCTCTAGCAATAATGACTAGTAGCCTTCATCAGGAATAATGATTAGATGCCTCTAGCTTTCATCAGGAATAATGACTAGATGCTCTAGCCTTCATCAGGAATAATGACTAGATACTCCAGCCTTCATGAAGGAATAATGACTAGATGTTCTAGCCTTCATCAGGAATAATGACTAAATGCTCTAGCCTTCATCAGGAATAATGACTAGATGCTCTAGCCTTCATCAGGAATAATGACCATCAGGAATAATGACTAGATTCTCTGGTCATCAGGAATAATGACTAGATTCTCTAGCCTTCATCAGGAAGAATGACTAGTATCTTTCATCAGGAATAATGATTAGCCTTCATCAGGAATAATGACTAGATGCTTAAGCAATAATGACTAGTAGCCTTCATTAGGAATAATGATTAGTTGCCTCTAGTTTTCATCAGGAATAATGACTAGATGCTCTAGCCTTCATCAGGAATAATCACTAGATACTCCAGCTTTCATTAGGAAAAATGACTAGCCTTCGTGAGGAATAATGAATAGATGCTCTAGCCTTAATCTGGATAATGACTAGATGCTCTAGCCTTCATCAGGAATAATGACTAGATGCTCTAGCCTCTATCATGAATAATGACTAGATGTTCTAGCCTTCATCAGGAATAATGACTAGATGCTCTGACCTTCATCAGGAATAATGACTAGATGCTCTAGCCTTCATGAAGGAATAATGACTAGATGTTCTAGTCTTCATCAGGAATAATGACTAAATGCTCTAGCCTTCATCAGGAATAATGACTAGATGCTCCAGACTTCATCAGGAATATTGACTAGATGCACCAGCCTTCATCAGGAATAATGTCTATGTGCTCTAGCCTTCATCAGGAATAATGACTAGATGCTGTAGACTTCATCAGGAACAGGAATCATTACTAGATGCTCTAGCCTTCATCAGGAATAATGACTATTCTTCATCAGGAATAATGACTAGATGCTCTAGCCTTCATCAGGAATAATGACTAGATGCTCTAGCCTTCATCAGGAATAATGACTAGATGCTCTAGCCTTCATCAGGAATAATGACTTGATGCTCTGACCTTCATCAGGAATAATGACTAGATGCTCTAGCCTTAATGAAGGAATAATGACTAGATACTCTAGCCTTCATCAGGAATAATGACTAGATGCTCTAGCCTTCATCAGGAATAATGACTAGACGCTCTAGCCTTCATCAGGAATAATGACTAGTAGCCTTCATCAGGAATAATGATTAGATGCTCTAGCCTTCATCAGGAATAATGACTAGACGCTCTAGCCTTCATCAGGAATAATGACTAGTAGCCTTCATCAGGAATAAAGATTAGATGTTCTAGCTTTCATCAGGAATAATGACTAGATGCTCTAGCCTTCATCAGGAATAATGACTAGTAGCCTTCATTAGGAATAATGACTAGATACTCCAGCCTTCATCATGAATAATGACTAGATGCTCTAGCCTTCATCAGGAATAATGACTAGATGCTCTAGCCTTCATCAGGAATAATGACTAGATGCTCTAGCCTTCATCAGGAATAATGACTAGATGCTCTGACCTTCATCAGGAATAATGACTAGATGCTCTAGCATTCATCAAGGAATAATGACTAGATGCTCTAGCCTTCATCAGGAATAATACTAGATGCTCCAGCCTTCATCAGGAATAATGACTATCAGGAATAATGACTAGATGCTCTAGTCATCAGGAATAATGACTAGATGCTCTAGCCTTCATCAGGAATAATGACTAAATGCTCTAGCCTTCATCAGGAATAATACTAGATGCTCCAGCCTTCATCAGGAATAATGACTAGATGCTTAAGCAATAATGACTAGTAGCCTTCATTAGGAATAATGATTAGTTGCCTCTAGTTTTCATCAGGAATAATGACTAGATGCTCTAGCCTTCATCAGGAATAATCACTAGATACTCCAGCTTTCATCAGGAAAAATGACTAGCCTTCGTGAGGAATAATGAATAGATGCTCTAGCCTTAATCTGGATAATGACTAGATGCTCTAGCCTTCATCAGGAATAATGACTAGCCTTCATCAGGAATAATGACTAGATGCTCTAGCCTTTATCATGAATAATGACTAGATGCTCTAGCCTTCATCAGGAATAATGACTAGATGCTCTGACCTTCATCAGGAATAATGACTAGATGCTCTAGCCTTCATGAAGGAATAATGACTAGATGTTCTAGTCTTCATCAGGAATAATGACTAAATGCTCTAGCCTTCATCAGGAATAATGACTAGATGCTCCAGCCTTCATCAGGAATATTGACTAGATGCACCAGCCTTCATCAGGAATAATGTCTATGTGCTCTAGCCTTCATCAGGAATAATGACTAGATGCTGTAGACTTCATCAGGAACAGGAATCATTACTAGATGCTCTAGCCTTCATCAGGAATAATGACTATTCTTCATCAGGAATAATGACTAGATGCTCTAGCCTTCATCAGGAATAATGACTAGATGCTCTAGCCTTCATCAGGAATAATGACTAGATGCTCTAGCCTTCATCAGGAATAATGACTTGATGCTCTGACCTTCATCAGGAATAATGACTAGATGCTCTAGCCTTAATGAAGGAATAATGACTAGATGCTCTAGCCTTCATCAGGAATAATGACTAGATGCTCTAGCCTTCATCAGGAATAATGACTAGACGCTCTAGCCTTCATCAGGAATAATGACTAGTAGCCTTCATCAGGAATAATGATTAGATGCTCTAGCCTTCATCAGGAATAATGACTAGACGCTCTAGCCTTCATCAGGAATAATGACTAGTAGCCTTCATCAGGAATAAAGATTAGATGTTCTAGCTTTCATCAGGAATAATGACTAGATGCTCTAGCCTTCATCAGGAATAATGACTAGTAGCCTTCATTAGGAATAATGACTAGATACTCCAGCCTTCATCATGAATAATGACTAGATGCTCTAGCCTTCATCAGGAATAATGACTAGATGCTCTAGCCTTCATCAGGAATAATGACTAGATGCTCTAGCCTTCATCAGGAATAATGACTAGATGCTCTGACCTTCATCAGGAATAATGACTAGATGCTCTAGCATTCATCAAGGAATAATGACTAGATGCTCTAGCCTTCATCAGGAATAATACTAGATGCTCCAGCCTTCATCAGGAATAATGACTATCAGGAATAATGACTAGATGCTCTAGTTATCAGGAATAATGACTAGATGCTCTAGCCTTCATCAGGAATAATGACTAGATGCTCCAGCCTTCATCAGGAATATTGACTAGATGCTCCAGCCTTCATCAGGAATAATGTCTAGGTGCTCTAGCCTTCATCAGTAATAATGACTAGATGCTGTAGCCTTCATTAGGAACAGGAATCGTGACTAGATGCTGTAGCCTTAATCAGGAACAGGAATCATGACTAGATGCTCTAGCCTTCATCAGGAATAATTATTATTCTTCATCAGGAATAATGACTAGATGCTCTAGCCTTCACCAGGAATAATGACTAGATGCTCTAGCCTTCATCAGGAATAATGACTAAATGCTCTAGCCTTCATCAGGAATAATGACTAGATGCTCTAGCCTTCATCAGGAATATTGACTAGATGCTCCAGCCTTCATCAGGAATAATGACTAGATGCTCTAGCCTTCATCAGGAATAATGACTAGATACTCCAGCCTTCATGAAGGAATAATGACTAGATGTTCTAGCCTTCATCAGGAATAATGACTAAATGCTCTAGCCTTCATCAGGAATAATGACTAGATGCTCCAGCCTTCATCAGGAATAATGACCATCAGGAATAATGACTAGATTCTCTGGTCATCAGGAATAATGACTAGATGCTCTAGCCTTCATCAGGAAGAATGACTAGTATCTTTCATCATTTCATCAGGAATAATGAATATCCTTCATCAGGAATAATGACTAGATGCTTAAGCAATAATGACTAGTAGCCTTCATTAGGAATAATGATTAGTTGCCTCTAGTTTTCATCAGGAATAATGACTAGATGCTCTAGCCTTCATCAGGAATAATCACTAGATACTCCAGCTTTCATTAGGAAAAATGACTAGCCTTCGTGAGGAATAATGAATAGATGCTCTAGCCTTAATCTGGATAATGACTAGATGCTCTAGCCTTCATCAGGAATAATGACTAGATGCTCTAGCCTCTATCATGAATAATGACTAGATGTTCTAGCCTTCATCAGGAATAATGACTAGATGCTCTGACCTTCATCAGGAATAATGACTAGATGCTCTAGCCTTCATGAAGGAATAATGACTAGATGTTCTAGTCTTCATCAGGAATAATGACTAAATGCTCTAGCCTTCATCAGGAATAATGACTAGATGCTCCAGCCTTCATCAGGAATATTGACTAGATGCACCAGCCTTCATCAGGAATAATGTCTATGTGCTCTAGCCTTCATCAGGAATAATGACTAGATGCTGTAGACTTCATCAGGAACAGGAATCATTACTAGATGCTCTAGCCTTCATCAGGAATAATGACTATTCTTCATCAGGAATAATGACTAGATGCTCTAGCCTTCATCAGGAATAATGACTAGATGCTCTAGCCTTCATCAGGAATAATGACTAGATGCTCTAGCCTTCATCAGGAATAATGACTTGATGCTCTGACCTTCATCAGGAATAATGACTAGATGCTCTAGCCTTAATGAAGGAATAATGACTAGATACTCTAGCCTTCATCAGGAATAATGACTAGATGCTCTAGCCTTCATCAGGAATAATGACTAGACGCTCTAGCCTTCATCAGGAATAATGACTAGTAGCCTTCATCAGGAATAATGATTAGATGCTCTAGCCTTCATCAGGAATAATGACTAGACGCTCTAGCCTTCATCAGGAATAATGACTAGTAGCCTTCATCAGGAATAAAGATTAGATGTTCTAGCTTTCATCAGGAATAATGACTAGATGCTCTAGCCTTCATCAGGAATAATGACTAGTAGCCTTCATTAGGAATAATTACTAGATACTCCAGCCTTCATCATGAATAATGACTAGATGCTCTAGCCTTCATCAGGAATAATGACTAGATGCTCTAGCCTTCATCAGGAAAAATGACTAGATGCTGTAGACTTCATCAGGAACAGGAATCATTACTAGATGCTCTAGCCTTCATCAGGAATAATGACTATTCTTCATCAGGAATAATGACTAGATGCTCTAGCCTTCATCAGGAATAATGACTAGATGCTCTAGCCTTCATCAGGAATAATGACTAGATGCTCTAGCCTTCATCAGGAATAATGACTTGATGCTCTGACCTTCATCAGGAATAATGACTAGATGCTCGAGCCTTAATGAAGGAATAATGACTAGATGCTCTAGCCTTCATCAGGAATAATGACTAGATGCTCTAGCCTTCATCAGGAATAATGACTAGACGCTCTAGCCTTCATCAGGAATAATGACTAGTAGCCTTCATCAGGAATAATGATTAGATGCTCTAGCCTTCATCAGGAATAATGACTAGACGCTCTAGCCTTCATCAGGAATAATGACTAGTAGCCTTCATCAGGAATAAAGATTAGATGTTCTAGCTTTCATCAGGAATAATGACTAGATGCTCTAGCCTTCATCAGGAATAATGACTAGTAGCCTTCATTAGGAATAATGACTAGATACTCCAGCCTTCATCATGAATAATGACTAGATGCTCTAGCCTTCATCAGGAATAATGACTAGATGCTCTAGCCTTCATCAGGAATAATGACTAGATGCTCTAGCCTTCATCAGGAATAATGACTAGATGCTCTGACCTTCATCAGGAATAATGACTAGATGCTCTAGCATTCATCAAGGAATAATGACTAGATGCTCTAGCCTTCATCAGGAATAATACTAGATGCTCCAGCCTTCATCAGGAATAATGACTATCAGGAATAATGACTAGATGCTCTAGTTATCAGGAATAATGACTAGATGCTCTAGCCTTCATCAGGAATAATGACTAGATGCTCCAGCCTTCATCAGGAATATTGACTAGATGCTCCAGCCTTCATCAGGAATAATGTCTAGGTGCTCTAGCCTTCATCAGTAATAATGACTAGATGCTGTAGCCTTCATTAGGAACAGGAATCGTGACTAGATGCTGTAGCCTTAATCAGGAACAGGAATCATGACTAGATGCTCCAGCCTTCATCAGGAATAATTATTATTCTTCATCAGGAATAATGACTAGATGCTCTAGCCTTCACCAGGAATAATGACTAGATGCTCTAGCCTTCATCAGGAATAATGACTAAATGCTCTAGCCTTCATCAGGAATAATGACTAGACGCTCTAGCCTTCATCAGGAATATTGACTAGATGCTCCAGCCTTCATCAGGAATAATGACTAGATGCTCTAGCCTTCATCAGGAATAATGACTAAATGCTCTAGCCTTCATCAGGAATAATGACTAGATGCTCTAGCCTTCATCAGGAATAATGACTAGATGCTCTAGCCTTCATCAGGAATAATGACTAGTTGCTCTAGCCTTCATCAGGAATAATGACTAGTAGCCTTCATCAGGAATAATGACTAGTAGCCTTCATCAGGAATAATGATTAGATGCTCTAGCCTTCATCAGGAATAATACTAGATTCTCCAGCCTTCATCAGGAATATTGACTAGATGCTCTAGCCTTCATCAGGAATAATGACTAGATGCTCCAGCCTTCATCAGGAATATTGACTAGATGCTCCATCCTTCATCAGGAATAATGTCTAGGTACTCTAGCCTTCATCAGGAATAATGACTAGATGTTGTAGCCTTCATCAGAAACAGGAATCATGACTAGATGCTCTAGCCTTCACCAGGAATAATGACTAGATGCTCTTGCCTTCACCAAGAATAATGACTAGATGCTCTAGCCTTCATCAGGAATAATGACTAGTAGCCTTCATTAGGAATAATGACTAGATACTCCAGCCTTCATCAGGAATAATGACTAGATGCTCTAGCCTTCATCAGGAATAATGACTAGATGCTCTAGCCTTCATCAGGAATAATGACTAGATGCTCTAGCCTTCGTCAGGAATAATGACTAGATGCTCTGACCTTCATCAAGAATAATGGCTAGATGCTCTAGCCTTCATCAAGGAATAATGACTAGATGTTCTAGCCTTCATCAGGAATAATGACTAAATGCTCTAGCCTTCATCAGGAATAATACTAGATTCTCCAGCCTTCATCAGGAATAATGACTATCAGGAATAATGAATATATGCTCTAGTCATCAGGAATAATGACTAGATGCTCTAGCCTTCATCAGGAATAATGACTAGGTGCTCCAGCCTTCATCAGGAATATTGACTAGTTGCTCCAGCCTTCATCAGGAATAATGTCTAGGTGCTCTAGCCTTCATCAGGAATAATGACTAGATACTGTAGCCTTCATCAGGAACAAGAATCATGACTAGATGCTCTAGCCTTCACCAGGAATATTGACTAGATGCTCTAGCCTTCACCAGGAATAATGACTAGATGCTCTAGCCTTCATCAGGAATAATAACTAGATGCTCTAGCCTTCATCAGGAATAATGACTAGATGCTCTAGCCTTCATCAGGAATAATGACTAGATGCTCTAGCCCTTATCAGGAATAATGACTAGTAGCCTTCATCAGGAATAATGATTAGATGCTCTAGCCTTCATCAGGAATAATGACTAGACACTCTAGCCTTCATCAGGAATAATGACTAGTAGCCTTCATCAGGAATAATGATTAGATGCTCTAGCTTTCATCAGGAATAATGACTAGATGCTCTAGCCTTCATCAGGAATAATGACTAGTAGCCTTCATTAGGAATAATGACTAGATACTCCAGTCTTCATCAGAATAATGACTAGATGCTCTAGCCTTCATCAGGAATAATGACTAGTAGCCTTCATTTGGAATAATGACTAGATACTCCAGCCTTCATCAGGAATAATGACTAGATGCTCTAGCCTTCATCAGGAATAATGACTAGATGCTCTAGCCTTCATCAGGAATAATGACTAGATGCTCTAGCCTTCATCAGGAATAATGACTAGATGCTCTGACCTTCATCAGGAATAATGACTAGATGCTCTAGCCTTCATCAAGGAATAATGACTAGATGTTCTAGCCTTCATCAGGAATAATGACTAAATGCTCTAGCCTTCATCAGGAATAATACTAGATTCTCCAGCCTTCATCAGGAATAATGACTATCAGGAATAATGACTATATGCTATAGTCATCAGGAATAATGACTAGATGCTCTAGCCTTCATCAGGAATAATGACTAGATGCTCCAGCCTTCATCAGGAATATTGACTAGATGCTCCAGCCTTCATCAGGAATAATGTCTAGGTACTCTAGCCTTCATCAGGAATAATGACTAGATGTTGTAGCCTTCATCAGAAACAGGAATCATGACTAGATGCTCTAGCCTTCACCAGGAATAATGACTAGATGCTCTAGCCTTCACCAAGAATAATGACTAGATGCTCTAGCCTTCATCAGGAATAATGACTAGATGCTCTAGTCTTCATCAGGAATAATGACTAGATGCTCTAGCCTTCATCAGGAATAATGACTAGATGCTCTAGCCTTCATCAGGAATAATGACTAGATGCTCTGGCCTTCATCAGGAATAATGACTAGTAGCCTTCATCAGGAATATTGATTAGATGCTCTAGCTTTCATCAGGAATAATGACTAGATGCTCTAGCCTTCATCAGGAATAATGACTAGTAGCCTTCATTATGACCAGCCTTCATCAGGAATAATGACTAGATGCTCTAGCTTTCATCAGGAATAATGACGAGATGCTCTAGCCTTCATCAGGAATAATGACTAGATGCTCTAGCCTTCATCAGGAATAATGACTAGATGCTCTGACCTTCATCAGGAATAATGACTAGATGCTCTAGCCTTCATCAGGAATAATGACTAAATGCTCTAGCCTTCATCAGGAATTATACTAGAAGCTCCAGCCTTCATCAGGAATAATGACTATCAGGAATAATGACTAGATGCTCTAGTCATCCGGAATAATGACTAGATGCTCTAGCCTTCATCAGGAATAATGACTAGATGCTCCAGCCTTCATCGGGAATATTGACTAGATGCTCCAGCCTTCATCAGGAATAATGTCTAGGTGCTCTAGCCTACATCAGGTATAATTACTAGATGCTGTAGCCTTCATAAGGAACAGGAATCATGACTAGATGCTCTAGCCTTCATCAGGAATAATGACTATTCTTCATCAGGAATAATGACTAGATGCTCTAGCCTTCACCAGGAATAATGACTAGATGCTCTAGCCTTCATCAGGAATAATGACTAAATGCTCTAGCCTTCATTAGGAATAATGACTAGTAGCCTTCATTAGGAATAATGACTAGATACTCCAGCCTTCATCAGGAATAATGACTAGATGCTATAGCCTTCATCAGGAATAATGACAAGATGCTCTAGCCTTCATCAGGAATAATGACTAGATGCTCTAGCCTTCATCAGGAATAATGACTAGATGCTCTGACTTCAATCATCAGGAATAATGACTAGATGCTCTAGCCTTCATCAAGGAATAATGACTAGATGCCCTAGCCTTCATCAGGAATAATGACTAAATGCTCTAGCCTTCATCAGGAATAATACTAGATGCTCCAGCCTTCATCAGGAATAATGACTATCAGGAATAATGACTAGATGCTCTAGTTATCAGGAATAATGACTAGATGCTCTAGCCTTCATCAGGAATAATGACTAAATGCTCCAGCCTTCATCAGGAATATTGACTAGATGCTCCTGCCTTCATCAGGAATAATGTCTAGGTGCTCTAGCCTTCATCAGTAATAATGACTAGATGCTGTAGCCTTCATCAGGAACAGCAATCATGACTAGATGCTGTAGCCTTAATCAGGAACAGGAATCATGACTAGATGCTCTAGCCTTCATCAGGAATAATGACTATTCTTCATCAGGAATAATGACTAGATGCTCTAGCCTTCACCAGGAATAATGACTAGATGCTCTAGCCTTCATCAGGAATAATGACTAAATGCTCTAGCCTTCATCAGGAATAATGACTAGACGCTCTAGCCTTCATCAGGAATAATGACTAGTAGCCTTCATCAGGAATAATGACTAGATGCTCTGGCCTTCATCAGGAATAATGACTAGTAGCCTTCATTAGGAATAATGACTAGATACTCCAGCCTTCATCATGAATAATGACTAGATGCTCTATCCTTCATCAGGAATAATGACTAGATGCTCTAGCCTTCATCAGGAATAATGACTAGATGCTCTAGCCTTCATCAGGAATAATGACTAGATGCTCTGACCTTCATCAGGAATAATGACTAGATGCTCTAGCCTTCATCAAGGAATAATGACTAGATGTTCTAGCCTTCATCAGGAATAATGACTAAATGCTCTAGCCTTCATCAGGAATAATACTAGATTCTCCAGCCTTCATCAGGAATAATGACTATCAGGAATAATGACTATATGCTCTAGTCATCAGGAATAATGACTAGATGCTCTAGCCTTCATCAGGAATAATGACTAGATGCTCCAGCCTTCATCAGGAATATTGACTAGTTGCTCCAGCCTTCATCAGGAATAATGTCTAGGTGCTCTAGCCTTCATCAGGAATAATGACTAGATACTGTAGCCTTCATCAGGAACAAGAATCATGATTAGATGCTCTAGCCTTCACCAGGAATATTGACTAGATGCTCTAGCCTTCAGCAGGAATAATGACTAGATGCTCTAGCCTTCATCAGGAATAATAACTAGATGCTCTAGCCTTCATCATGAATAATGACTAGATGCTCTAGCCTTCATCAGGAATAATGACTAGATGCTCTAGCCTTTATCAGCTAGTAGCCTTCATCAGGAATAATGATTAGATTCTCTAGCCTTCATCAGGAATAATGACTAGACGCTCTAGCCTTCATCAGGAATAATGATTAGATGCTCTAGCTTTCATCAGGAATAATGACTAGATGCTCTAGCCTTCATCAGGAATAATGACTAGTAGCCTTCATTAGGAATAATGACTAGATACTCCAGCCTTCATCAGAATAATGACTAGATGCTCTAGCCTTCATCAGGAATAATGACTAGATGCTCTAGCCTTCATCAGGAATAATGATTAGATGCTCTAGCCTTCATCAGGAATAATGACTAGATGCTCTAGCCTTCATCAGGAATAATGACTAGATGCTCTAGCCTTCATCTAGGAATAATGACTATATGCTCTAGCCTTCATCAGGAATAATGACTAAATGCTCTAGCCTTCATCAGGAATAATACCAGATGCTCCAGCCTTCATCAGGAATATTGACTAGATGCTCCAGCCTTCATCAGGAATAATATCTAGGTGCTCTAGCCTTCATCAGGTATAATGACTAGATGCTGTAGCCTTCATCAGGAACAGGAATCATGACTAGATGCTCCATGAATAATGACTATTCTTCATCAGGAATAATGACTAAATTCTCTAGCCTTCATCAGGAATAATGACTAGATGCTCTAGCCTTCATCAGGAATGATGACTAGATGCTCTAGCCTTCATCAGGACTAATGACTAGTAGCCTTCATCAGGAATAATGACTAGTAGCCTTCATCAGGAATAATGACTAGTAGCCTTCATCAGGAATAATGATTAGATGCTCTAGCCTTCATCAGGAATAATACTAGATTCTCCAGCCTTCATCAGGAATGACTATCAGGAATAATGACTATATGCTCTAGTCATCAGGAATAATGACTAGATGCTCTAGCCTTCATCAGGAATAATGACTAGATGCTCCAGCATTCATCAGGAATATTGACTAGATGCTCCAGCCATCATCAGGAATAATGTCTAGGTACTCTAGCCTTCATCAGGAATAATGACTAGATGCTGTAGCCTTCATCAGAAACAAGAATCATGACTAGATGCTCTAGCCTTCACCAGGAATAATGACTAGATGCTCTAGCCTTCATCAGGAATAATGACTAGATGCTCTAGTCTTCATCAGGAATAATGACTAGATGCTCTAGCCTTCATCAGGAATAATGACTAGATGCTCTAGCCTTCATCAGGAATAATGACTAGATGCTCTAGCCTTCATCAGGAATAATGACTAGTAGCCTTCATAAGGAATAATGATTAGATGCTCTAGCCTTCATCAGGAATATAATGACTAGACGCTCTAGCCTTCATCAGGAATAATGACTAGTAGCCTTCATCAGGAATAATGATTAGATGCTCTAGCTTTCATCAGGAATAATGACTAGATGCTCTAGCCTTCATCAGGAATAATGACTAGTAGCCTTCATTATGACCAGCCTTCATCAGGAATAATGACTAGATGCTCTAGCCTTCATCAGGAATAATGACTAGATGATCTAGCCTTCATCAGGAATAATGACTAGATGCTCTAGCCTTCATCAGGAATAATGACTAGATGCTCTGACCTTCATCAGGAATAATGACTAGATGCTCTAGCCTTCATCAGGAATAATGACTAAATGCTCTAGCCTTCATCAGGAATAATACTAGTTGCTCCAGCCTTCATCAGGAATAATGACTATCAGGAATAATGACTAGATGCTCTAGTCATCAGGAATAATGACTAGATGCTCTAGCCTTCATCAGGAATAATGACTAGATGCTCCAGCCTTCATCCGGAATATTGACTAGATGCTCCAGCTTTCATCAGGAATAATGTCTAGGTGCTCTAGCCTTCATCAGGTATAATGACTGGATGCTGTAGCCTTCATAAGGAACAGGAATCATGACTAGATGCTCTAGCCTTCATCAGGAATAATGACTATTCTTCATCAGGAATAATGACTAGATGCTCTAGCCTTCACCAGGAATAACGACTAGATGCTCTAGCCTTCACCAAGAATAATGACTAGATGCTCTAGCCTTCATCAGGAATAATGGCTAAATGCTCTAGCCTTCATCAGGAATAATGACTTGATGCTCTAGCCTTAATGACTAGATGCTCTAGCCTTCATCAGGAATAATGACTAGATGCTCTAGCCTTCATCAGGAATAATGACTAGTAGCCTTCATCAGGAATAATGACTAGTAGCCTTCATCAGGAATAATGATTAGATGCTCTAGCCTTCATCAGGAATAATGACTAGATGCTCTAGCAATAATGACTAGTAGCCTTCATCAGGAATAATGATTAGATTCCTCTAGCTTTCATCAAGAATAATGACTAGATGCTCTAGCCTTCATCAGGCTAGATACTCCAGCCTTCATCAGGAATAATGACTAGATACTCCAGCCTTCAACAGGAATAATGACTAGCCTTCATCAGGAATAATGACTAGATGCTCTAGCCTTCATCAGGAATAATGACTAGATGCTCTAGCCTTCATCAGGAATAATGACTAGATGCTCTGACCTTCATCAGGAATAATGACTAGATGCTCTAGCCTTCATGAAGGAATAATGACTAGATGTTCTAGCCTTCATCAGGAATAATGACTAAATGCTCTAGCCTTCATCAGGAATAATGACTAGATGCTCCAGCCTTCAGGAATAATGACTAGATGTTCTAGCCTTCATCAGGAATATTGATTGATACTCCAGCCTTCATCAGGAATAATGACTAGGTGCTCTAGCCTTCATCAGGAATATAATGACTAGATGCTCTAGCGTTCATCAGGAATAATGACTAGGTGCTCTAGCCTTCATCACGGATACTTCTCTAGCCTTCATCAGGAATAATGACTATATAGATGCTGCAGCCTTCATCAGGAATAACGACTAGATGCTGTAGCCTTCATCAGGAATAATGACTAGATGCTCTAGCCTTCACAGGAATAATGACTAGATGCTCTAGCCTTCATCAGGAATATTGACTAGATGCTCTAGCCTTCATCAGGAATAATGATAGCCTTCATCAGGTAGATGCTCTAGCCTTCATCAGTAATAATGACTAGATGCTCTAGCCTTCATCAGGAATAATGACTAGATGCTCTGGAATAATGACTAGCCTTCATCAGGAATAATGACTAGATGCTCTGGGCTTCATCAGGAATAATGACTAGATGCTCTAGCCTTCATCAGGAATAATGACTAGATGCTCCAGCCTTCATCAGGAATATTGACTAGATGCTCCAGCCTTCATCAGGAATAATGTCTAGGTACTCTAGCCTTCATCAGGAATAATGACTAGATGCTGTAGCTTTCATCAGAAACAAGAATCATGACTAGATGCTCTAGCCTTCACCAGGAATAATGACTAGATGCTCTAGCCTTCACTAGGAATGATGACTAGATGCTCTAGCCTTCATCAGGAATAATGACTAGAAGCTCTAGTCTTCATCAGGAATAATGACTAGATGCTCTAGCCTTCATCAGGAATAATGACTAGATGCTCTAGCCTTCATCAGGAATAATGACTAGATACTCTAGCCTTCATCAGGAATAATGACTAGTAGCCTTCATCAGGAATAATGATTAGATGCTCTAGCCTTCATCAGGAATATAATGACTAGACGCTCTAGCCTTCATCAGGAATAATGACTAGTAGCCTTCATCAGGAATAATGATTAGATGCTCTAGCTTTCATCAGGAATAATGACTAGATGCTCTAGCCTTCATCAGGAATAATGACTAGTAGCCTTCATTATGACCAGCCTTCATCAGGAATAATGACTAGATGCTCTAACCTTCATCAGGAATAATGACTAGACGCTCTAGCCTTCATCAGGAATAATGACTAGATGCTCTAGCCTTCATCAGGAATAATGACTAGATGCTCTGACCTTCATCAGGAATAATGACTAGATGCTCTAGCCTTCAGGAATATTGACTAGATGCTCCAGCCTTCATCAGGAATAATGTCTAGGTGCTCTAGCCTTCATCAGGTATAATGACTAGATGCTGTAGCCTTCATAAGGAACAGGAATCATGACTAGATGCTCTAGCCTTCATCAGGAATAATGACTATTCTTCATCAGGAATAATGACTAGATGCTCTAGCCTTCACCAGGAATAATGACTAGATGCTCTAGCCTTCACCAGGAATAATGACTAGATGCTCTAGCCTTCATCAGGAATAATGGCTAAATGCTCTAGCCTTCATCACGAATAATGACTTGATGCTCTAGTCTTAATGACAAGATGCTCTAGCCTTCATCAGGAATAATGACTAGATGCTCTAGCCTTCATCAGGAATAATGACTAGATGCTCTAGCCTTCATCAGGAATAATGACTAGATACTCTAGCCTTCATCAGGAATAATGACTAGTAGCCTTCATCAGGAATAATGATTAGATGCTCTAGCCTTCATCAGGAATATAATGACTAGACGCTCTAGCCTTCATCAGGAATAATGACTAGTAGCCTTCATCAGGAATAATGATTAGATGCTCTAGCTTTCATCAGGAATAATGACTAGATGCTCTAGCCTTCATCAGGAATAATGACTAGTAGCCTTCATTATGACCAGCCTTCATCAGGAATAATGACTAGATGCTCTAACCTTCATCAGGAATAATGACTAGACGCTCTAGCCTTCATCAGGAATAATGACTAGATGCTCTAGCCTTCATCAGGAATAATGACTAGATGCTCTGACCTTCATCAGGAATAATGACTAGATGCTCTAGCCTTCAGGAATATTGACTAGATGCTCCAGCCTTCATCAGGAATAATGTCTAGGTGCTCTAGCCTTCATCAGGTATAATGACTAGATGCTGTAGCCTTCATAAGGAACAGGAATCATGACTAGATGCTCTAGCCTTCATCAGGAATAATGACTATTCTTCATCAGGAATAATGACTAGATGCTCTAGCCTTCACCAGGAATAATGACTAGATGCTCTAGCCTTCACCAGGAATAATGACTAGATGCTCTAGCCTTCATCAGGAATAATGGCTAAATGCTCTAGCCTTCATCACGAATAATGACTTGATGCTCTAGTCTTAATGACAAGATGCTCTAGCCTTCATCAGGAATAATGACTAGATGCTCTAGCCTTCATCAGGAATAATGGACTAGTAGCCTTCATCAGGAATAATGATTAGATGCTCTAGCCTTCATTAGGAATAATGACTAGATGCTCTAGTAATAATGACTAGTAGCCTTCATCAGGAATAATGATTAGATGCCTCTAGCTTTCATCAAGAATAATGACTAGATGCTCTAGCCTTCATCAGGCTAGATACTCCAACCTTCATCAGTCTAGATACTCCAGCCTTCATCAGGAATAATGACTAGATACTCCAGCCTTCAACAGGAATAATGACTAGCCTTCATCAGGAATAATGACTAGATGCTCTAGCCTTCATCAGGAATAATGACTAGATGCTCTAGCCTTCATCAGGAATAATGACTAGATGCTCTGACCTTCATCAGGAATAATGACTAGATGCTCTAGCCTTCATGAAGGAATAATGACTAGATGTTCTAGCCTTCATCAGGAATAATGACTAAATGCTCTAGCCTTCATCAGGAATAATGACTAGATGCTCCAGCCTTCATCAGGAATAATGCCCATCAGGAATAATGACTAGATGTTCTAGCCTTCATCAGGAATATTGATTGATACTCCAGCCTTCATCAGGAATAATGACTAGGTGCTCTAGCCTTCATCAGGAATATAATGACTAGATGCTCTAGCCTTCATCAGGAATAATGACTAGGTGCTCTAGCCTTCATCACGGATACTGCTCTAGCCTTCATCAGGAATAATGACTATATAGATGCTGTAGCCTTCATCAGGAATAACGACTAGATGCTGTAGCCTTCATCAGGAATAATGACTAGATGCTCTAGCCTTCACAGGAATAATGACTAGATGCTCTAGCCTTCATCAGGAATATTGACTAGATGCTCTAGCCTTCATCAAGAATAATGACTAGATGCTCTAGCCTTTATCAGGAATAATGACTAGATGCTCTGGCCTTCATCAGGAATAATGATAGCCTTCATCAGGTAGATGCTCTAGCCTTCATCAGTAATAATAACTAGATGCTCTAGCTTTCATCAGGAATAATGACTAGATGCTCTGGAATAATGACTAGCCTTCATCAGGAATAATGACTAGATGCTCTGGGCTTCATCAGGAATAATGACTAGATGCTCTAGCCTTCATCGGGTATAATGACTAGGTGCTCTAGCCTTCATCAGGTATAATGACTAGATGCTTTGGCCTTCATCAGGAATAATGACTAGATGCTCTGGCCTTCATCAGGAATAATGACTAGATGCTCTGGCCTTCATCAGGAATAATGACTAGATGCTCTAGCCTTCATCAGGAATAATGACTAGGTGCTCTAGCCTTCATCAGGAACAATGACTAGATGCTCTGGCCTTCATCAGGAATAATGACTAGATGCTCTAGCCTTCATCTGGAATTATTCCAGGAGCATCTAGTCGAAACGTGGAAAGAATTCAATTTCAAGTTGATTATTGACAAGGTTATTGTTAAATAAATAATCAACAACAACAACAACAAGAACACTTACATCATGGCTTCAAGTAAAAACAAGTAATTGACAATACCTCATTCAGCCACATGCACCACACCATTCTTCATCCTTCACCCATCCTGTGATCCTCCTCATACATGCCCATCCTGTGATCCTCCTCATACATGCCCAGAACTGCTTCTTTCTCAACACACCTCTTCCCCACTTCATCTCCTGGCACCTGGTCACTGCTTAGATGAAGTGCAGATTTTTTAGTCCTCACCGAGTCCGGGTCCATTTTCATTCTCTTTCTATGTTGCATCGGAGAAGAGAGTTGGTTTGAAGTTATATTTATATAAATAATATATGATTTTACAGCAAGACACGTAAGTGTGGAGGATACATTGAGTGCGTTTAAAACAAATGCTGATGGTATGCCTATAGGCACCCATTTTGTAATTATAATTATCTAGCTAGATTAGTGTCGGGGTGATTAGATGTACCTTGCACAGGGACATGAGAAGTGATATATACGTGCAGGGTTGCTCAGATCTAAAGTGCTGTTTGAAGTCGTCCCAAAATATATTTATCAGCTGGCAGTGAAGTGTTGTAAGTGACAGATCCAAGTTTAGAGGGAGTGAGTTCCATAGTCTGGGAAGTGAAATAGAAATGACTGATGCAGTTAGTTCTTGATTTAGTGTACCTTAACTTGACATTGGATGACAATCTGGTGTTGTTGGAGATCGAAATGTAATGATTAACGTTAAATCTATCTGTGGAATTCTTCAGTTCTTTGATGTAGAAAATGATGTCAGCTATTTCGTAGCACATCATTAATTAAGGGTAATATGTTCAGGCCTAGCAGCCTGTCTCTATATTCTATCAAAGAATTGTTCAAAATTAACTTTGTTGCCCTCCTCTGGACCTTTTCCAACATAGTGATCTCCTTAATTAACTGTGGCCTCCAAACTTGTGAACAGTATGTTAGCTTTGACCTGACCAGAGTAAGATGGAGTGTTCTCAGAGTTTCTCTTGATGACATTCTGCCAAATGTACGTGTCAGTATTCCCAGATGCTGATATGCCTTCACAGTGATGACAAGTCAATGAGCTGCATAAAACAGCGAGAATCAATTGTCGGGCTGTCTTGGCGAACACTTCAAGTGCTTCGGAATTCTCGCAGCAGCGACCGTATATCCACCACAATAAAACGCTGCTAGGAAACTTTCGTACAGTACATAAAACAGCTGTGAGATTGGTGGGCACTTATTAGATATTTTGGAGGTGTGTTTATGTTTAACAAACAGGCGTACTTGTCATGGCCGTTCAGGGCGGAACTTTAGTTGATAAAGTCCAGGAATTGTAGAGAGCGAGTGTAAACTAAACTTGAAGGACGGAGATAATTTTTTTGACGTTTGTTTTTACGATATAGTAGAATAGCTAGTTTTTTTTAAATCGCGTCTGTGACTAACTGCTGAAAAGTTCTACACCTGCGGTTCTTCAAGAATGTAAGTTGGCTATAAAAAGTGATACTCACTTTTTGATGAGGTAGGAACAACTAACTCGGACTAATACATATAATTGGCAATTATTATTTAGCTAGCTGTCTTTAGAGAGAGAAGGAGAGAACTCCTTAGCTACCATGACAAAATGATAGGGACTAGTCCTAGGAGTTGGGAGCCTAATACTGAAAGCATGGAGTGCTAGTATCGTGTGCCAGAGTAGCCCAGGAACTTGTTGAATGGTAGTGTTTATGGTATTTAATACCCGAGTGATTGGTGTTTGGTACCTATGTAGGTGTTAGAGCCCCACCAAAGCTGAGGCAAAGCCCTCACAGAGTGGGTACCTATGTAGGTGTTAGAGCCCCACCAAAGCTGAGGCAAAGCCCTCACAGAGTGGGTGCCAGCTCAGTTTTCCTTGAAGTGGGGCACTCTGTAGCTCGAGTCTCTGCCGAATTGGGCACAGGCCCTCACAGAGTGGGTGCCAGCTCAGTTTTCCTTGAAGTGGGGCACTCTGTAGCTCGAGTCTCTGCCGAATTAGGCACAGGCTCTCACCAGCACCCCCTGGCTAGGGTATCGCCATGACAAGGCAAGGGCTACAGAATCAGAGCTAGAGCCAGTGTTTATAGACCTGTGTCTATCTGTGCAGACCAATTTTGGCCTTCCAGACCTTGTTAGTTTGTTTTTTCCTTTGTGTGACGACTGACACTCACTTGTCATGGCCACCTTTTCTTAATTATATTTAAAAAAATATATATATATATTATAAATTTTTTTTTGAAATGGATACATGAAAATAGCTGGTCACTTCACTCAACTTATTTAATACTAACCATCCTTGCTTAATGGTTGTAGTTTGATGGACTTCCACACTTATTTTTAGTCATTGCTTCATGGCAGCATTTCCTTGAGATCTTGGGATATATATTGTACTATTGTATAGTGTTGTTAAAAATGTGGCAACACATGTGTACGTGAGAGTTGTGCCTGTCATCTTGCTAACCCATGGTGTAGTGGCAACACATGTGTATGTGAGAGTTGTGCCTGTCATCTTGCTAACCCATGGTGTAGTGGCAACACATGTGTATGTGAGAGTTGTGCCTGCCATCTTGCTAACCCATGGTACACATGTGTATGTGAGAGTTGTGCCTGTCATCGTGCTAACCCATGGTGTAGTGGCAACACATGTGTACGTGAGAGTTGTGCCTGCCATCTTGCTAACCCATGGTGTAGTGGCAACACATGTGTATGTGAGAGTTGTGCCTGTCATCTTGCTAACCCATGGTGTAGTGGCAACACATGTATATGTGAGAGTTGTGCCTGTCATCTTGCTAACCCATGGTGTAGTGGCAACACATGTGTATGTGAGAGTTGTGCTTGTCATCTTGCTAACCCATGGTGTAGTGGCAACACATGTGTATGTGAGAGTTGTGCCTGTCATCTTGCTAACCCATGGTGTAGTGGCAACACATGTGTATGTGAGAGTTGTGCCTGTCATCTTGCTAACCCATGGTGTAGTGGCAACATAATTATGTGTATGTGAGAGTTGTGCCTGTCATCTTGCTAACCCATGGTGTAGTGGCAACACATGTGTATGTGAGAGTTGTGCCTGTCATCTTGCTAACCCATGGTGTAGTGGCAACACATGTGTATGTGAGAGTTGTGCCTGTCATCTTGCTAACCCATGGTGTAGTGGCAACACATGTGTGCGTGAGAGTTGTGCCTGTCATCTTGCTAACCCATGGTGTAGTGGCAACACGTGTATGTGAGAGTTGTGCCTGTCATCTTGCTAACCCATGGTGTAGTGGCAACACATGTGTGCGTGAGAGTTGTGCCTGTCATCTTGCTAACCCATGGTGTAGTGGCAACACATGTGTATGAGAGAGTTGTGCCTGTCATCTTGCTAACCCATGGTGTAGTGGCAACATAATTATGTGTATGTGAGAGTTGTGCCTGTCATCTTGCTAACCCATGGTGTAGTGGCAACACATGTGTATGTGAGAGTTGTGCCTGTCATCTTGCTAACCCATGGTGTAGTGGCAACACATGTGTATGTGAGAGTTGTGCCTGTCATCTTGCTAACCCATGGTGTAGTGGCAACACATGTGTATGTGAGAGTTGTGCCTGTCATCTTGCTAACCCATGGTGTAGTGGCAACATAATTATGTGTATGTGAGAGTTGTGCCTGTCATCTTGCTAACCCATGGTGTAGTGGCAACACATGTGTATGAGAGAGTTGTGCCTGTCATCTTGCTAACCCATGGTGTAGTGGCAACACATGTGTATGTGAGAGTTGTGCCTGTCATCTTGCTAACCCATGGTGTAGTGGCAACACATGTGTATGTGAGAGTTGTGCCTGTCATCTTGCTAACTCATGGTGTAGTGGCAATACATGTGTATGTGAGAGTTGTGCCTGTCATCTTGCTAACCTATGGTGTAGTGGCAACATATGTGTATGTGAGAGTTGTGCCTGTCATCTTGCTAACCCATGGTGTAGTGGCAACACATGTGTATGTGAGAGTTATGCCTGTCATCTTGCTAACCTATGGTGTAGTGGCAACACATGTGTATGTGAGATTCTGGTAAACCCTTGATGAAGAGGTGTGATAACCTCTTCAATAATAATGATGGATACAAGCTATACTCGTATATACGTGGCATTTCTCTGCCCCCTACTGCCAGCGTGCTTCCCATGGCTTAGTGGCAATATGTGAGACTTCTACTCTTGACAAAGAGGGCTTACTTTTAAACCACTTCAATAATAATGGTTACAATATTGTTGCTTTGCTCATGCAGTGGTGTGTTGCTGAGCCAGCATCATGATCAAGCTCTTCATGCTGAAGCAGCAGAGCAAGGAGGGAGGTAACCCCCAGAGCACGAAGAAGATGAGTGCTGCTTACCTCCGAGTCCAGAAAGGTAAGTGCAGGGTATAATTTGTACTTGGTTATGGTTGTAAATTCCTGGGCTATATTTGCCGTGGGTGCAACATGATGGAGTCCATGAAATATGCACTGGGAGTGTCATTCTCACGGAATAGACCCTTTACCGATCATAAAACAGTATGGCCACTCTTGCCAATTATTCGTTCCCAAATATTTCACAGGTAATATCAGACGTGACATTTAATAATTAACATGGTAAAGGGTGTTGCTAGGCAACCTACTGTAGAGTGATTGGACTGGGTCGGGATTGGGCAGACAAACTCATATTTACTTATTTAAGTCAGCTGACTTGGCGACATTTTATTCCTCATCGAACTAGTGCATTCTATCCGTTTAGCTTGTTGACTGCATAGAGGAATAAGGTGTGCAGCTTATTAAGGAATTAAGATTGTGTGATGGGGTCTGTGTGTTTGTTGTACGGAAAATGAATCGTCCCCAAAAAATAGACTTACTATGTTTGTAGTTCTTTATCTGCTAGCGCTTAGCCCTGAGGCATTCAGGCTTTCATAGCTTTTGTTCTGAGTGCAGTTACAAGGAGATTCAAGTTCGACTTCCTGTTGGTAATTTTTTTCTCGGGGGGGGGGGGGGGGGGGGGCTAAAACAGACGAGGCGGTCAGGAGGAGTTTCATCCCGGAAGATTTTTTTTTGCAGGATCTGTCATGTGCCGTACAAGCATGGTGAGGTCAGGCAGACTCGTGGCCATTGACATTGTTTGCATGTCGCGTTCTTGCCGGGAAGACCATTTAATGATTCGCTACACTGTGATTTGGTAAAGTGTCTTGCTCGCCGGACTTGTTTCCCCTGACGGCGAAGTGGAGGTGGACAGGACACTACTGCCAGTTGTAACTCAACTGGACTCTCAGTGGGCAACAGGAAGGATGACAAATGCCAGGCTGGCCAGATCGGTGGCCAAATCACGTTAGAGAGCAGACACCACTTTGTAAGCAAGCAAAATATTATTGGGCATATTATTGGGCAATGCGCGGACGAAGAATCCTCTTCTCTGTCTCGTACTGGAGGCAGATCTGTTTGTATTCTTTCGAATATATAACTCAAATCTGGTTATTCGGTGTAATTTGCTACGCTCCTCCTCCTAACATGGCTGAGGCACATGTGCCCCTCCCTCCTAACATGGCTGAGGCACATGTGCTCCTCCTCCTAACATGGCTGAGGCACATGTGCCCCTCCCTCCTAACATGGCTGAGGCACATGTGCTCCTCCTCCTAACATAGCTGAGGCACATGTGCCCCTCCCTCCTAACATGGCTGAGGCACATGTGCTCCTCCTCCTAACATGGCTGAAGCACATGTGCCCCTCCCTCCTAACATGGCTGAGGCACATGTGCTCCTCCTAACATGGCTGAGGCGCATGTGCCCCTCCCTCCTAACATGGCTGAGGCACATGTGCTCCTCCTCCTAACATGGCTGAGGCACATGTGCCCCTCCCTCCTAACATGGCTGAGGCACATGTGCTCCTCCTCCTAACATAGCTGAGGCACATGTGCCCCTCCCTCCTAACATGGCTGAGGCACATGTGCTCCTCCTCCTAACATGGCTGAGGCACATGTGCCCCTCCCTCCTAACATGGCTGAGGCACATGTGCTCCTCCTCCTAACATGGCTGAGGCACATGTGCCCCTCCCTCCTAACATGGCTGAGGCACATGTGCTCCTCCTCCTAACATAGCTGAGGCACATGTGCCCCTCCCTCCTAACATGGCTGAGGCACATGTGCTCCTCCTCCTAACATGGCTGAGGCACATGTGCCCCTCCCTCCTAACATGGCTGAGGCACATGTGCTCCTCCTCCTAACATGGCTGAGGCACATGTGCCCCTCCCTCCTAACATGGCTGAGGCACATATGTGCTCCTCCTCCTAACATGGCTGAGGCACATGTGCTCCTCCTCCTAACATGGCTGAGGCACATGTGCCCCTCCCTCCTAACATGGCTGAGGCACATGTGTCCCTCCCTCCTAACATGGCTGAGGCACATGTGCATGTGTTCCTCCCTCATAACATGGCTGACGCACATGTGCCCCTCCCTCCTAACATGGCTGAGGCACATGTGCTCCTCCTCCTAACATGGCTGAGGCACATGTTCCCCTCCCTCCTAACATGGCTGAGGCACATGTGCCCCTCCCTCCTAACATGGCTGAAGCACATGTGCATGTGCTCCTCCTCCTAACATGGCTGGGGCACATGTGCCCATCCTCCTAACATGGCTGAGGCACACGTGCCCCTCCCTCCTAACATGGCTGAAGCACATGTGCATGTGCTCCTCCTCCTAACATGGCTGGGGCACATGTGCCCATCCTCCTAACATGGCTGAGGCACATGTGCCCCTCACTCCTAACATGGCTGGGGCACATGTGCCCCTCCTCCTAACATGGCTGAGGCACATGTGCATGTGCTCCTACCTCCTAACATGGCTGAGGCACATGTGCTCCTCCTCCTAACATGGCTGAGGCACATGTGCCCCTCCCTCCTAACATGGCTGAGGCACATGTGCATGTGCTCCTCCCTCCTAACATGGCTGAGGCACATGTGCCCATCCTCCTAACATGGCTGAGGCACATGTGCCCCTCCCTCCTAACATGGCTGAAGCACATGTGCATGTGCTCCTCCTCCTAACATGGCTGAGGCACATGTGCATGTGTAATATAGGCGTGTCATTTGATGTCTATCCTCAGTGCATCAGCAATTGAAGTACATGTATATATTTGTATTGGGTGTTAATTGTTTGCAGTCTTTATAGGTCTTGATTCTGCTTGTCACATTGTTCCTGAGAGTGGGTTCCCCACTGTAAGCAACTCTCTCCCTACATACTTACCCAGTCATGTCATTCCATTTAAGGAACTATAGCATGGTGTCTAGTATACTACAGGCAGTATCCAGTAATCTACAGGAAGAGATACATCTATAACGAGGTTTCTTCAATCAGCAGCCAATAATCTCAGATCCAATGTTAGTAGTGGATACTCACACAAAATGTTTTATATTGCTTTTGAGATGGCCACCATGAAGCATGCTGGTGAGGGTGGAGTGCAGCTCTCTGTTGGTGCAGAGATGGAAGCTTATGGTGATCAAAGCTGCAAGTCACCAATTCTGCTGCAGGTCTAGGGAGGAGCCAAGCAGGAAATCCTGCGATTGCCAACGTAAAGTAATCCAATTGGCAAGGTCAGACAGAGGTCGCTTGATGTTGAGTTGCTGCTTTTCAAGGTTCAACAAGTACAAGTAGAGACAACATTCGTTAGTTCCTCGAATATGATTACCACTTCCTGTTATGGATGCACAGACATCACTATTATTAGGGTTGGCCATGGGTCTAGGGATACGGCTAGGGGATAGGACTAGGGATAGGACTAGGATAGGACTAGGGGATAGGACTAGGGATAGGACTAGGGATAGGGCTAGGACTAGGGGATAGGACTAGGGATAGGACTAGGGATAGGGCTAGGGATAGGACTAGGGGATAGGACTAGGGGATAGGACTAGGGGATAGGACTAGGGATAGGGATAGGACTAGGGGATAGGGCTAGGGATAGGACTAGGGGATAGGACTAGGGATAGGGATAGGACTAGGGGATAGGGCTAGGGATAGGACTAGGGGATAGGACTAGGGATAGGGCTAGGGGATAGGACTAGGGATAGGGATAGGACTAGGGGATAGGGCTAGGGCTAGGACTAGGGGATAGGACTAGGGATAGGGATAGGACTAGGGGATAGGACTAGGGATAGGGATAGGACTAGGGGATAGGACTAGGGGATAGGACTAGGGATAGGACTAGGGATAGGGCTAGGACTAGGGGATAGGACTAGGGATAGGACTAGGGGGTAGGACTAGGGGATAGGACTAGGGATAGGACTAGGGATAGGGCTAGGGATAGGACTAGGGGATAGGACTAGGGGATAGGACTAGGGATAGGGATAGGACTAGGGGATAGGGCTAGGGATAGGACTAGGGGATAGGACTAGGGATAGGGATAGGACTAGGGGATAGGGCTAGGGATAGGACTAGGGGATAGGACTAGGGATAGGGCTAGGAGATAGGACTAGGGATAGGGATAGGACTAGGGGATAGGGCTAGGGATAGGACTAGGGGATAGGACTAGGGATAGGGATAGGACTAGGGGATAGGGCTAGGGATAGGACTAGGGGATAGGACTAGGGATAGGGCTAGGGATAGGACTAGGGGATAGGACTAGGGATAGGACTAGGGGATAGGACTAGGGATAGGGATAGGACTAGGGGATAGGACTAGGGATAGGACTAGGGATAGGACTAGGGGATAGGACTAGGGGATAGGACTAGGGATAGGGATAGGACTAGGGGATAGGGCTAGGGATAGGACTAGGGGATAGGACTAGGGATAGGGCTAGGGATAGGACTAGGGGATAGGGCTAGGGATAGGGCTAGGACTAGGGGATAGGACTAGGGGATAGGGCTAGGGATAGGACTAGGGATAGGACTAGGGGATAGGACTAGGGGATAGGGCTAGGGATAGGGCTAGGACTAGGGGATAGGACTAGGGGATAGGGCTAGGGATAGGGCTAGGACTAGGGGATAGGACTAGGGGATAGGGCTAGGGATAGGACTAGGGATAGGGCTAGGGATAGGACTAGGGCTAGGACTAGGGGATAGGACTAGGGGATAGGGCTAGGGATAGGACTAGGGATAGGACTAGGATAGGACTAGGGGATAGGACTAGGGATAGGGATAGACTAGGGGATAGGACTAGGGATAGGACTAGGGGATAGGACTAGGGATAGGACTAGGGGATAGGGCTAGGGATAGGACTAGGGATAGGACTAGGGGATAGGACTAGGGGATAGGACTAGGGATAGGACTAGGGGATAGGACTAGGGATAGGGATAGACTAGGGGATAGGACTAGGGATAGGGCTAGGACTAGGGGATAGGACTAGGGATAGGACTAGGGATAGGACTAGGGGATAGGACTAGGGGATAGGACTAGGGATAGGGCTAGGGATAGGACTAGGGCTAGGACTAGGGGATAGGACTAGGATAGGACTAGGGGATAGGGCTAGGGATAGGGCTAGGACTAGGGGATAGGACTAGGGGATAGGACTAGGGGATAGGACTAGGGGATAGGACTAGGGATAGGACTAGGGATAGGACTAGGATAGGACTAGGGATAGGACTAGGGATAGGACTAGGGGATAGGACTAGGGATAGGGATAGACTAGGGGATAGGACTAGGGGATAGGACTAGGGATAGGGATAGACTAGGACTAGGGGATAGGACTAGGGGATAGGACTAGGGATAGGACTAGGGGATAGGACTAGGGGCTAGGGATAGGACTAGGGATAGGACTAGGATAGGACTAGGGGATAGGACTAGGGGATAGGACTAGGGGATAGGACTAGGGATAGGACTAGGGGATAGGGCTAGGGATAGGACTAGGGATAGGACTAGGGATAGGGCTAGGGATAGGGATAGACTAGGGGATAGGACTAGGGATAGGGCTAGGACTAGGGGATAGGACTAGGGATAGGACTAGGGATAGGGCTAGGGATAGGGCTAGGGCTAGGACTAGGGATAGGGATAGACTAGGGGATAGGACTAGGGATAGGACTAGGATAGGACTAGGGGATAGGACTAGGGGATAGGACTAGGGATAGGACTAGGGATAGGACTAGGGGATAGGACTAGGGATAGGACTAGGGATAGGGCTAGGGATAGGACTAGGGATAGGGCTAGGGATAGGACTAGGGGATAGGACTAGGGATAGGGCTAGGGATAGGACTAGGGATAGGGCTAGGGATAGGACTAGGGGATAGGACTAGGGATAGGGATAGACTAGGGGATAGGACTAGGGATAGGACTAGGGGATAGGACTAGGGGATAGGACTAGGGATAGGACTAGGGATAGGACTAGGGGATAGGACTAGGGGATAGGACTAGGGATAGGACTAGGGGATAGGACTAGGGGATAGGACTAGGGATAGGACTAGGGATAGGACTAGGGATAGGACTAGGGGATAGACTAGGGGATAGGACTAGGGATAGGGCTAGGACTAGGGGATAGGACTAGGGCTAGGACTAGGGGATAGGACTAGGGGATAGGGCTAGGGATAGGACTAGGGATAGGACTAGGGGATAGGACTAGGGATAGGACTAGGGATAGGACTAGGGGATAGGGCTAGGGATAGGACTAGGGATAGGACTAGGGATAGGACTAGGGGATAGGACTAGGGGATAGGACTAGGGATAGGACTAGGGATAGGACTAGGGGATAGGACTAGGGATAGGACTAGGGGATAGGACTAGGGATAGGACTAGGGGATAGGGCTAGGGATAGGACTAGGGATAGGACTAGGATAGGACTAGGGGATAGGACTAGGGATAGGACTAGGGATAGGGATAGACTAGGGGATAGGACTAGGGATAGGGATAGACTAGGGGATAGGACTAGGGGATAGGACTAGGGGATAGGGCTAGGGATAGGACTAGGGATAGGACTAGGGGATAGGACTAGGGGATAGGACTAGGGATAGGACTAGGGGATAGGACTAGGGGATAGGACTAGGGATAGGGCTAGGGATAGGACTAGGGCTAGGACTAGGGGATAGGACTAGGGGATAGGACTAGGGGATAGGGCTAGGGATAGGACTAGGGATAGGACTAGGATAGGACTAGGGGATAGGACTAGGGATAGGACTAGGGATAGGGATAGACTAGGGGATAGGACTAGGGATAGGGCTAGGACTAGGGGATAGGACTAGGGATAGGGCTAGGGATAGGGCTAGGGATAGGGCTAGGGATAGGACTAGGGATAGGACTAGGGATAGGACTAGGGGATAGGACTAGGAATAGGACTAGGGATAGGACTAGGGATAGGACTAGGGATAGGACTAGGGATAGGGCTAGGACTAGGGGATAGGACTAGGGATAGGACTAGGGATAGGACTAGGGGATAGGACTAGGGGGCTAGGGATAGGGCTAGGACTAGGGGATAGGACTAGGGGATAGGGCTAGGGATAGGGCTAGGACTAGGGGATAGGACTAGGGGATAGGGCTAGGGATAGGACTAGGGATAGGACTAGGGGATAGGACTAGGGGGCTAGGGATAGGGCTAGGACTAGGGGATAGGACTAGGGGATAGGGCTAGGGATAGGACTAGGGGATAGGGCTAGGGATAGGACTAGGGATAGGACTAGGGGATAGGACTAGGGGGCTAGGGATAGGGCTAGGACTAGGGGATAGGACTAGGGGATAGGGCTAGGGATAGGACTAGGGCTAGGGATAGACTAGGGGATAGGACTAGGGGATAGGGCTAGGGATAGGACTAGGGATAGGGCTAGGGATAGGACTAGGGATAGGGCTAGGACTAGGGGATAGGACTAGGGGATAGGGATAGGGCTAGGACTAGGGGATAGGACTAGGGATAGGGCTAGGGATAGGGCTAGGACTAGGGGATAGGACTAGGGGATAGGGATAGGGATAGGGCTAGGACTAGGGGATAGGACTAGGGGATAGGGCTAGGGATAGGACTAGGGATAGGACTAGGGATAGGACTAGTGGATAGGACTAGGGATAGGACTAGGGGATAGGACTAGGGATAGGGCTAGGACTAGGGGATAGGACTAGGGGATAGGGCTAGGGATAGGACTAGGGATAGGACTAGGACTAGGGGATAGGACTAGGGGATAGGACTAGGGGATAGGGCTAGGGATAGGGCTAGGACTAGGGGATAGGACTAGGGGATAGGGCTAGGGATAGGACTAGGGATAGGACTAGGGGATAGGACTAGGGGGCTAGGGATAGGGCTAGGACTAGGGGATAGGACTAGGGGATAGGGCTAGGGATAGGACTAGGGCTAGGGATAGACTAGGGGATAGGACTAGGGGATAGGGCTAGGGATAGGACTAGGGCTAGGGATAGACTAGGGATAGGACTAGGGGATAGGACTAGGGGATAGGACTAGGGATAGGACTAGGGGATAGGACTAGGGCTAGGGGGAGACATTATGAGATTACATTTCATATGTCAGCTGGCCTTGCTGGTCATACAGGTACAGGACTTGGCGTAAACCAAACTTAGGAGCTGCGTAGCCGCCTTCTATTTAGTGCTCTCTGTGGACATCTTAAAGACATCAGCTCATGTGCGGTGTGGGCAGGCCTTCAACTAGACTTGCTTTATCCTTCCTCAGAAGAAAGAAGACCAACAATGTTTGTTGGATGCAACATCAGCTCTACGTTAATTTCTAAGATGTTATGAAGAGATGGTGTTCTGTGTACACTCATGGCGTCAGCTGGTCATTGTCACTCCCATTGGGACACCTGTCTGTCTGCACCTCATACACGAGACCCGGTAAGTACGTCCATCAGTGCCTGCTGATGTTCTGTGGAGCGCATATGAAGTGCTGTACTCTACTGAAGACTGTACACCATCTGAGTCTTCTTGGTGTGTAGTTTAGAGAGCTATTGTGGAGGGGATGGGAATGGTGAGTTAGGAGGTGGAGAAGGTGAGGGTGTGTGTGTGTGTGGAGGAAGAAGTAGGCACTGCTGGTAATATAATCATTTCTTATGTGGCATTTCCTCAATTCTTTAAGTGAAATGCTGTAAGATTTCTATAGAAACTAATCCAGCGAGGGGACTCTCCTGTGTGCCACACCTCCCCAGAATGAAATGCTGCGTACAGTAGGGCTCGAAAATGTGTAGCTACTCTTGTCTCCATAACTCTGCTAGCTGCTGCTTGCATGGCTAGCTACTCTTGTCTACATAACTCTGCTAGCTGCTGCTTGCATGGCTAGCTACTCTTGTCTCCTTAACTCTGCTAGCTGCTTGTCAGCTGATATTGAAGCTCATAGTTTGTCTCAGTTTTCTCATGCTGGTGCATAAGGCGGCCTAAATTTCATGCACTAGAAACGTTCATGAAAACATCAAACATGCAAAAACTCAAAACTCACAAATTCCAGTCCAACTTTGGACTCGGAGAGCATATGTCATTTGTGCCTAATTATCAACCAACTGGTACATACAGAGGTGTTCATTGTGGGTCAGAGACAGTTAGTCTGGAAAGGGTGTGGTCTAATTGTTGTGTTGTGGTTTACCTCTGAGATTAGTGGAGGGTAAAAATGTTCTCTTCATCCTGAGTAGTTGTGGTACTAATTAGCAGTGGACAGGTCATCCATTCTCACTTCATCCTGAGTAGTTGTGATACTAATTAGCAGTGGACAGGTCATCCATTCTCACTTCATCCTGAGTAGTTGTGGTACTAATTAGCAGTGGACAAGTCATCCATTCTCACTTCATCTGAGTAGTTGTGGTACTAATTAGTGGTACTAATTAGCAGTGGACAGGTCATCCATTCTCACTTCATCCTGAGTAGTTGTGGTACTAATTAGCAGTGGACAAGTCATCCATTCTCACTTCATCCTGAGTAGTTGTGGTACTAATTAGCAGTGGACAGGTCATCCATTCTCACTTCATCCTGAGTAGTTGTGGTACTAATTAGCAGTGGACAGGTCATCCATTCTCACTTCATCCCGAGTAGTTGTGATACTAATTAGCAGTGGACAAGTCATCCATTCTCACTTCATCCTGAGTAGTTGTGGTACTAATTAGCAGTGGACAGGTCATCCATTCTCACTTCATCCTATGTAGTTGTGATACTAATTAGCAGTGGACAGGTCATCCATTCTCACTTCATCCTGAGTAGTTGATACTAATTAGCAGTGGACAGGTCATCCATTCTCACTTCATCCTGAGTAGTTGTGGTACTAATTAGCAGTGGACAGGTCATCCATTCTCACTTCATCCTGAGTAGTTGTGATACTAATTAGCAGTGGACAGGTCATCCATTCTCACTTCATCCTGAGTAGTTGTGATACTAATTAGCAGTGGACAGGTCATCCATTCTCACTTCATCCTGAGTGGTTGTGGTACTAATTGTATGGTCAGGCTTTTACTTTGTCCTGACTGTGGAGCAAGAATGTTCTCTCTGGCTAGACTTGGGTTGTAAGGCCAAGTGGTTGAGGGTCTGGAGCTAGGAGAACTTAGACTCTCCGCTAGAATGGGCGCGAGGTGACGGAGTTCACGATTGGATAATAGAAGGTCAACTATTAGATACTCGGATGGGAAGTGTAACAAGTGTAACTGAACGAAAGTGAAGTGAGTGAAGGCTTGTATATTAAGGATTGAGAGAGGGTGGAGTGAATGGAGTGGAGGCCAGGGATTGGTTGGAAAAGAGCGGGAACAGTAGGACATGATCAAATAAGGAATGTAAGACAGTGCTGCATGGCATAGATACATGATTAAGTTAGAGTGAGTGATAATTGGATGTGATTGAATGAGTGAATGCAAGTTAATGAGTGGAACGTTTGATGTAGCTAATGAGCTGCTGAAGTGTATGGGGAAGGTAATTAAGACATGGAATGAATAAGAGTGACGGTGGCTGGAATATGCATGCATAAGTTAAGTCTAAGAAGTCCATGGCTTCTTGCCCAGACATACTGGGGGGGGGGAGGGGAGAAGAGAAGAGAAGGTCGACGATCTTGTCTTGCTCTTGTTCTTGTTAGGCGCTGGGCGTGTCTGTTGCTGGAGGACCGGTTGATGTTTCTTCTGATTCGCTCAACAGCAAGGCCAGTTTGGTGACTGGGCGCTTGAGTGTGGAGGTGGCAGTCTTGATAGTGACGACACGCACTAGTCCGTCTTGTCCTGGGTGTGTTGCTAGGACCTTGGCCATGGGCCAATGTTGAGTGAACGCGTGATCATCACGGATGACCACTATGTCTCCCACCTTGAGGTTGGGAGAGGGTTTGCGCCACTTCTGGAGCCTCTGAAGCTGTTGCAAATATTCTGCAGACCAGCGCTTCCAGAAATGGCTGACCATGGCTTGACACATGTTCCACCGGCGATGGAGTGATGGCTCGGTGGTGATAGGAACTTCAGGATAGGCTCTTGGTGTTCTGAGGATCAGGAAGTGGGCTGGAGTCAACGTGCTGACTCCATCGGTTGAGTGGCTGGTAATGGATGTTAAGGGTCTGCTGTTCAAACAGGCCTCGACTTGAATGGCCACAGTGTTGAACTCCTCGTAGGTCATCTTTTGGCTGCCTATGACCTTCTTTAGGTGTCTCTTAGCTGATTTAACAGCCGCCTCCCAAAGTCCCCCAAAATGAGGTGCCCTTTCGGGAGTGGAGTGCCATTGGACCTTCTCAGAGAGAAGGTATGAGGAGATAGCGGAGAGAGTGTTTGGTTTCTCCAGGAGTTGATAGAGTTCTTTGAGATCTTTCTTGGCTCCGACGAAGTTCCCTCCATTGTCGGAGTGGATTTCTGCTGGGCTTCCTCTGCGGGAGATGAAACGCTTGAGGCATCCAAGGAAAGCCTCAGTGGAGGCATCGGAAACGACTTCCAAGTGAGCGGCCTTGGTGGCGAAACAAACGAAGACAGCAAGATAACATTTGACTACCACGGGCTTACGAGTATGGCCCTTCTTCATCAAGAACGGGCCGGCATAGTCAACGCCACATATGGTGAAGGGTGGATTGAGTGTTGTTCTGGAAGTCGGGAGCTGTCCCATCATCTGGGACTGAGTGTGGGCAGTAGCTCGTCTACAGAGAACACAACTCCGGAAGATGCTTCTGGACAGGCGTCTGGCGCCAAGGATGTAGAAGCGATTGCCTGTAGCGGACAAAATCAAGCTTGGGCCGCAATGGCCCAGCGAAACATGTTTGCTGTAGAACATTACGTAACAAATCCTGCTCTGGCTGGATAATATAATAGGATGCATTTGTGAGTGGGTGAGGTGAGATGATGACAATCTACCACCAACCCGGATGAGCCCATGTTGATCCATGAATGGTGTTAATGGGTTAAGTGCACTTGATGGTTTGAGTGGTTTGTTGTGAGTGAGGTTGTGAAGCTCATCAGGAAATGTCTGAGACTGAGCTCTGCGAAAAAGGAGCTGCTCGGCCAATTCGACTTCGGTTGTGCTGAGATGTCGAGTAAGAGTGAGAGGGTGCTTGCGCCTTGACGCTCGAAGGTTTGTGAGGTATCGATGACACCAAGCAGTCACGTGTACGAGCTTATGATAACTGCTGTACCTTTCTTCGATCCAGACAGGAGGAACCGGAATTACTGACAAGCAGGCTGCTTTCAGCTCCGGTGTGCTGTCGGATCCCAACAGTGGCTGAATGGGCATAGTAAATGGTTCTGCCGTTAGCCATGGAGGTCCTTCCCACCACAAAGCGTGATCTACAAGCTCGCTGGGCAACAGGCCCCGTGAGGCACAGTCTGCCGGGTTCTGTAATGTGGGCACGTGATGCCACGTGGAAGATGGTATATCAGTGAGAATGGTGGACAGCCTGTTCCCGACAAATGTCTTGAACCGCTTGGGGCTCCCATCGAGCCAGGAAAGAACAATGGTGCTGTCACACCATGCATGCACGTCACTAAGAGGGACCTTTAGGGCTTTCCTTACGGACGATAATAGTTTGGCCAACAGTGCAGCACCACACAACTCTAAGCGAGGGATTGAAAGCGGTTTTAAAGGGGCTACTCTGGTTTTTGCCGTTACCAAGGCGCAAGTAGGAGGGTGGTTGGAATAGGTTGCCCTGACATAAACGACAGCTGCATAGGCCTGAAGGGAGGCATCGCAGAACCCATGCAGTTGGAGCGTGAGTCTGGTGGCTGACCTTGTAAAGTAGCAGCGAGGCTGCTTCCTACTAGAAAGGAGGTGGAGTTCTTGTCTCCACTTTGAGTGTTGTTGTACATACGGCTGAGGCAATGGGTCATCCCAGGCTAACCTTTCCTCCCATATCCTCTGGTAAAGCATCTTCATGGTGACTATGGTTGGGGCTAGCCATCCCAGAACGTCGAACGTGCGGGCTACATCTGAAATAATGCCACGTTTAGTGGACGCATAGTTGCTGGGTAAGCTTAGGGAGGTGGACATTGTGTCCTGGGAGGAATCCCATTCCACCCCGAGTGCCTTGGGATACTTGCATTGATCGTTGTTGGTGAGGTCCTGTATTGGCGTTGTCTCCAATAGCGAAGGATCGATAGAATCTAGGACCACTGGAGAGCTACTTCTCCACTTCCTCAAGTCAAAGCCGCCTTTAAGCAGTAGGGCTCTCAACTCTTCGTGCATGTGCAGTGCCTGCTCAGGCGTCTCTGCACCAGTAAGTAGATCGTCTACATAAAATGAATCTAGTACCAGAGGAGAGGCAACTGGGTACTGATGGCCAAAATCATGGGCTGTCTGTTGCAAAGACTTGATGGCTAGGTAAGGTGAAGAGGAGACCCCAAAGGTTACTCTCGTCATGCGAAAGTCAACCAAGGGTTCTGGGGGCTGTTCTCTCCAGATAAAACGATGGAGATCTCTGTCCTTGGGGTCCAAATGCACCGCCCGATACATTTTACTTATGTCCGCACTGAGTGCAATTGAATGTAGCCTAAACCGAAGGAGTATGGTTTCTAGAGTGGGATACAAGGTTGGACCCGTAGACAGAGTATCGTTAAGGGACAACTGGTTGGAACTCTTGGCGCTTGCATCAAACACCACCCTTAATTTAGTGCTTGTGCTGCTGGACTTACTCACCCCATGCATGGGCAAGTAGTAATGCTCCTTGGAGGATGTAAGGTCTGATGGTGGAACTTTCTCGGCATGACCGAGATCTATGTATTCACGTACGACTGCCTGAAAGGCCTCATGGGTACCCCTCCTGATGAGAGCTTTTTCATTGGAAAGATAGCGATGTAAGGCCTGAGGCCTGCTCAGGCCTAGGTCAGTGTGATGACTGACCCTAGGCAGGGATACCTGATAGTAACCCGGTTGAGCAACATGGATGTGTGAGCTGGCATAATGCCGTTGGACAGACTCCTCCTCAGGAGTGAAAGTGGGTGTGTCATTGGGTGGCTCTTCAATCTCCCAAAAACGGGTAAGTAGGTCGTCCATGGGACTGACCTCAACTGGAGTAATAGCATTGATGGACTGTTGGGAGTTGTGAGGTAAGTATTCACCCAAGATGGCCCATCCGAACACTGTCTTAACAGCCATGGGGGCGTGCTTGGGACCCGCTAGATGCTCCGGGAGCATGATGTCTGGGATTATGTCACAACCCAAGAGGAGATCGACCCTACCCGGTAAATGAAAGGTCGGGTCTGCTAAGGCTAAGGGCTTGATGTGTGGCATGTCCCGCACATGAGAGGCGCCTTGCAGTGGGAGGTCACACGTGACCTTGGGCACGATGGCCGCTGTGACAGAGAGAATGGGGTTGTCGCTGGTCGTGGGACATAATGAGACCTGAGTGATGGCCTGGGCTACCTGCAATGGTGTGGCTTGAGCACCCGAGAAGCTAACGGTGGTGGCTTGCCTAGGTAATTGAAGGGATTGTGCCACTCTGTTGGATATTAAAGACATTGTGGCTCCTGAGTCTAGGAGTGCCCTAGCCATGATTTGCCTACCACCCGGGCCTTTGACCAGCACCTGGCTGGTCATCATAAGACAGCTTGGCAATGCTGTGGGGATGCTAGATGGAGCACTGGCATTAGCTGCCATTACATTGACCACTGGCATTGTGACTTCAGTTGTTGGGGCTGTGTTGCTTGCTGCGACTACACTTACAACAGAAGGAGAACTATGCTCCCTGTGCACCAAGGTGTGGTGCTTACCTCCACAAGACCTACAACGAGCAACACTCCTACAATCCCCAGTCTGATGACCTGGGGCCAGACAGTTAAAGCACAACTTTCTAGTCTTCATATGCTCCATTCTTTGTTGAATGCTCAATCCATTGAACACTGTGCACTGAAATAGAGGATGCTTGCTACCTGGACACAACTGACACTCATACCTGAATCCGTTGCTGGGTCCGTAAGTTGAGTGCCGAGGTGTGGAGGAGTGGATTGCAGCCCGGTGTCCCTTAGGTTGGTGATCAGGTCTGCTGTGAGATGTATGCACAGGTGGATCCATGGTCTTTGTAGAGGTAGTTGGTGTGGAGAGGACGTCAGCTCGAAAAGCAACGAACTCCAAAAAGTCTTCCACTGGTGGGACGCGTTTGGAGTCCCGGGAATGTACCTCCCATTCCACCTGTAATGGCTTGGGAAGGCAAGGTGTTAGCATGGACGTGAGGAATGAGGGTAGATCGTCCTGTCCCGTGTGTCTGAGACCGGACAAGGCATGCTTGACCGTGTCCACGAACTGGTGGAGATCCGTTTTGCTGGCCTTGACAGAGGAGAGTTCTGTGAGAGTGTGGCAATAATTGGCATGAATCACTCTCCCCTTGTCAAACCTCTGGTGGAGGAGTTTCACTACTTCCTCATAGAGGCCATCTCTCTCTGCTCCGGAGAAGAGGAGAGATCTGACGGATGTATCCTTTATGGCGTCACGAAGATAAGCAAGCTTGTGTTCGTTCGTGAGCTCATTGTTGGAGTCTACGGCTGCTTTGAACTGGGACCAGAATGGAGCCCAGTTCATGAGGTTCCCGTCGAAGGTGGGAAGATGGAGTTTGGGCAGCTGAACAGGACGGGACTTGGACGGAGCTGCCATGGATGTAACAACGGTGGATGAAGTAGGCTCTCTTTCTCTTGAATTGAGAGAATGGAGCCTTGACTTGAGCTGGGCGAGTTCCCTGTGTATGAGATGGTCGCCGTGGATTGTAGAGTCATCCACCGTTGTCCGGAGTTGTTGGAACGAGCTTGATAGCTGGGCCAAGGAGACTGAATAGTCTTGACTTGGGTGGGAGCGAGTGAGTTCTTCTAGATCCTCAAGATCGGATCGTAGAGTGCTTGATGTTCGTTGAGCACGTCGAATTGCCCCGAGGCGGTTGATGAGAGAGCTGGTTGCTTCCACACTCTCCTCGAACGCCTCTCCCACGTCAAGCTCTTCTTCTAGAATGAAGTGAATGTCACTGGATGCCACGTCAAAGTCACAGATCTCTTCCTGGACCTTTCGACAATGTGTGGCTGACTTTTCAAGGGATGCCAGACTGTCCGTCATGGCTCCGAGGTCAAAGGTGGAGGGATCGCCGTCCGCAATTCGTAGGTATCGATTCCTCAGACGGGTGACTACTCCAACGTAGGAAGAACGACTTTTCCTGAGTTGGTCGATGTCCTTGCTAGACATGATGAATCGGAAATGGAGCTGATGTTCTGCCTATCCGGCTCGAAGGACCAAATTTATGTATGGTCAGGCTTTTACTTTGTCCTGACTGTGGAGCAAGAATGTTCTCTCTGGCTAGACTTGGGTTGTAAGGCCAAGTGGTTGAGGGTCTGGAGCTAGGAGAACTTAGACTCTCCGCTAGAATGGGCGCGAGGTGACGGAGTTCACGATTGGATAATAGAAGGTCAACTATTAGATACTCGGATGGGAAGTGTAACAAGTGTAACTGAACGAAAGTGAAGTGAGTGAAGGCTTGTATATTAAGGATTGAGAGAGGGTGGAGTGAATGGAGTGGAGGCCAGGGATTGGTTGGAAAAGAGCGGGAACAGTAGGACATGATCAAATAAGGAATGTAAGACAGTGCTGCATGGCATAGATACATGATTAAGTTAGAGTGAGTGATAATTGGATGTGATTGAATGAGTGAATGCAAGTTAATGAGTGGAACGTTTGATGTAGCTAATGAGCTGCTGAAGTGTATGGGGAAGGTAATTAAGACATGGAATGAATAAGAGTGACGGTGGCTGGAATATGCATGCATAAGTTAAGTCTAAGAAGTCCATGGCTTCTTGCCCAGACACTAATTAGCAGTGGACAGGTCATCCATTCTCACTTCATCCTGAGTAGTTGTGATACTAATTAGCAGTGTACAGGTCATCCATTCTCACTTCATCCTGAGTAGTTGTGGCACTAATTAGCAGTGGACAGGTCATCCATTCTCACTTCATCCTGAGTAGTTGTGATACTAATTAGCAGTGGACAGGTCATCCATTCTCACTTCATCCTGAGTAGTTTGATACTAATTAGCAGTGGACAGGTCATCATTGTTGTGCAATCCAAGCAGCCACAGTGTTGTTGGACTTGCAAGCTTACCCTTTTACCAAATCATTGCCATGGAGAAGTGTTTGAGGACACGTGACCTATTTTTGTATACGTACTGAAATTTCGTAGAGTCCATGAGTTTCAAGTAGTCACGTGACCTGAGATTGGAATATTTATTTAGCCAGTGACTTCTGGCAAGCCTTGCCCAGCCACCTGCATGTGGCACTAGTTAGAAGTGTCTCTGAAATGAAGCTGAGGTACACTGTTTTGTTTGGGAATAGGGGAATATGTACGACACGCTGGTAATCCACACACAGGAGTGTTATACACACACAGGCATGTAATCCAGCAATGATTAAGTTAGGCAGGCTGTGTTGGAGAAGCAGCAATGATTAAGTTAGGCAGGCTGTGCTGGAGAAGAAGCAATGATTAAGTTTGGCAGGCTGTGTTGGAGAAGAAGCAATGATTAAGTTTGGCAGGCTGTGTTGGAGAAGCAGCAATGATTAAGTTGGGCAGGTTGTGTTGAAGAAGCAACAATGATTAAGTTGGGCAGGTTGTGTTGAAGAAGCAATGATTAAGTTGGGCAGGTTGTGTTGAAGAAGCAGCAATGATTAAGTTAGGCAGGCAGTGTTGAAGAAGAAGCAATGATTAAGTTAGGCAGACTGTGTTGAAGAAGCAATGATTAAGTTAGGCAGGCTGTGTTGAAGAAGCAGCAATGATTAAGTTAGGCAGGCTGTGTTGAAGAAGAAGCAATGATTAAGTTGGGCAGGCTGTGTTGAAGAAGCAGCAATGATTAAGTTGGGCAGGCTGTGCTGGAGAAGCAGCAATTATTAAGTTAGGCAGGCTGTGTTGAAGAAGCAGCAATGATTAAGTTAGGCCGGCTGTGTTGAAGAAGAAGCAATGATTAAGTTGGGCAGGCTGTGTTGAAGCAGCAGCAATGATTAAGTTGGGCAGGCTGTGCTGGAGAAGCAGCAATGATTAAGTTAGGCAGGCTGTGTTGGAGAAGCAGCAACTAATAGTAGCAAAGATGGTTTGTTGGAATTCTGAACATTTTGAACACATCAGTGCCATGCATTCTGTGTGTTCTTCCATTAGAGGATATTAACAAGTGCTCTGTGTTGCCTTGGTAGTTAATGGCTGCCTGAATGGCTAGCTACATATGATCACTTATTAAAGACTAGAGAACTTACATGCATCTTTTCACCAATCACATGAAGACATGTCTTGAGATGGCCTGTGATTAATGATCCCTTCCATGACCAGACTCTGTCCTATCAGGAGGTGGCATGCAGGGGGATGGCTGTGTAGACCCTGCTCATGGGGAGCACAGCTGGTGGTGCCTAGGCCCTGCTTCATGGGGAGCACAGCTGGTGGTGCCTAGGTCCTGCTTCATGGGGAGCACAGCTGGTGGTGCCTAGGTCCTGCTTCATGGGGAGCACAGCTGGTGGTGCCTGTAGGTCCTGCTTGATAGGGAGCACAGCTGGTGGTGCCTAGGTCCTGCTTCATGGGGAGCACAGCTGGTGGTGCCTGCTTGATAGGGAGCACAGCTGGTGGTGCCTGTAGGTCCTGCCTCGTAGCACAGCTGGTGGTGCCTACAGTATGTAGGTCTTGCTTGATAGGGAGCACAGCTGGTGGTGCCTACATGTAGGTCCGGCTTGATAAGGAGCACAGCTGGTGGTGCCTATGTAGGTCCTGCTTGATAGGGAGCACAGCTGGTGGTACCAAGGTCCTGCTTCATGGGGAGCACAGCTGGTGGTGCCTAGGTCCTGCTTCATGGGGCGCACAGCTGGTGGTGCCTAAGTCCTGCTTCATGGGGAGCACAGCTGGGTCCTGCTTCATGGGGAGCACAGCTGGTGGTGCCTAAGTCCTGCTTCATGGGGAGCACAGCTGGGTCCTGCTTCATGGGGAGCACAGCTGGTGGTGCCTAAGTCCTGCTTCATGGGGAGCACAGCTGGTGGTGCCTAGGTCCTGCTTCATGGGGAGCACAGCTGGTGGTGCCTAAGTCCTGCTTCATGGGGAGCACAGCTGGGTCCTGCTTCATGGGGAGCACAGCTGGTGGTGCCTAAGTCCTGCTTCATGGGGAGCACAGCTGGGTCCTGCTTCATGGGGAGCACAGCTGGTGGTGCCTAGGTCCTGCTTCATGGGGAGCACAGCTGGTGGTGCCTAAGTCCTGCTTCATGGGGAGCACAGCTGGGTCCTGCCTCATGGGGAGCACAGCTGGTGGTGCCTAAGTCCTGCTTCATGGGGAGCACAGCTGGGTCCTGCTTCATGGGGAGCACAGCTGGTGGTGCCTAGGTCCTGCTTCATGGGGAGCACAGCTGGTGGTGCCTAAGTCCTGCTTCATGGGGAGCACAGCTGGGTCCTGCTTCATGGGGAGCACAGCTGGTGGTGCCTAAGTCCTGCTTCATGGGGAGCACAGCTGGTGGTGCCTAAGTCCTGCTTCATGGGGAGCACAGCTGGTGGTGCCTACAGTGTAGGTCCTGCTTCATGGGGAGCACAGCTGGTGGTGCCTAGGTCCTGCTTGATGGGGACCACAGCACAAGTATGCACATTCCACCTTTGATCTAGCCCGAGGAGAGACACAAAACATCTCGTACAAAGTTGTGTGCTTGCACGAGCACACACACACACACACACACTTTCAAGCCATTGTTGCCCCAGTGCATGTTATAGAGTGTAATAACCACCACTGGGGGATCTCCCTTGATTATAAGCATTATTATTGTTGTTGTTGTTGACTTGTGCTGTCGTTCCATTTCAGATATTGCCGAGTTGAATCTCCCGAAAACATGCCAACTGGACTTTGCTGATCCTGATGACCTTTTGAACTTTAGACTAATTATATGCCCTGATGAAGTAAGGTAGAGAGTACTTAATTACTGTATATTCTCTAATGGGAGTCCCTGTGTGTGTTGATTGATAATTACTTCAGTCCAACTTGCCTGCTTGCAGTTTATGATCAGTTCCAGTTAAAGGGGAGGAAAGGAAAGAGATTTTTTTTATTGGCCGACGATTATAGCTGCCAACTTCGAAGCCTCTTTTTCTGCAATTATTTTCAGCTGATATCATCAAAACTGTTTTGTGGATTCTCACTTTCTCACAAGCAAGTTCTTCCTCGTCACTGTCAATGAAATATTTCAGTCTTCATCACGGCCCAGACTAAAGTTAGAATAACCTTCTCAATAATCGACTTGAAATCTACTCTCTCGATGTTTCGATTAGATGCTGTGGCCTTCATCAGGAATAATGAGCCAGTAAGACTCGCATGAGCTTGTATATACCGGTTGAAATGTTGGCAATAAAAGAAGATGAACTGATTGATCTACAGAGCAACATTTTTCTGGCTGTTTCTAATTCTACTGGTTCTTGTTTCTAATCCTACTGGTTCTAATCCTACTGGTTCTGGAAGGCTTTCTGCACAGGCACCTCTGCCTAGCGGGAACCATCTTTGAGCAGGGAGGCACTCCTGGGTGGACCTCTATGCTGTGAGCTTGTTGTAGACCATATGTAAGTCCATCGTAGTCTTTGTCGACCTGCTTCATCCAACCGGTGACCTGCTTCATCCAACCAATGTGAAGCATTGTAATGTCTAGATATGAATTTGATGAGGTCGCAGCTTGGGGAAGGGACCACTAAAATGAGAGAATAAGCCGCGTGGTTATAATTGGAGGGGCTGTTCCTAACAGAGGGCATGTGTTAAGTATGCATGTATGTATGTAGGGTAGAGGTGTCTAATTATATACAGCTACTGTACATACAGTATACGTGTATATTGGATGATTGTCTTTCTCATGCGAGATGGACACTGGGTTCATGTGGGCCAGGCTGTGAGGAACGAACACATGGTCTCTTTCAGGAGGGTGGAGGGGATGGGGCACATGTATACACCCACTCCCCCTGCAATTCCACACACCCTTATTGCCCCCCAATAATTACACGCACCGTGAGTGCCCCTGTAATTTGACACACCTGAATGCCCCCCGATAATATCACATACCCTGATTGCCCTCTTATAATTCCACACACCCAAATGCCCCCCAATAATTACGCACACCCTGCCCCCCCCCTATAATTCCACTCTGTTTGATTGGCCACTTGGCATTGTAATAGTGACCCCAATGATCTGGCGACTGCTGCAAGGTTCCATAGCAGCCTGGAAGTTTGTTGCCATGGCTTCTCTCTATAGCTCGAATACCTGCAGTTTTGTACAAGTGTGTGTTATGTACAGCAGGTGGACTTCTCTCTCTATAGGCTGAAATGTGTTGGTTATTTCACTAATGTTGCAGCAAATGTTGCAGCAAATGTTGCACAAATGTTGCAGCAAATCTTGCAGCAAATGTTGCAGCAAATGTACCAGAAAATGTTACAGCCAATGTTGCAGCAAGCGTACCTGCAGCAAACCTTTGCAGTAAATGTTGCACAAACATATAGTACGCAAACATATAGTACGTCAAAATAAACTTGACGTTTCTGTTATTTAGAAGAATCATCCTCAATGCCCAATGTCCCTAAAAAAGAATTAATTTTTTTAATGGCGATGATAACGCAGAAAATGGCAGGAGTTAATTTTATTTATATATTATTCCCGCGCATGATGATGCTAGACTGCAGTCCTCTGAGTCTTAGTAGAGCAGCCCTCGACATCGTAGCACCTGACGATCGATTGGAGCAGCTCTAGACATCAAAAGATCGATCGGATGACATACATGTAGCTCTCTGAGTCGCTCTTGACATCGGCACAGCTAAACAAGCGTTCAGTTATCACCTCCGCTGACCCTGCCGTCGATTGACCCCCCTCCTGGAAACTCTGCAGATGGAGAACAGCTTGACTGGAGTAGTTTCATTATCACGTCTGTATACTGTACATGTATACTGTGTCTGTATACTGTACATGTAGCTATACATGTATACTGTGTCTATACTGTACATTATCTGTACATGTATATTGTATACTGTACATGTATCTGTACATGTATACTCTGTCTGTATACTGTACATGTATCTGTACATGTATACTGTCTGTATACTGTACATGTACCTGTACATGTATACTCTGTCTGTATACTGTACATGTACCTGTACATGTACACTGTACATGTATACTGTGTCTGTATACTGTACATGTATCTGTACATGTATACTCTGTCTGTATACTGTACCTGTACATGTATACTGTACATGTATACTGTGTCTGTATACTGTACATGTATACTGTGTCTGTACATGTACATGCATGTATACTGTATACTGTGCAGTATCTGAAGGCAAGTACGATAATGAATATTTAGTACCCCCTGAGCCATTAATGGTGTACATATGATCACAATGAAGACGGTAAATCCACGCATTTTAACACCGTTGAAATTTAACATTTTGCCAAAATTATTTTAAAAATTTTGTTGGACACTTGTAAAGAGTCATACTTGTCTACTCCAGTCTAAAGCACTGGAGAATGTTTATCAGGTACTGTACTGGACATTGCATGGAGAAATACATGTACATACATGTACATGTACATGTACGTAGCAGCCATATAATCCAAAATCTCAGTCTCCTTCCACGCTCGAGTCGACATTTCTGGTGAGGGAGGCAATCGAATAGATTGACTTGATAATGGACGTTTTCAAGGCTACATGTACAGTGTCGGTGTGTTTCTTGACTTCCTCTACTCCGGATTCTTGTCTATTCTTCTTCACTTCATCAGCATACCAAAATCTAGCAAGAAGCTTCTGGGGATGGTCCTTGACTGAAACTGAAACAGCAAGAGGCTGCAGAACTGTGCTCTTCACCCCCACAAACACTGAGCTGTGCTGGACAGGGTCTTCATGTCCCTCAGTGTGCAGCAAACATGCCACACACACACACACACACACAGCACAGGAGCTCCTGGGCCAAGGTCCAGCCATCTTCTCTGCTCAGTCATGTGCAGGTCTAGCACTTTCTCAGCACTCAAGCCACTTGTGTGGGTCAGTGGTGGTCTGATGTGTGGCACGTGCATCTGGGCTATGTTCCTCCAGTGGCACTGCACTGTGTGGTTTTCACCAACATGAATGACTTGAGATGGAACCTTACAGCTGGGGCAGCAGCAAGAGCCCTCTTATCCTCCATTTCAACCTCACACCCTTATGACCTGCTTAGACCCGTGCACTTTTAATGACCCTTTGCTTAGACCCCTGCACTTCTAATGACTCTTTGCTTAGACCCCTGCACTTCTAATGACCTGCTTAGACCCCTGCACTTTTAATGACCCTTTGCTTAGACCCCTGCACTTTTAATGACCCTTTGCTTAGACCCCTGCACTTTTAATGACCCTTTGCTTAGACCCCTGCACTTCTAATGTCCCCTTGCTTGGACCCCTGCACTTCTAATGTCCCCTTGCTTGGACCCCTGCACTTCTAATGTCCCCTTGCTTAGACCCCTGCACTTCTAATGTCCCCTTGCTTAGACCCCTGCACTTCTAATGTCCCCTTGCTTAGACCCCTGCACTTCTAATGTCCCCTTACTTAGACCCCTGCACTTCTAATGTCCCCTTGCTTAGACCCCTGCACTTCTAATGCCCTTGCTTGAACCCCTGCACTTCTAATGTCCCCTTACTTAGACCCCTGCACTTCTAATGTCCCCTTGCTTAGACCCCTGCACTTCTAACCCCCTTGCTTAGACCCCTGCACTTCTAATGTCCCCTTGCTGAGACCCCTGCACTTCTAATGTCCCCTTGCTTAGACCCCTGCACTTCTAATGTCCGCTTGCTTAGACCCCTGCACTTCTCTTGCTTAGACCCCTGCACTTCTAATCTCCCCTTGCTTAGACCCCTGCACTTCTAATCTCCCCTTGCTTAGACCCCTGCACTTTTAATGCCACCTTGCTTAGACCCCTGCACTTCTAATGTCCCCTTGCTTGAACCCCTGCACTTCTAATGTCCCCTTACTTAGACCCCTGCACTTCTAATGTCCCCTTGCTTAGACCCCTGCACTTCTAATGCCCCCTTGCCTAGACCCCTGCACTTCTAATGTCCCCTTGCTTAGACCCCTGCACTTCTAATGTCCCCTTGCTTGAACCCCTGCACTTCTCTTGCTTAGACCCCTGCACTTCTAATGTCACATTGCTTAGACCCCTGCACTTCTAATGTCCCCTTGCCTAGACCCCTGCACTTCTAATGCCCCCTTGCTTAGACCCCTGCACTTCTAATGTCCCCTTGCCTAGACCCCTGCACTTCTAATGTCCCCTTGCTTGAACCCCTGCACTTCTAATGTCCCCTTGCTTAGACCCCTGCACTTCTAATGCCCCCTTGCTTAGACCCCTGCACTAATGCCCCCTTGCTTAGACCCCTGCACTTCTAATGTCCCCTTGCTTAGACCCCTGCACTTCTAATGCCCCCTTGCTTAGACCCCTGCACTTTAATGCCCCCTTGCCTAGACCCCTGCACTTCTAATGTCCCCTTGCTTAGACCCCTGCACTTCTAATGTCCCCTTACTTAGACCCCTGCACTTCTAATGTCCCCTTGCTTAGACCCCTGCACTTCTAATGCCCCCTTGCCTAGACCCCTGCACTTCTAATGTCCCCTTGCTTAGACCCCTGCACTTCTAATGTCCCCTTGCTTGAACCCTTGCACTTCTAATGTCCCCTTACTTAGACCCCTGCACTTCTAATGTCCCCTTGCTTAGACCCCTGCACTTCTCTTGCTTAGACCCCTGCACTTCTAATGTCACATTGCTTAGACCCCTGCACTTCTAATGTCCCCTTGCCTAGACCCCTGCACTTCTAATGCCCCCTTGCTTAGACCCCTGCACTTCTAATGTCCCCTTGCCTAGACCCCTGCACTTCTAATGTCCCCTTGCTTGAACCCCTGCACTTCTAATGTCCCCTTGCTTAGACCCCTGCACTTCTAATGCCCCCTTGCTTAGACCCCTGCACTTCTAATGCCCCCTTGCTTAGACCCCTGCACTTCTAATGTCCCCTTGCTTAGACCCCTGCACTTCTAATGCCCCCTTGCTTAGACCCCTGCACTTCTAATGTCCCCTTGCTTAGACCCCTGCACTTCTAATGTCCCCTTGCTTAGACCCCTGCACTTCTAATGTCCCCTTGCTTGAACCCCTGCACTTCTAATGTCCCCTTGCTTAGACCCCTGCACTTCTAATGCCCCCTTGCTTAGACCCCTGCACTTCTAATGCCCCCTTGCTTAGACCCCTGCACTTCTAATGTCCCCTTGCTTAGACCCCTGTACTTCTAACCCCCTTGCTTAGACCCCTGCACTTCTAATGCCCCCTTGCTTAGACCCCTGCACTTCTAATGTCCCCTTGCTTAGACCCCTGCACTTCTAATGTCCCCTTGCTGAGACCCCTGCACTTCTAATGCCGCCTTGCTTAGACCCCTGCACTTCTAATGTCCCCTTGCCTAGACCCCTGCACTTCTAATGTCCCCTTGCTTAGACCCCTGCACTTCTAATGTCCCCTTGCTTAGACCCCTGCACTTCTAATGTCCCCTTGCTGAGACCTCTGCACTTATAATGTCCCCTTGCTTAGACCCCTGCACTTCTAATGTCCCCTTGCCTAGACCCCTGCACTTCTAATGTCCCCTTGCTTAGACCCCTGCACTTCTAATGTCCGCTTGCTTAGACCCCTGCACTTCTCTTGCTTAGACCCCTGCACTTCTAATCTCCCCTTGCTTAGACCCCTGCACTTCTAATCTCCCCTTGCTTAGACCCCTGCACTTTTAATGCCACCTTGCTTAGACCCCTGCACTTCTAATGTCCTCTTGCTTAGACCCCTGCACTTCTAATGTCCCCTTGCCCAGACCCCTGCACTTCTAATGTCCCCTTGCTTGAACCCCTGCACTTCTAATGTCCCCTTACTTAGACCCCTGCACTTCTAATGTCCCCTTGCTTAGACCCCTGCACTTCTAATGCCCCCTTGCCTAGACCCCTGCACTTCTAATGTCCCCTTGCTTAGACCCCTGCACTTCTAATGTCCCCTTGCTTGAACCCCTGCACTTCTAATGTCCCCTTACTTAGACCCCTGCACTTCTAATGTCCCCTTGCTTAGACCCCTGCACTTCTAATGTCCCCTTGCCTAGACCCCTGCACTTCTAATGCCCCCTTGCTTAGACCCCTGCACTTCTAATGTCCCCTTGCTTAGACCCCTGCACTTCTAATGTCCCCTTTGCTTAGACCCCTGCACTTCTAATGTCCCCTTGCTTGAACCCCTGCACTTCTAATGTCCCCTTGCTTAGACCCCTGCACTTCTAATGTCCCCTTGCTTAGACCCCTGCACTTCTAATGCCCCCTTGCTTAGACCCCTGCACTTCTAATGTCCCCTTGCTTAGACCCCTGCACTTCTAATGTCCCCTTGCTTGAACCCCTGCACTTCTAATGTCCCCTTGCTTGAACCCCTGCACTTCTAATGCTTGAACCCCTGCACTTCTAATGTCCCCTTGCTTAGACCCCTGCACTTCTAATGTCCCCTTGCCTAGACCCCTGCACTTCTAATGTCCCCTTGCTTAGACCCCTGCACTTCTAATGTCCCCTTGCTTAGACCCCTGCACTTCTAATGTCCCCTTGCCTAGACCCCTGCACTTCTAATGTCCCCTTGCTTAGACCCCTGCACTTCTAATGCCCCCTTGCTTAGACCCCTGCACTTCTAATGTCCCCTTGCTTGAACCCCTGCACTTCTAATGTCCCCTTGCTGAGACCCCTGCACTTATAATGTCCCCTTGCTTAGACCCCTGCACTTCTAATGTCCCCTTGCTTGAACCCCTGCACTTCTAATGTCCCCTTGCTGAGACCTCTGCACTTATAATGTCCCCTTGCTGAGACCCCTGCACTTCTAATGTCCCCTTGCTTAGACCCCTGCACTTCTAATGTCCCCTTGCCTAGACCCCTGCACTTCTAATGTCCCCTTGCTTAGACCCCTGCACTTCTAATGCCCCCTTGCTTAGACCCCTGCACTTCTAATGTCCCCTTTGCTTAGACCCCTGCACTTCTAATGTCCCCTTGCTGAGACCTCTGCACTTATAATGTCCCCTTGCTGAGACCCCTGCACTTCTAATGTCCCCTTACTTAGACCCCTGCACTTCTAATGTCCCCTTGCCTAGACCCCTGCACTTCTAATGTCCCCTTGCTTAGACCCCTGCACTTCTAATGTCCCCTTGCCTAGACCCCTGCACTTCTAATGTCCCCTTGCTTAGACCCCTGCACTTCTAATGCCCCCTTGCTTAGACCCCTGCACTTCTAATGCCGCCTTGCTTAGACCCCTGCACTTCTAATGTCCCCTTGCCTAGACCCCTGCACTTCTAATGTCCCCTTGCTTAGACCCCTGCACTTCTAATGTCCCCTTGCTTAGACCCCTGCACTTCTAATGTCCCCTTGCTTAGACCCCTGCACTTCTAATGTCCCCTTGCTTAGACCCCTGCACTTCTAATGTCCCCTTGCTGAGACCTCTGCACTTCTAATGTCCCCTTGCTTGAACCCCTACACTTGCTCACTAGAACAATGTTTGCTTCAGTTTGGTAAAAATTGCACATTGATGGAGAGATGTTGGTTTTACGCAGTTGTCGGGTTGCATGGATACTCTTACATTTGCTAAAGCCATGACTCTGAAGAAATGGGAATGCCCACGATTTTGTCGACTCAACAAGACTGGCATACTCTTAAGGGACATGAGTCGTGAAGTAACAATTCTCCTTGCTACAGTAATTATAGTGGAGGAACTCACAGAAGAGTGCCGCAATAACTAGGCCAACTAAGCATGAAACTATAGTAGGACTAGCCATCCCAGTACTTTTCTATTACTACTATTCAATAGCTCTGCTTTAACACAGCATTGAGCACTATTTGTAGCCTTCATCAGCAAACTACCTTCTAAGTATATATATATATATAATTGGTTTTACTAAAATGTTAATCCAACACTAACCAATGGAGGTTAGAGCATCTTGTCGAAATGTCAAGAGAGCATAATTTCAAATTGATTATTGATAAGGTGATTGTAATGTTATTATGTCGACTGAGAGTTCATTGAGAGAGTATTATTATTGTTGTTTACATTGTTGTTGAATTTATTAATTATTTATAATTTATATTTTATTTGCGAATCCATCCTTATTTTTGTTTATTATTATTATTATTGTTGTTGTTATTATTGTTGTGATTGTTGTGTTGTTGTTATTATTATCATTATCATGATTATTCTTCTCAATGAACTCTCAGTAGACATAACATTACAATAACCTCAATAATCAACTTGTAGAGAATCAATTTCAAGTTGATTATTGAGCAGGTTATTGTAATGCTATTATTATTTTTATTTATATATTTATTATTATTTTATTGTTGTTGTTTTACATCTGGTGCACGTACTAGACACGTGTGCCGGTAGCACGTGGTAGATAGCTAGCTCCGGTATATAGCAAGCTCGCACGAGTCTTAGCGTCTCTGAAGAAGGCTAGAGCATCTGGTCGAAACATCAAGAGAGAAAATTTCAAGTTCATTATTGAGAAGGTCATTGTAAATATTCATTATGCATATAAATAATTGAGTATATATGTACTATTCGTAGATATATATATATATATACATTGTGTAATTGGTTTTAATAAGTATATACTATTCATAGAATATATAAATTGTGTATAAATAATTGGTTTTAATAATACTATTCGCAGACATACATTATGTGTTTAAGTAATTGAACATAATTATATTCCTCGTGTTTTAAGAATGCCCTTTCTGTCTTCTTCTAGGGATTTTATCGAAATGGAAAGTTTGTCTTCAGCTTCAAGGTAAGGATATGAATTGGCCAGAGAAGTGAGCTCTTGCTGATAATTGTACGGGGGAGTTTATAAGCTGTGCGTGCCCTTAATAGCTGTGGAGATGTGTGAGTGTGTGTGAGTGTGTGTGTGTGAGTGTGTGTGTGTGAGTGTGTGTGTGTGTGTGTGTGTGTGTATTCTTATATCTTTATCTTTTCCCAGAAAGAAAGTATAACTGGGCTACTTATTGTAATCGGCTGATTGCTGGAAAAAGAAATATCCACAAACTCAGTCACATTGTCCGGGGGGGGGGGGGGGGGGGGGGGGGGGGGTAATATTGTAATTCCTGCAGTGCACACGGGACATGCCATTAAAACTGATATATCTATATATAGCATTTTAAATAATAGCCATAATGTATACTAGACTTTCGGTTTGACGCGCCGAGAAAAATAGCTGCCGATGACAGCTGCTGTCATGAAGGTTCTCATCCTGGAATTCCGTAAGCTGCCCAGGAAAGCTGTGCAGGCACCTACAGTGTGTGCCACTGGGTTTTGCTACAGTGGAGCGTAGTGCACAAGAGCTGCGTAGCTTTTGTCTGCTCACCTCAACCCAGTTGATTCTTATACATGCCAAACTGAAGCTTATTATGTTTGCATGCTAATGTAACTATTCTTGTAAATGGAATTATGACTATCAATAGAAATAATTATGTCGATAATGCTTGCCTTGTGCACTTTGTGAGGTCAGGTCCTGGACGTATCTGAAGAAATAGCTTTACAGAAAGCAATTTTGCTCAAAACTAGTGCAACCATCTAATATGTTTAGAGAAGATTGGAAATAAGAAGAATTAAGCTCTGAAATTCACAGAACATTAGCAATATACTGGCCTGTAGATGAGATCTCTGCAATAGAAGGGGTTGAAAATGAATACGAGTGAGCTGGTTTCGTGTGCCCATGCAGAGGCAAGGATTCATATGGGGAACACTCGGGTTCCCCTACTCCAACAGCGACTTGTAGGTGTCGGAGCAAAGGTTCATGCCGACAAACAGCTGACGTGCAATCCTCAACAATACATGCTGGGCTGTCTCCAGGAAGAAAGTTTTGTTCAGTCAACAGTGCCATGCACACACACCTCTCCTCTCCTCAATCCTTCTCACTCTTCTCTATGCACACCTCCCCCACCTATCACACTCACACCCACACACACCCTATGCTCTCTTCCTCTACCCTCCCCACTTATCCTCCTCATCCTCCTTCACCCTTACCTCTCATCGTCACCTTCTTCCTCACCCTGTTCCTCTGCTCCACCCTCTTCTTCCCCTCCTTCCCTCCCTTCCTCCACTTCCTCACTCCATCTTCCCCCCTTTAAGCTTATGTGCTAGCCACTGTTAGGCTTGGCATGGTTCTGTATGTAGCTCACCACAGGTCTTGCATCCAATCCTACTGAACATGTATCTACACACAGGGTGTGGAACTGTACATATGTACTGTTAGTTGTGACTGCAGCAAAGTATTGTATGGCAAGCTAGAACCTTCTTAAGCCTTGAAGACATCACATAGCTTGCAGCAAGGTATTGTAAGAACCTTAAGCCTTGAAGACATCACATAGCTTGCAGCAAGGGATTGTAAGAACCTTCCTAAGCCTTGAAGACATCACATACATTGTAGCATGCAGCAAGGTATTGTAAGAACCTTAAGCCTTGAAGACATCACATAGCTTGCAGCAAGGTATTGTAAGAACCTTAAGCCTTGAAGACATCACATAGCTTGCAGCAAGGGATTGTAAGAACCTTCCTAAGCCTTGAAGACATCACATACATTGTAGCATGCAGCAAGGTATTGTAAGAACCTTAAGGCTTGAAGACATCACATAGCTTGCAGCAAGGTATTGTAAGAACCTTAAGCCTTGAAGACATCACATAGCTTGCAGCAAGGGATTGTAAGAACCTTCCTAAGCCTTGAAGACATCACATACATTGTAGCATGCAGCAAGGTATTGTAAGAACCTTAAGCCTTGAAGACATCACATAGCTTGCAGCAAGGTATTGTAAGAACCTTAAGCCTTGAAGACATCACATACATGTAGCTTACAGCAAGGTATTGTAAGAACCTTAAGCCTTGAAGACATCACATAGCTTTCAGCAAGGTATTGTAAGAGCCTTACTAAGCCTTGAAGACATCACATAGCTTGCAGCAAGGTATTGTAAGAACCTTAAGCCTTGAAGACATCACATAGCTTGCAGCAAGGTATTGTATGCTTAGCTAGAACCTTCCTAAGCCTTGAAGACATCACATAGCTTGCAGCAAGGTATTGTAAGAACCCTAAGCCTTGAAGACATCACATAGCTTGCAGCAAGGTATTGTAAGAACCCTAAGCCTTGAAGACATCACATGGGATGTTAATGACAGTGTTGTCATAGATGTAAGGCTTGGCAGGCTTCTTGATGCTGCCCGAGTGAAACATTACTCCTGCAAATATGCATGTTGAGCAATAGAGATCTATTCATGTACTAGGTCTGAATGGAGGAATAGTGATGCATGTTGTCTCCAAGGCTAGTGTTTGACTTCTGCATGGCAGGTTTTCTTTGTGTTCATGGTGGGTCTTCCTCCTGTTCTTTGCTCTTTCGCCTCCATTACTGGTATACAGTATGTATGATGCAGTCAGTTCTCTCTCCTCTACTGACTTTGCAGCCAGTTCTCTCTCCTCTACTGACTGTGCAGCCAGTTCTCTCTCCTCTGCTGACTATGCAGCCAGTTCTCTCTCCTCTGCTGACTATGCAGCCAGTTCTCTCTCCTCTACTGACTGTACAGTCAGTTCTCTCTCCTCTACTGACTGTGTCCTCTACTGACTATGCAGCCAGTTCTCTCTCTTCTACTGACTGTGCAGCCAGTTCTCTCTCCTCTACTGACTCTACAGCCAGTTCTCTCTCCTCTACTGACTATGCAGCCAGTTCTCTCTCCTCTACTGACTGTGCAGCCAGTTCTTTTCTCCTCTACTGACTATGCAGCCAGTTCTCTCCTCTACTGACTATGCAGCCAGTTCTCTCGCCTCTACTGACTATACAGCCAGTTCTCTCTCCTCTACTGACTATGCAGCCAGTTCTCTAGCCTCTACTGACTATGCAGCCAGTTCTCTCTCCTCTACTGACTGTGCAACCAGTTCTCTGGCCTCTACTGACTATGCAGTCAGTTCTCTCTCCTCTACTGACTGTGCAGCCAGTTCTCTCCTCTACTGACTATGCAGCCAGTTCTCTCTCCTCTACTGACTATGCAGCCAGTTCTCTCTCCTCTACTGACTGTGCAGCCAGTTCTCTCTCCTCTACTGACTTTCCAGCCAGTTCTCTCTCTTCTACTGACTGTACAGTCAGTTCTCTCTCCTCTACTGACTGTGTCCTCTACTGACTATGCAGCCAGTTCTCTCTCTTCTACTGACTGTGCAGCCAGTTCTCTCTCCTCTACTGACTCTACAGCCAGTTCTCTCTCCTCTACTGACTATGCAGCCAGTTCTCTCTCCTCTACTGACTGTGCAGCCAGTTCTTTTCTCCTCTACTGACTATGACTATGCAGCCAGTTCTCTCGCCTCTACTGACTATACAGCCAGTTCTCTCTCCTCTACTGACTATGCAGCCAGTTCTCTGGCCTCTACTGACTATGCAGCCAGTTCTCTCTCCTCTACTGACTGTGCAACCAGTTCTCTGGCCTCTACTGACTATGCAGTCAGTTCTCTCTCCTCTACTGACTGTGCAGCCAGTTCTCTCTCCTCTACTGACTATGCAGCCAGTTCTCTCCTCTACTGACTATGCAGCCAGTTCTCTCTCCTCTACTGACTATGCAGCCAGTTCTCTCTCCTCTACTGACTATGCAGCCAGTTCTCTCCTCTACTGACTATGCAGCCAGTTCTCTCTCCTCTACTGACTATGCAGCCAGTTCTCTCTCCTCTACTGACTGTGCAGCCAGTTCTCTCTCCTCTACTGACTATGCAGCCAGTTCTCTCTCCTCTACTGACTGTGCAGCCAGTTCTTTCTCCTCTATTGACTGTGCAGCCAGTTCTCTCTCCTCTACTGACTTTCCAGCCAGTTCTCTCTCCTCTACTGACTGTGCAGTCAGTTCTCTCTCCTCTACTGACTGTACAGCCAGTTCTCTCTCCTCTACTGACTGTGCAGCCAGTTCTCTTTCCTCTACTGACTATGCAGCCAGTTCCCTCTCCTCTACTGACTATGTAGCCAGTTCTTTCTCCTCTATTGACTGTGCAGCCAGTTCTCTCTCCTCTACCGACTTTTCAGCCAGTTCTCTCTCTTCTACTGACTGTGCAGCCAGTTCTCTCTCCTCTACTGACTGTGCAGCCAGTTCTCTCTCCTCTACTGACTGTGCAGCCAGTTCTCTCTCCTCTACTGACTATGCAGCCAGTTCTCTCTCTTCTACTGACTTTGCAGTCAGTTCTCTCTCTTCTACTGACTGTGCAGTCAGTTCTCTCTCCTCTACTGACTGTGCAGCCAGTTCTCTCTCCTCTACTGACTGTGCAGCCAGTTCTCTCTCCTCTACTGACTATGCAGCCAGTTCTCTCTCCTCTACTGACTATGTAGCCAGTTCTTTCTCCTCTATTGACTGTGCAGCCAGTTCTCTCTCCTCTACTGACTTTGCAGCCAGTTCTCTCTCTTCTACTGACTGTGCAGTCAGTTCTCTCTCCTCTACTGACTGTACAGCCAGTTCTCTCTCCTCTACTGACTATGCAGCCAGTTCTCTCTCCTCTACTGACTGTGCAGCCAGTTCTCTCTCCTCTACTGACTGTGCAGCCAGTTCTCTCTCCTCTACTGACTATGCAGCCAGTTCTCTCTCCTCTACTGACTGTGCAGCCAGTTCTCTCTCCTCTACTGACTGTGCAGCCAGTTCTCTCTCCTCTACTGACTGTGCAGCCAGTTCCCTCTCCTCTACTGACTGTGCAGCCAGTTCTTTCTCCTCTACTGACTGTGCTGCCAGTTCTCTCTCCTCTACTGACTGTGCAGCCAGTTCTCTCTCCTCTACTGACTGTGCAGCCAGTTCTCTCTCCTCTACTGACTGTGCAGCCAGTTCTCTCTCCTCTACTGACTATGCAGCCTGTATTCAACAGATACTTACATAAATATGTAATCTTGGAGACACTGCCATGCGTAATGCTAATCCTCCTCTTCATCTCTCCATGAGGACTCGCTTCTCTCCTGCCAACGAGTTGCATGCACACGAGAGTCGAGTTATTCACTGCAGACTAACAGCCGGTGCTGGAGGCTCTACTGGTGGCTTGAGTGAGCCTCGGGAACACATGCACATCTTGGCACTGGGCTGGCATTTACGCACTGGTGGTGCCAGGTTGTGGTCTGGCGTGGAGTGAACTATCCACCTGTCTCAGAGGTCTACACCTTTTGTGGGGGCCAGTCATTGGGGAGAAACGCCGGCAGAATGGGCCAATTTTAAGACGAAGATCGAGTTTTTGCAGCATTGGCGATGATCTCTCCACTAACTTGCTCCATAATATTATGACTCAAAATATTATGACTCAAAATGCTGCAGCTACAACCGAAGTGGCCCTCTAGGAGCTGAGAGGGGGAACACCTTCTCTCAGACTCTTCCCAGCATTGTCCTTTGCCCCTCCCCCCTATGAGGAGTATACTGACCCTCTGCCATGACGGGACTAGCACCGCTTCCGCATTTACACTATGCTAGGGAGGGATTAAGTTTCAGACCTTTTTTTTTTTTTAATTCAAATTTTTATTCACATTAGTTATGAAGTTTCTGACAATTTCTTGATATCAACTTCAATTTGCTCTTTGACCTTTTGGTAGCTTTCACCTGGAATAATCATTATTCCTGAAGAAGGCTAGAGCATGTCCAAGAGCATGTTAATGTTGATTATCAAGGAAGCATTGTACACATTCTGTATGTACATATACAGTATATAGTACTGTTAACTGATCATAATTTTTCCCATACTAATGTGGAGCTTATGTACATGCATTATCAAGGAAGTCAGTGTACATGTATGTATGTATGTACATATATACAGTATATATGGAGTTTGTTAATTTATCGTAATCTCTCCCATCCTAATGTGGAGCTTATTGGAGCCTCCCACCAATTATATTGTAGACTGTGGGTGGTTTCTAGATTTACCTCTACAAACCCGAGTCTGGGGCATCCATGTCTCAAATCCATGTGCCACTCTAATGACATATCAAATGACCCATAATTCTACATCATGTGGATCATCTCTAAACCTTGTGTACTGTATACACTACAAGGGACAACTTATGTATATACTGTATGTATGTACACTATGTATTATGTACTGTACATATATACTGTATATATCTATATGTGCTGTATCTATGTACACTATGTATTATGTACTGTACATATATACTGTATATATCTATATGTGCTGTATGTATGTACACTATGTATTATGTACTGTACATATATACTGTATATATCTATATGTGCTGTATGTATGTACACTATGTATTGTACATATATACTGTATATATGTATGTACATGTATGTACACTATGTATTATGTATTGTACATATGTACTCTATGTATATACTGTATGTCGTGTATGATACATACCACTGGGCTTACATGCATCCCCCTCTGGAGATTAGTCCCCCCCCCCCCCCCCCCCCCCCCCGGTGGGGGTATAGACTACAAGGTATTGTCCTCCAAGTTCAACATCACCAAAAATAGAGGTTGCAGTCACCTGCCATTATGGTCTACCATTTTTAAATATTGTAGGAAAGATAGGGGGTGGGGTGCTCACACGTGATTTTCAGGATATTGGGTCCACACACGTGATTTTCAGGATATTGGGTCCACACACGTGATTTTCAGGATATTGGGTCCACACACGTGATTTTCAGGATATTGGATCCACACACGTGATTTTCAGGATAGTTGGTCCACACACATGATTTTCAGGATAGTGGGTCCACGCACGTGATTTTCAGGGTAGTGGTCCACACACATGATTTTCAGGATAGTGGGTGCAATCACATGATTTTCAGGATAGTGGGTCCACACACATGATTTTCAGGATAGTGGGTCCCATGCACATGATTTTCAGGATAGTGGGTGCTCACACATGATTTTCAGGATAGTGGGTCCACACACATGATTTTCAGGATAGTGGATCCATGCACATGATTTTCAGGATAGTGCATCCACGCACATGATTTTCAGGATAGTGGGTGCACACACATGATTTTCAGGATAGTGCATCCACGCACATTATTTTCAGGATAGTGGGTCCACACACATGATTTTCAGGATAGTGGGTGCTCACACATGATTTTCAGCATAGTGGGTCCATGCACATGATTTTCGAGATAATGGGTCCACACACATGATTTTCAGGTTAGTGGGTCCACACACATGATTTTCAGGATAGTGGGTCCACGCACGTGATTTTCAGGATAGTGGGTCCACACACATGATTTTTAGGATAGTGGGTTCATGCACATGATTTTCAGGATAGTGTGTCCACGCACATGATTTTCAGGATGGTGGGTGCACACACATGATTTTCAGGATAGTTGGTCCATGCACATGATTTTCAGGATAGTGGGTCCACACACATGATTTTCAGGACAGTGGGTGCTCACACATGATTTTCAGGATAGTCGGTCCATGCACATGATTTTCGAGATAATGGGTCCACACACATGATTTTCAGGATTGGGTCCACACACGTGATTTTCAGGATATTGGGTCCACACACAAAGATTTTCAGGATATTGGGTCCACACACGTGATTTTCAGGATATTGGGTCCACACACGTGATTTTCAGGATAGTGGGTCCACACACTTGATTTTCAGGATAGTGGGTCCACGCACGTGATTTTCAGGATAATGGGTCCACACACATGATTTTCAGGATAGTGGGTCCACACACGTGATTTTCAGGATATTGGGTCCACACACGTGATTTTCAGGATATTGGGTCCACACACGTGATTTTCAGGATAGTGGGTCTACACACATGATTTTCAGGATAGTGGGTCCACGCACGTGATTTTCAGGATATTGGGTCCACACACGTGATTTTCAGGATAGTGGGTCCACACACATGATTTTCAGGATAGTGGGTCCACGCACGTGATTTTCAGGATATTGGGTCCACACACGTGATTTTCAGGATAGTGGGTCCACACAAGTGATTTTCAGGATAGTGGGTCCACACACATGATTTTCAGGATAGTGGGTGCACACACATGATTTTCAGGATAGTGGGTCCACGCACATGATTTTCAGGATAGTGGGTCCACACACGTGATTTTCAGGATAGTGGGTCCACACACATGATTTTCAGGATAGTGGGTCCACACACGTGATTTTCAGGATAGTGGGTCCACACACATGATTTTCAGGATAGTGGGTGCACACACAATTTTCAGGATAGTGGGTCCACACACATGATTTTCAGGATAGTGGGTGCACACACATGATTTTGAGGATAGTGGGTGCACACACATGATTTTCAGGATATTGGGTCCATGCACATGGTTTTCAGGATAGTGCGTCCACGCACATGATTTTCAGGATAGTGGGTCCACACACAGGATAGTGGGTCCACGCACGTGATTTTCAGGATAGTGGGTCCACGCACGTGATTTTCAGGATAGTGGGTCCACACACGTTATTTTCAGGATATTGGGTCCACACACGTTATTTTCCGGATATTGGGTCCACACACGTGATTTTCAGGATATTGGGTCCACACACGTGATTTTCAGGATAGTGGGTCCACACACTTGATTTTCAGGATAGTGGGTCCACGCACGTGATTTTCAGGATAATGGGTCCACGCACATGATTTTCAGGATAGTGGGTCCACACACGTGATTTTCAGGATATTGGGTCCACACACGTGATTTTCAGGATATTGGGTCCACACACGTGATTTTCAGGATAGTGGGTCCACACACATGATTTTCAGGATAGTGGGTCCACGCACGTGATTTTCAGGATATTGGGTCCACACACGTGATTTTCAGGATAGTGGGTCCACACACATGATTTTCAGGACAGTGGGTCCACGCACGTGATTTTCAGGATATTGGGTCCACACACGTGATTTTCAGGATAGTGGGTCCACACAAGTGATTTTCAGGATAGTGGGTCCACACACATGATTTTCAGGATAGTGGGTGCACACACATGATTTTCAGGATAGTGGGTCCACGCACATGATTTTCAGGATAGTGGGTCCACACACGTGATTTTCAGGATAGTGGGTCCACACACATGATTTTCAGGATAGTGGGTCCACACACGTGATTTTCAGGATAGTGGGTCCACACACATGATTTTCAGGATAGTGGGTGCACACACAATTTTCAGGATAGTGGGTCCACACACATGATTTTCAGGATAGTGGGTGCACACACATGATTTTGAGGATAGTGGGTGCACACATGATTTTCATGATAGTGTGTCCATGCACATGATTTTCGGGATAGTGCGTCCACGCACATGATTGACAGTATAGTGGGTCGACACACATGATTTTCAGGATATTGGGTCCACACACATGATTTTCAGGATAGTGGGTCCACGCACGTGATTTTCAGGATAGTGGGTCCACACACATGATTTTTAGGATAGTGGGTTCATGCACATGATTTTCAGGATAGTGTGTCCACGCACATGATTTTCAGGATAGTGGGTGCACACACATGATTTTTAGGATAGTGGGTTCATGCACATGATTTTCAGGATAGTGGGTGCACACACATGATTTTCAGGATAGTTGGTCCATGCACATGATTTTCAGGATAGTGGGTCCACACACATGATTTTCAGGACAGTGGGTGCTCACACATGATTTTCAGGATAGTGGGTCCATGCACATGATTTTCGAGATAATGGGTCCACACACATGATTTTCAGGATTGGGTCCACACACGTGATTTTCAGGATATTGGGTCCACACACAAAGATTTTCAGGATATTGGGTCCACACACGTGATTTTCAGGATATTGGGTCCACACACGTGATTTTCAGGATAGTGGGTCCACACACTTGATTTTCAGGATAGTGGGTCCACGCACGTGATTTTCAGGATAATGGGTCCACACACATGATTTTCAGGATAGTGGGTCCACACACGTGATTTTCAGGATATTGGGTCCACACACGTGATTTTCAGGATATTGGGTCCACACACGTGATTTTCAGGATAGTGGGTCTACACACATGATTTTCAGGATAGTGGGTCCACGCACGTGATTTTCAGGATATTGGGTCCACACACGTGATTTTCAGGATAGTGGGTCCACACACATGATTTTCAGGATAGTGGGTCCACGCACGTGATTTTCAGGATATTGGGTCCACACACGTGATTTTCAGGATAGTGGGTCCACACAAGTGATTTTCAGGATAGTGGGTCCACACACATGATTTTCAGGATAGTGGGTGCACACACATGATTTTCGGGATAGTGGGTCCACGCACATGATTTTCAGGATAGTGGGTCCACACACGTGATTTTCAGGATAGTGGGTCCACACACATGATTTTCAGGATAGTGGGTCCACACACATGATTTTCAGGATAGTGGGTCCACACACATGATTTTCAGGATAGTGGGTGCACACACAATTTTCAGGATAGTGGGTCCACACACATGATTTTCAGGATAGTGGGTGCACACACATGATTTTGAGGATAGTGGGTGCACACACATGATTTTCAGGATAGTTGGTCCATGCACATGATTTTCAGGATAGTGGGTCCACACACATGATTTTCAGGACAGTGGGTGCTCACACATGATTTTCAGGATAGTGGGTCCATGCACATGATTTTCGAGATAATGGGTCCACACACATGATTTTCAGGATTGGGTCCACACACGTGATTTTCAGGATATTGGGTCCACACACAAAGATTTTCAGGATATTGGGTCCACACACGTGATTTTCAGGATATTGGGTCCACACACGTGATTTTCAGGATAGTGGGTCCACACACTTGATTTTCAGGATAGTGGGTCCACGCACGTGATTTTCAGGATAATGGGTCCACACACATGATTTTCAGGATAGTGGGTCCACACACATGATTTTCAGGATAGTGGGTCCACACACGTGATTTTCAATAGTGGGTCCACACACATGATTTTCAGGATAGTGGGTGCACACACAATTTTCAGGATAGTGGGTCCACACACATGATTTTCAGGATAGTGGGTGCACACACATGATTTTGAGGATAGTGGGTGCACACACATGATTTTCAGGATATTGGGTCCACACACGTGATTTTCAGGATAGTGTGTCCACGCACATCGTTTTCAGGATAGTGCGTCCACGCACATGATTTTCAGGATAGTGGGTCCACACACAGGATAGTGGGTCCACGCACGTGATTTTCAGGATAGTGGGTCCACGCACGTGATTTTCAGGATAGTGGGTGCACACACATGATTTTCATGATAGTGTGTCCATGCACATGATTTTCGGGATAGTGCGTCCACGCACATGATTGACAGTATAGTGGGTCGACACACATGATTTTCAGGATATTGGGTCCACACACATGATTTTCAGGGTAGTGGGTCCACGCACGTGATTTTCAGGATAGTGGGTCAACGCACGTGATTTTCAGGATGTTGGGTCCACACACGTGATTTTCAGGATATTGGGTCCACACACGTGATTTTCAGGATATTGGGTCCACACACGTGATTTTCAGGATATTGGGTCCACACACGTAATTTTCAGGATAATGGGTCCACACACGTGATTTTCAGGATAGTGGGTCCACACACATGATTTTCAGGATAGTGGGTCCACACATGATTTTCAGGATAGTGGATCCATGCACGTGATTTTCAGGATAGTGGGTCCACACACATGATTTTCAGGATAGTGGGTGCTCACACGTGATTTTCAGGAAAGTTGGTCCACGCACATGATTTTCAGGATAGTGAGTCCACACATGATTTTCAGGATAGTGGATCCATGCACATGATTTTCAGGATAGTGGGTGCTCACACATGATTTTCAGGATAGTGGGTCCATGCACATGATTTTAAGGTTAGTAGGTCCACGCACATGATTTTCAGGATAGAGAGTCCACACACGTGATTTTCAGGATAGTAGGTCCACGCACATGATTTTCAGGATAGAGAGTCCACACACGTGATTTTCAGGATAGAGAGTCCACACACATGATTTTCAGGATAGTGGGTCCATGCACATGATTTTCAGGATAGTGGGTCCACACACATGATTTTCAGGATAGTGGGTGCTCACACATGATTTTCAGGATAGTGGGTCCACACACATGATTTTCAGGATAGTGGGTCCACACACATGATTTTCAGGATAGTGGGTCCACACATGATTTTCAGGATAGTGGATCCATGCACGTGATTTTCAGGATAGTGGGTCCACACACATGATTTTCAGGATAGTGGGTGCTCACACGTGATTTTCAGGAAAGTTGGTCCACGCACATGATTTTCAGGATAGTGAGTCCACACATGATTTTCAGGATAGTGGATCCATGCACATGATTTTCAGGATAGTGCATGATTTTCAGGATAGTGGGTCCATGCACATGATTTTAAGGTTAGTAGGTCCACGCACATGATTTTCAGGATAGTGGGTGCACACATATGATTTTCAGGATAGTAGGTCCACGCACATGATTTTCAGGATAGAGAGTCCACACACGTGATTTTCAGGATAGAGAGTCCACACACATGATTTTCAGGATAGTGGGTCCATGCACATGATTTTCAGGATAGTGGGTCCACACACAAGATTTTCAGGATAGTGGGTGCTCACACATGATTTTCAGGATAGTGGGTCCACACACATGATTTTCAGGATAGTGGGTGCACACACATGATTTTGACAAACGTGATTTTCAGGATATTGGGTCCACACACGTGATGTTCAGGATATTGGGTCCACACACATGATTTTCAGGATAGTGGGTCCACGCACACACATGATTTTCAGGATAGATGGTCCACACACATGATTTTCAGGACAGTGGGTGCTCACACATGATTTTCAGGAAAGTGGGTCCATGCACATGATTTTCGAGATAATGGGTTCACACACATGATTTTCAGGATAGTGGGTCCACACACGTGATTTTCAGGGTATTGGGTCCACACACGTGATTTTCAGGGTATTGGGTCCACACACGTGATTTTCAGGATATTGGATCCACACACGTGATTTTCAGGATAGTGGGTCCACGCACGTGATTTTCAGGATATTGGGTCCACACACGTGATTTTCAGGATAGTGGGTCCACACACATGATTTTCAGGATAGTGGGTCCACGGATGTGATTTTCAGGATATTGGGTCGACACACGTGATTTTCAGGATAGTGGGTCCACACACGTGATTTTCAGGATAGTGGGTCCACACACATGATTTTCAGGATAGTGGATCCACACACGTGATTTTAAGGATAGTGGGTCCACACACGTGATTTTAAGGATAGTGGGTCCTCACACATGATTTTCAGGATAGTGGGCCAGTGCTTAGTGTAGGTGCCAGTGGTGCTTACTGTAGGTGCTAGTGGTGCTTAGTGTAGGCACCAGTGGTGCTTAGTGTAAGTGCCAGTGGTTGCTTAGTGTAGGTGCCAGTGCTGCTTTCCAAGCCATGAAGGCAGTTGCAATTGGCAGCCATTAAAAACATGATAATAAAAACATGATAATAAAGCCTGCTTGCTGGCCCTGTCCAACCAGAAGTAAAGTTCAATCCTCTATTGGGCATGTGCATACAAAGAATTGGTGCAAGGTTCAAATACTTCGATTTGATTTTTAAAAACAATTCCTCGACGTCTGAGTTTGCACCATATGTCCTTATGGAAGTTATTCGGTGAACCCTTCTACCAATTTAGGTGTGGTCAAAGTAGTTTGTAGGGCAACTAACCACACCTCCCAAACAATAATAACAACATCTATTAGCTGACATGTTAGGCACTTACACAAACATTCATGTATTGCTTAATGGACAAATATGAGGAGCATTACAATTTGTCTTCTCTCCTTCCTCCCCTCTCCATCGTTACCACACCTCCTCCTCCTCCCTCTCCCTCATCATTTCCCCTCCCTCCTCTTCCTCGTCCTCTCCTCTCCCCTCTCCCCCATTCCCTCTCCCACACCTCCTCTCTCATTCCCTTAGGTTGGGCCTGGCTACCCTCATGATGCACCTAAAGTCAAGTGTGACACGCAGGTCTGTCCAATACCCCTGTCCTTACAAAGCTCTTGTGATGTGTTTGTATGTATGTATGTACATGTATGTATGGATGCATGCATAGGTGCTAGCGAGTCATTGAAATATGGTAATTGTGTCAGCATCTATGTAAGTTTCCTCGTGCCCATGAAATATCTAATTTTGAACAAGCATGTGTATCGCAACCTCTATTATATTGCTTTGACACACTTTAAAAATGATGGCATAGTTCACCTCTTCCCCTCTCAAACCCCACCCCCCACCCCCCCCACCCCCCCAAAAAAATTAATTAAAATTTAAAAAAACGGATATGATGCACACTGGGACACTCTTGGCTGCCTAAATGGAGATTTCAGCTTCTATTAAATGGTGATTACAGCTTCTATTAAATGGTGATATCAGCTTCTATTGAATGGTGATTTCATCTTCTATTTTCCTCTCGGATAACTTTGGTTGGACAAACAATTCTGAGGTGCCACAGTGAAACAAATGTATTGATCTAAGCCACAGCTGGCCTGGTTGTAGCACATGGAGCCTACAATATTAACTCTTCCCATGGCCTGGTTGTAGCACATGGAGCCTACAATATTAACTCTTCCTATGACCTGGTTGTAGCACATGGAGCCTACAATATTAACTCTTCCTATGACCTGGTTGTAGCACATGGAGCCTACAATATTAACTCTTCCCATGGCCTGGTTGTAGCACATGGAGCCTACAATATTAACTCTTCCTATGACCTGGTTGTAGCACATGGAGCCTACAATATTAACTCTTCCTATGACCTGGTTGTAGCACATGGAGCCTACAATATTAACTCTTCCTATGACCTGGTTGTAGCACATGGAGCCTACAATATTAACTCTTCCCATGGCCTGGTTGTAGCACATGGAGCCTACAATATTAACTCTTCCCATGGCCTGGTTGTAGCACATGGAGCCTACAATATTAACTCTTCCCATGGCCTGGTTGTAGCACGTGGAGCCTACAATATTAACTCTTCCTATGACCTGGTTGTAGCACATGGAGCCTACAATATTAACTCTTCCTATGGCCTGGTTGTAGCACATGGAAATATTAACTCTTCCTCTGGCCTGGTTGTAGCACATGGAGCCTACAATATTAACTCTTCCTATGACCTGGTTGTAGCACATGGAGCCTACAATATTAACTCTTCCTATGACCTGGTTGTAGCACATGGAGCCTACAATATTAACTCTTCCTATGGCTTGGTTGTAGCACATGGAGCCTACAATACTAACTCTTCCTATGGCCTGGTTGTAGCACATGGAGCCTACAATATTAACTCTTCCTATGGCCTGGTTGTAGCACATGGAGCCTACAATATTAACTCTTCCTATGGCCTGGTTGTAGCACATGGAGCCTACAATATTAACTCTTCCCATGGCCTGGTTGTAGCACATGGAGCCTACAATATTAACTCTTCCTATGGCCTGGTTGTAGCACATGGAGCCTACAATATTAACTCTTCCTATGACCTGGTTGTAGCACATGGAGCCTACAATATTAACTCTTCCTATGGCCTGGTTGTAGCACATGGAAATATTAACTCTTCCTCTGGCCTGGTTGTAGCACATGGAGCCTACAATATTAACTCTTCCTATGACCTGGTTGTAGCACATGGAGCCTACAATATTAACTCTTCCCATGGCCTGGTTGTAGCACATGGAGCCTACAATATTAACTCTTCCTATGACCTGGTTGTAGCACATGGAGCCTACAATATTAACTCTTCCTATGACCTGGTTGTAGCACATGGAGCCTACAATATTAACTCTTCCTATGGCCTGGTTGTAGCACATGGAGCCTACAATATTAACTCTTCCTATGACCTGGTTTCCTATGACCTGGTTGTAGCACATGGAGCCTACAATATTAACTCTTCCCATGGCCTGGTTGTAGCACATGGAGCCTACAATATTAACTCTTCCTATGACCTGGTTGTAGCACATGGAGCCTACAATATTAACTCTTCCCATGGCCTGGTTGTAGCACATGGAGCCTACAATATTAACTCTTCCAATGGCCTGGTTGTGTAGCACATGGAGCCTACAATATTAACTCTTCTTTGGCTTCAACATATGAAACAGCTATGTTAGGTCATTGTACCAAAGCAGCCATTTTGTGGTGTTCTAGATAGGATTTAAGCTAGGCTCTGGACTGACTGGTCGAGCCAGCATTGGGCCCTGCTGTTTGTTCTTAGCTACAGTGTACTTAGAAAAATTTTCTAGAGATTACCATCCAGTATTCCATTTATTCTAGCTGCTCAAAACAACATACTGAAACTCCAGTACTGGCTCAAACAGGTAGTAGGGATCTAGCAGATTCCAGTTACACCAGTTATATTATAGCAAGTATAACAGAAATAGTAAGTAAGAGAAGGAAACTTTCCACTTACAGACGTGGTTTCCTCAAGGCTTGCTTCACTTAAACTTGTACTGAAATAACTCGAAGACAAACTGCTCCAGCAGAAACTCAAAAGAACAATTAACTAGTTTGAGCTTTGCCCGTTTTCCCCCTTTTTTTCCTTCTGTTCACTTGGAGGTCCATGCGCTTAGTGTGTGATATGATTTTATAAAATGCAGCCAGCGTTTGAAATAAACACGCTCTGTACCATATGTTTCTTCGACGTTTCTTTGGCCAATGGTCATGCGTTGCACGTACGTAATTTTTGGGGGGGGGGGGGGGGAGCCTTGTACTATAGCTGGTGTGCTGTTGTAAGCTGAATAAGTGGCTGTTCTGTTGATTTACTGAGAATCTTGTTCCTCTCTGCTATTTGATGTGTGCAGTTATCCTGTGCAACTATTACCAAGACTTTGAAGGAGGCTGTAGCTAGTCATGTAGTAAGTGGCAACTCTAATAATTAACCAACTCCAACTAGTGTGGTTTGCGAGGGGCAACTCAAATAATATACCAATACCAACAAGGTGTGGTTATTAAGGGGCGACTCTAATAATTAACCAACAACGACAAGATATTTCCAGCACTTCTAGAAGCACGCTCTCTTCTCTCCCTGCCTGGCATGTCTGCACGAGCCTTAGCTACGCATAATCTTACTTTTCCCGTAGGTAAGTAGGACTACATAATGAATGTTGTACAGTAGAACACATGTTTTATCAGAGAACTATATTGTTTAAAAGGGAATGAAAGTGACTCGTATACATATGTACTACAACCAGTTAGACAACCCTTTACCTTTTGAATTGTGCATTGTTAATTATTTATCATCAATGTATATTGGTAAACATGGTAAAGGGTTTTAGTCGACACGGGTGCAGTCTTGTTTCCTTGCCTTTTTAACGTTGCAAAAATTAATTTCTGCATCTTGGAATCAGCTTTTTGGTTAAACCTTAAAGCATATTATTATGAAGTCAACTGAAAGTCATTGTATAATTATCTGTTGTTGTTGGTGTTGTTGTTGTTGTGTGCATACGAATAAACATTAGATATTTAGGACGAAATAGTTCTTGGCCCTTTTAAGTGGTCTAGAATATGGCACCCATGTTTCCAGTTTTAGTCCATCTGAGCTTTCTACATATGTGTGTGTGTGTGTATGCATTATTGTACGTGCATGCGTGTGTCTGTATGTGTGTGCATTATTGTATATATGTGTGTAAATATGTGTGTGTGTGTGTTGTCTTTCTGCATGCCTGCTGCTATGTACCTTGTCCTTTATGGACTCCACAACCAAGTGAAATGAAACACCTTTACCAGTTTTCAATCCCCGTATGCAGGGGTGTATTTAGGGGGGGCGGGGGGGGGGCATTCGCCCCCCCCCCCTTGTATCATTCTCGCCCCCCCCCCTTGAAATTAGAGAGATTTTTTTAAATAATGTCAAGAAAGGTGTAATACAAGAAAGGTGTAATAAGCTTATGATATCAGGTTCAAATGATAGGAATGTCAAACTGAGGTTCTTCTTGGTTTTCTCTGCCATACATGTACGTCCACAATCTCTTCAAGGTCGCTCTCAGAGAGTACTTCTGGTGCCTCTATAGCAATCCTCATAAGGTGAGAAAGGCTGCAGTCACTTAGAGAATTACGCAAACGAGTCTTGATCATCTTCATCTGTGAGAAGCTTCTCTCCACAGAAGCAGTAGAAACTGGAATCGATAAGCAGATGGAGGCAATCTTGTGCAAATTGGGAAACATGGCCTTGAGCATGTCGTTTGAAACAAGTTCTTTCAGCTGTGATGCAGTAGTATCCCGTGGTTGCTTGACTAACAGCTGGCGGAATGTTTTCCACTCTGTAAGTATTTCAGTGGAAATCATGGCTGTCTTCACTGTTTCTTCTCCATCCAATGTTTCTGCATCTCTATCTTCTCCGTAGTGAGCAATCAGTTTCTCAACAGACGTGTCTCCATAAGTGGGAAAAGATACTGAATCTGGTTTTGGAACTTTCCGTGGATCGAATATAGACAATGCTGATACAACAGCGTTGGATGAAGAAAATCGGCTTGTTATGTTGGCCTTTAAATCAGCAACAAAAGGCTTACCAACAACATTCTGGAACGAAAGTATTTTATCAGCGTCAATAGACACCTTTGTAGATGACTTCAAGTCTTCAACGTTTTCAAGAAGCTCCAACACCCAGTTCGCTCCAGGCAAAACTGCATCATCCAAGGATTTAACAGTAGCATCAACAAGGAATGATATCAACGAGAGGTCAAGCTGCTCTGCCTGAAGTGCTTTGCTGAGCTTGGCTACTTGTGGTAGAGTGAAATCAAGCAAATATATAGCTGCAATCGTAGACAATTTGCAGAGGGCACCATGGATTCCAAGAGCTTCTGGCTCGTGGGACGTCTCGTAGATGTTCCCAATGGTGATTACAATTGCAGAATAACTTGCTTTGACAGCTTTGACACACCTTTCATGTGCCAGCCAGCGTGTGTCAGATGGCTTGATCACTTTCATTTCTGGAAGTTCAAGAACGTGCTGTACCTCCTTCAGACACTCTGCTCGCTTGGGGGAATTGCGAAAATGCTTCCAAAGAGTAGTCAATGTTCTGTAAACATGAGCAATTCCAGGAGTTTTATTGGCAGCTTGCACACAAGCCAACTGCAGTAAGTGACAGTGGCAGTGTATAAACAGAGCGTGAGGAGTATGTTTCTTGATACGTGCCTGAACCCCGGTCTTTCGTCCAGAAAAAGTTGCAGCTCCATCAAATCCCAATCCAACTATTCTTCCGACTTGTAGACCTTTCTTCTTTAAACAATCGATGAGATTAGAATAGATGGTCTCTGCATCAGCCTTCTTCAATGGAATAAGCTCCAGAAAGCACTCTACTGGTACACCATCTTCCTCCCAGCGGCAAAACACAGACAATTCTTCTACGTTGGTGACATCTGTGCACTCATCTGCCATGAGGCTGTACATAGGTGCCTTTTGAAGTCGCTTCAGAATCGACTCCTCCACCCATGTCCCCAATGATTCGATGAATTCAACCACAGCCACTCTTGATGTGTACACAGCATTTCTTGGTGCAGTTTCTAAGAATTGCTTCAAATGTTGGCTGCCACATCGAACCACCACGTCAACCAGCTTCTCAAATTTTGTCGAATGTGCAACTTGTTCTTTCGTAAGAAAATGAGTGAGTAGGATCAGGCACTTCACTGCAGCTCTGTTCTGAGCTCTTTTGCGAGCTAAAACATTCTGGAGTTGCTGTACAACTGTTCCACCTTTGGCTGCTCCTTTAGCTGCAAAAAGAGCTTGAGTTGCATGGATATGGAAGTCACTTCTCGCATGAGCTTTCATTTTTTCAACAGCTTTCTTCCAATTTCTGCAAGGTTGTGTGACCCACACTCCTCCAGTACGCTGCAGACCAGATTGCTTGCAAACCTTGCAAAAGGCACCATCGCTATCCTCGTCATAATAGAGCCAACTGAAATCTTTCTCCCAGCTCTTAGAGTATTTTCTCTTCGTGGATACAGAAGAGCGGTGTTTGTTTTGCTTGCTTTTCTTTGAAGGTGGAGGACTAAGGCTAGGACTAGATGCCTCGACATGCTCAGAGCTATCTGTTCTGCTATCTTCGCTATCGCTGCTATTAGCATGAGAAGAGGCTTGAGAAGTACTTGCAAAGTATGAGCGAATATCCATATTAATATGAAGAGAAATCAGCTAGTAAGGTTTCTTTTATAGAGACTTTAAGACCATGACATAATGGACTGAGTTAAAAATACTGAGAGAGAGTGGGAAAGAAGGAGGGAACTGAAGAAGTGACAAACCTACAAAGGAGAACACGTGGTGGTGTGTGATGACTTTAAGACCATGACATAATGGACTGAGTTAAAAATACTGAGAGAGAGTGGGAAAGAAGGAGGGAACTGAAGAAGTGACAAACCTACAAAGGAGAACACGTGGTGGCGTGTGATGACATCATGTCTAAGATTAGACTTGAAGACCATGACATAATGGACCGAGTTAAAAATACTGAGAGAGAGGGAGTGGGAAAGAAGGAGAAACAAAAGAAGTGACAAACCTACAAAGGAGAGCACGTGGTGGTGTGTGATGTCATCGTGTCATGACACATGCTCTCCTTTTTCCAAGCAGCTACAATATCATGAGAAATATATACAGTCTAGCCATAGTTCGGTATAGCATAATGCCATTGGTAGTCAGTCAAAATAGCTATCCTCAGACATTGTAAAAGCAAAAAAAATATGGGGGGATCTTCCCCCCAGACCCCCCTTTTACGACTTATGAACATGTTAAGAAAATATTAACAAAAATTAGGGCACCAAGTGACCAACCATTTCCACCCCCCCCCCCCCCCCCCCTAGAGAACTAGAGAAAAATTGTGTATGAAACCTGTTGTCCATGATTTTGTAAGAAAATGCATGGAATGCAACATAATTCGATTTCACAAAAGCCCACCTCCATTATACGAGTGACAAGTGACTATATCTAATCTATATATGCTGATTGCCGTAGCATGCAACTTCAGCAAATATTTAAGATGGAATGTTGTACTAAAGATTTTAGAAAAAGTGCATGCCATCATAAGTAGCAGCTATATATACAGTTAGTACTGCAAAAATACCTGTGGGTAAAACACTTTCGTACTCCACGCGGAAGCCCAGGGTGCACGTCCCCTTTCCGCACCATCCAGGCTCTCCGCCCCCCCCCTTATTTTTCCATATCTCAAGTTCGCCCCCCCCTTGGCAAAATTTCTGTATACAACCCTGCGTATGTATACAGTAACTTGTATTGAAAGTGCATGAATGTTTATACAGTGGACCATATTCCTTCAATTTGACTATGCACCAAATACTATCTTGAATGAAGTACTACAGTCATAGATTAGTCCGTGCATGCCTAATTATAATTCCATTGCAATGGGCATGCTCATAAGTGATCACATGAGTATAATATTACGAAGCATATATATCATATATTCTCTAATGGAAGCCATGGTTACTAATTACTTCTGTCCAATTGGTTACTATTAGAAGGCTGGTTACAATTAGAAGGCTGGTTACTTTTCATTGCTGTAGTGAAGGAGTTCAAGTGCCTGTTTGAAGCACTTCTAATCGTTTGGGTGCCATGCCTCAACCTGTTAAGTGCTTTCACCTGGAAAGCAAAAATCAAGAGTTTAATACCTGCTTGTGCCCAGAACATTTCCCCCCAACCCCCAGATTTCCCCCCCTCATCTTCAGTTTAATGAGCGATGTGTCTTATTGCTATATACATGTATTTGACTCCATGGTTACAATTGGAAGGGTAGTTACTACATATTACCAATTGGCAAGCTTGTGAGCTAAACCAATAGAGCTTGCCATTGAATAGTGCACACAGCTTGGCAGATGCAGAAAAGAGTTCGATTGATGATATATGTGTATCACATGTGCAGTAAAAAATTACATATCCACCTACTGTAGGTATACATCTATAATTGGTAATGGTCATCAATATAATAAGTCCAGCCATATCCAATAGTCCCATAATTATATTAGCATGGTGCTGTATCACACTGTGAATTGTTGCAGGTCTACCACCCTAACATTGACCTGGAAGGGAATGTTTGTCTCAACATCCTGAGGTAAGTAGTCTGTCTAAATTATCATGGTGGACTGCAGTACTGATAGCACATGCTTGAAATCTTGTTTATTGTGTAACCCTCTTGGCCATCAATGATTAACCCTCTCACTGTCAGCATTGTGGAGAATTATTTAAAATTTAACACAGCCACATTAAAAAATTAATATCAAATCAGATATTTAGCTGAACCATTTACCATTTTGTCATGTGATAGCATGATTGTTTTAGAAGGTGTGGTCAAAAGGTATGACCACAAACTGACCACAGCATATGAATATAATTATGAAAACAAAGGTCATGATTAGTAGTGCCATAACTTCTCCATAGTTCATGTTATGGACTCGATATGTGGCTCATAAAATAGCTCTATCCATATCCTTTCTTTTGCTTCTAAGAACCTAGGAATATACATTACTATACAAAAGTTATGCCAACCCATAATAAGGTCTTCATAAATTGACCACAAAAATGTCCTTATTTATCAACAAGAACTTTGCCAATAGAACATTCAGTAAACATTTGATATAATTGTTTGACATAATGTAATCGAAAGAAATTTTGGGTGGAGTTTGTGGTGAAATCAGTGTCTGTGGCAAAAGTCAACCAAGTTGTGGAAAGCATGGAAACAATTCCGATCCTCCATAATGCAAAGGTGAACATTGCAGTATTTGCATTGCACACGACTATCTCCGGGGTAGGAATGGATGCCTTCACATTCTTCGTCACTTGATTCATCACCAGAAATGTCCCAAGCTGCCCTAGTCACTTGGGAAATAACTTCAGCTATTGACAGTCTCTTCTCCATCGTTGATATCGTCCCACTGAAAATTGTTCATGTTTTAAATATAATTTCATTCGGTTTCCTCCGTCCAACTGTCGTAATTTTTTTGGGTGTAAATAGAGTTTGAATTCAGCTATCTTTTAATATAAAAATTATTGCCTATTGACAAATGCTTATATTTTATTTTATTTTTCAAAGCCGTGGCGCCGTATGGCGCTATTGACAGTGAGAGGGTTAATGCAAAGTTGATTTTGCTACTTGCAGACCCGAGATTAAAATGTTGAAAGTTAATTTTGCTACTCAGGTATTTTAAAAGCTAATAATTTTAGCTATGAATTTTGCGTGAGTTAATTTTGCAACTGGTGGGCTTAAAACTAAAAAGTGCTGAATAATTCATGAGTTAATTTTGCTATCGGTGGACTAAAACTGAGTGTTGAATAATGCATGAGCTAATTCTCCACTGGCCAAAAGTGTTGAATAATGCACGAGCTAATTCTCCACTGGCCAAAAGTGTTGAATAATGCATGAGCACTGGCCAAAAGTGTTGAATAATGCATGAGCTAATTCTCCACTGGCCAAAAGTGTTGACTAATGCATGAGCTAATTCTCCACTGGCCAAAAGTGTTGCATGAGCGGCCAAAAGTGTTGAATAATGCATGAGCTAATTCTCCACTGGCCAAAAGTGTTGACTAATGCATGAGCTAATTCTCCACTGGCCAAAAGTGTTGACTAATGCATGAGCTAATTCTCCACTGGCCAAAAGTGTTGACTAATGCATGAGCTAATTCTCCACTGGCCAAAAGTGTTGCATGAGCGGCCAAAAGTGTTGAATAATGCATGAGCTAATTCTCCACTGGCCAAAAGTGTTGACTAATGCATGAGCTAATTCTCCACTGGCCAAAAGTGTTGCATGAGCGGCCAAAAGTGTTGAATAATGCATGAGCTAATTCTCCACTGGCCAAAAGTGTTGAATAATGCATGAGCTAATTCTCCACTGGCCAAAAGTGTTGACTAATGCATGAGCTAATTCTCCACTGGCCAAAAGTGTTGACTAATGCATGAGCTAATTCTCCACTGGCCAAAAGTGTTGCATGAGCGGCCAAAAGTGTTGAATAATGCATGAGCTAATTCTCCACTGGCCAAAAGTGTTGAATAATGCATGAGCTAATTCTCCACTGGCCAAAAGTGTTGACTAATGCATGAGCTAATTCTCCACTGGCCAAAAGTGTTGACTAATGCATGAGCTAATTCTCCACTGGCCAAAAGTGTTGCATGAGCGGCCAAAAGTGTTGAATAATGCATGAGCTAATTCTCCACTGGCCAAAAGTGTTGACTAATGCATGAGCTAATTCTCCACTGGCCAAAAGTGTTGCATGAGCGGCCAAAAGTGTTGAATAATGCATGAGCTAATTCTCCACTGGCCAAAAGTGTTGACTAATGCATGAGCTAATTCTCCACTGGCCAAAAGTGTTGACTAATGCATGAGCTAATTCTCCACTGGCCAAAAGTGTTGCATGAGCGGCCAAAAGTGTTGAATAATGCATGAGCTAATTCTCCACTGGCCAAAAGTGTTGACTAATGCATGAGCTAATTCTCCACTGGCCAAAAGTGTTGCATGAGCGGCCAAAAGTGTTGAATAATGCATGAGCTAATTCTCCACTGGCCAAAAGTGTTGAATAATGCATGAGCTAATTCTCCACTGGCCAAAAGTGTTGACTAATGCATGAGCTAATTCTCCACTGGCCAAAAGTGTTGACTAATGCATGAGCTAATTCTCCACTGGCCAAAAGTGTTGCATGAGCGGCCAAAAGTGTTGAATAATGCATGAGCTAATTCTCCACTGGCCAAAAGTGTTGACTAATGCATGAGCTAATTCTCCACTGGCCAAAAGTGTTGCATGAGCGGCCAAAAGTGTTGAATAATGCATGAGCTAATTCTCCACTGGCCAAAAGTGTTGACTAATGCATGAGCTAATTCTCCACTGGCCAAAAGTGTTGACTAATGCATGAGCTAATTCTCCACTGGCCAAAAGTGTTGACTAATGCATGAGCTAATTCTCCACTGGCCAAAAGTGTTGAATAATGCATGAGCTAATTCTCCACTGGCCAAAAGTGTTGACTAATGCATGAGCTAATTCTCCACTGGCCAAAAGTGTTGAATAATGCATGAGCTAATTCTCCACTGGCCAAAAGTGTTGCATGAGCGGCCAAAAGTGTTGAATAATGCATGAGCTAATTCTCCACTGGCCAAAAGTGTTGCATGAGTGGTCAAAAGTGTTGAATAATGCATGAGCTAATTCTCCACTGGCCAAAAGTGTTGAATAATGCATGAGCTAATTCTCCACTGGCCAAAAGTGTTGCATGAGCGGCCAAAAGTGTTGAATAATGCATGAGCTAATTCTCCACTGGCCAAAAGTGTTGAATAATGCATGAGCTAATTCTGCTAATTGATTCAAATCTAAATAATGCACTAGTTGCTGAGTTGAACCTTGTTGGATATTGTTGTGTATAGTGCAGCTGGCACGTCGCTTCATAATGATGAGTGTCTCCGGGCTAACAGGAAGGGGTGGAGTTTATTTAAAGATGGCGGTTCTAGCACTGAGTGTTCTCATAGAGATTAGCTTTGCATGTGAAAAGTGAAAATGTAAAAATTACCTCATGACATCAAAAGCAAGAAGGAACACACAACACGAACAAAACAACAATAATAACTAGCTGCAGGTAATAACTTGAAATTAACTCTCTCGATGCTTCGACTAGATGCTCTGGTCTTCATCAGGAACAATCAGTCGAAACATCGAGAGAGTAAATGTGGAGTTGATTATATTGAGAATGTCATTGTAATTTCATTATAATTTAGCATTCGTTGAGAATAACTACGTGGATTATATTAGCTGGTGGATTGCCATGAGCACTCACGGGCAGACGCATACTTGGACGTTATTCATGAAAAAAATTTAAAAGGTGAAATTTTGTAACAGCAGATTTTTTACCTGCAAAAATTTAAAAGGTGAAATTTTGTAACAGCAGATTTTTTACCTGCACGTGCCAAGTAGATTGCTCTGTCGTTTAAATGGCTGTATCTCTTCCCAGGCATTTACTGCTGTGTCTTGAAGCTCTTCAGCTGAGGAAAGCTGCCGATGCACCTCAGCTTATTATGTGCCACTCTGAATCCCTTTCCTCTTGAGAAAAGAAGCACTCCTAGATGAAGGGGCACTCCTAGATGAAGGGTCACTCCTAGATGAAGGGGCACTCCTAGATGAAGGGGCACTAGATGAAGGGGTACTCCTAGATGAAGGGGCACTCCTAGATGAAGGGGCACTCCTAGATGAAGGGGCACTCCTAGATGAAGGGGTACTCCTAGATGAAGGGGCACTCCTAGATGAAGGGGCACTCCTAGATGAAGGGGCACTAGATGAAGGGGCACTCCTAGATGAAGGGGCACTAGATGAAGGGGCACTCCTAGATGAAGGGGCACTCCTAGATGAAGGGGCACTAGATGAAGGGGCACTCCTAGATGAAGGGGTACTCCTAGATGAAGGGGCACTCCTAGATGAAGGGGCACTCCTAGATGAAGGGGCACTCCTAGATGAAGGGGCACTCCTAGATGAAGGGGCACTCCTAGATGAAGGGGCACTAGATGAAGGGGCACTCCTAGATGAAGGGGCACTCCTAGATGAAGGGGCACTAGATGAAGGGGCACTCCTAGATGAAGGGGTACTCCTAGATGAAGGGACACTCCTAGATGAAGGGGCACTAGATGAAGGGGCACTCCTAGATGAAGGGGCACTCCTAGATGAAGGGGCACTAGATGAAGGGGTACTCCTAGATGAAGGGGCACTCCTAGATGAAGGGGCACTAGATGAAGGGGCACTAGATGAAGGGGTACTCCTAGATGAAGGGGCACTAGATGAAGGGGCACTCCTAGATGAAGGGGCACTAGATGAAGGGGCACTAGATGAAGGGGTACTCCTAGATGAAGGGGCACTAGATGAAGGGGCACTCCTAGATGAAGGGGCACTAGATGAAGGGGCACTAGATGAAGGGGCACTCCTAGATGAAGGGGCACTAGATGAAGGGGCACTCCTAGATGAAGGGGCACTAGATGAAGGGGCACTCCTAGATGAAGGGGCACTAGATGAAGGGGTACTCCTAGATGAAGGGGCACTCCTAGATGAAGGGGCACTCCTAGATGAAGGGGCACTCCTAGATGAAGGGGCACTCCTAGATGAAGGGGCACTCCTAGATGAAGGGGCACTCCTAGATGAAGGGGCCTAGATGAAGGGGCACTAGATGAAGGGGCACTCCTAGATGAAGGGGCACTCCTAGATGAAGGGGCACTCCTACATGAAGGGGCACTAGATGAAGGGGCACTCCTAGATGAAGGGGCACTCCTAGATGAAGGGGCACTCCTAGATGAAGGGGCACTCCTAGATGAAGGGGCACTCCTAGATGAAGGGGCACTCCTAGATGAAGGGGCACTAGATGAAGGGGCACTCCTAGATGAAGGGGCACTAGATGAAGGGGCACTCCTAGATGAAGGGGCACTCCTAGATGAAGGGGCACTCCTAGATGAAGGGGCACTAGATGAAGGGGCACTCCTAGATGAAGGGGCACTAGATGAAGGGGCACTCCTAGATGAAGGGGCACTCCTAGATGAAGGGGTACTCCTAGATGAAGGGGCACTCCTAGATGAAGGGGCCCTAGATGAAGGGGTACTCCTAGATGAAGGGGCACTAGATGAAGGGGTACTCCTAGATGAAGGGGCACTCCTAGATGAAGGGGTACTCCTAGATGAAGGGGCACTCCTAGATGAAGGGGCACTCCTAGATGAAGGGGCACTCCTAGATGAAGGGGCACTCCTAGATGAAGGGGCACTCCTAGATGAAGGGGTACTCCTAGATGAAGGGGCACTCCTAGATGAAGGGGCCCTAGATGAAGGGGTACTCCTAGATGAAGGGGCACTAGATGAAGGGGTACTCCTAGATGAAGGGGCACTCCTAGATGAAGGGGTACTCCTAGATGAAGGGGCACTCCTAGATGAAGGGGCACTCCTAGATGAAGGAGCACTCCTAGATGAAGGGGCACTAGATGAAGGGGCACTAGATGAAGGGGCACTCCTAGATGAAGGGGCACTCCTAGATGAAGGGGCACTAGATGAAGGGACACTCCTAGATGAAGGGGCACTAGATGAAGGGGCACTCCTAGATGAAGGGGCACTAGATGAAGGGACACTCCTAGATGAAGGGGCACTCCTAGATGAAGGGGCACTCCTAGATGAAGGGGCACTCCTAGATGAAGGGGCCCTAGATGAAGGGGTACTCCTAGATGAAGGGGTACTCCTAGATGAAGGGGCACTCCTAGATGAAGGGGCACTCCTAGATGAAGGGGCCCTAGATGAAGGGGCACTCCTAGATGAAGGGGCACTCCTAGATGAAGGGGCCCTAGATGAAGGGGCACTCCTAGATGAAGGGGCACTCCTAGATGAAGGGGCACTAGATGAAGGGGCACTCCTAGATGAAGGGACACTCCTAGATGAAGGGGCACTCCTAGATGAAGGGGCACTCCTAGATGAAGGGGCACTCCTAGATGAAGGGGCCCTAGATGAAGGGGCACTCCTAGATGAAGGGGCACTCCTAGATGAAGGGGCACTCCTAGATGAAGGGGCACTAGATGAAGGGGCACTCCTAGATGAAGGGACACTCCTAGATGAAGGGGCACTCCTAGATGAAGGGGCACTCCTAGATGAAGGGGCACTCCTAGATGAAGGGGCACTCCTAGATGAAGGGGCACTAGATGAAGGGGCACTCCTAGATGAAGGGGCACTCCTAGATGAAGGGGTACTCCTAGATGAAGGGGCACTAGATGAAGGAGCACTCCTAGATGAAGGGGCACTCCTAGATGAAGGGGCACTCCTAGATGAAGGGGCCCTAGATGAAGGGGCACTCCTAGATGAAGGGGTACTCCTAGATGAAGGGGCAATCCTAGATGAAGGGGCACTCCTAGATGAAGGGGCACTCCTAGATGAAGGGACACTCCTAGATGAAGGGGCACTCCTAGATGAAGGGGCACTCCTAGATGAAGGGGCACTCCTAGATGAAGGGGCACTCATAGATGAAGGGGCCCTAGATGAAGGGGCACTCCTAGATGAAGGGGCACTCCTAAATGAAGGGGCACTCCTAGATGAAGGGGCACTCCTAGATGAAGGGGCAATCCTAGATGAAGGGGCACTCCTAGATGAAGGGGCACTCCTAGATGAAGGGACACTCCTAGATGAAGGGGCACTCCTAGATGAAGGGACACTCCTAGATGAAGGGGCACTCCTAGATGAAGTGGCACTCCTAGATGAAGGGGCACTCCTAGATGAAGGGCCACTCCTAGATGAAGGGGCACTAGATGAAGGGGCACTCCTAGATGAAGGGGCACTAGATGAAGGGGCACTCCTAGATGAAGGGGCACTCCTAGATGAAGGGGCACTCCTAGATGAAGGGGTACTCCTAGATGAAGGGGCACTCCTAGATGAAGGGGCACTCCTAGATGAAGGGGCACTCCTAGATGAAGTGGCACTAGATGAAGGGGCACTCCTAGATGAAGGGGCCCTCCTAGATGAAGGGGTACTCCTAGATGAAGGGGCCCTAGATGAAGGAGCACTCCTAGATGAAGGGGCACTCCTAGATGAAGGGGCACTCCTAGATGAAGGGGCACTCCTAGATGAAGGGGCACTCCTAGATGAAGGAACACTCCTAGATGAAGGGGCACTCCTAGATGAAGGGGTACTCCTAGATGAAGGGGCACTCCTAGATGAAGGGGCACTCCTAGATGAAGGGGCACTCCTAGATGAAGGGGCACTCCTAGATGAAGGGGCACTCCTAGATGAAGGGGCACTCCTAGATGAAGGGGCACTCCTAGATGAAGGGGCACTCCTAGATGAAGGGGTACTCCTAGATGAAGGGGCACTCCTAGATGAAGGGGCACTCCTAGATGAATGGGCACTCTTAGATGAAGGGGCACTCCTAGATGAAGGGGTACTCCTAGATGAAGGGGCACTAGATGAAGGGGCACTCCTAGATGAAGGGGCACTCCTAGATGAAGGGGTACTCCTAGATGAAGGGGCACTAGATGAAGGAGCACTCCTAGATGAAGGGGCACTCCTAGATGAAGGGGCACTCCTAGATGAAGGGGCCCTAGATGAAGGGGCACTCCTAGATGAAGGGGTACTCCTAGATGAAGGGGCAATCCTAGATGAAGGGGCACTCCTAGATGAAGGGGCACTCCTAGATGAAGGGACACTCCTAGATGAAGGGGCACTCCTAGATGAAGGGGCACTCCTAGATGAAGGGGCACTCCTAGATGAAGGGGCACTCATAGATGAAGGGGCCCTAGATGAAGGGGCACTCCTAGATGAAGGGGCACTCCTAAATGAAGGGGCACTCCTAGATGAAGGGGCACTCCTAGATGAAGGGGCACTCCTAGATGAAGGGGCACTCCTAGATGAAGGGGCACTCCTAGATGAAGGGGCACTCCTAGATGAAGGGACACTCCTAGATGAAGGGGCACTCCTAGATGAAGTGGCACTCCTAGATGAAGGGGCACTCCTAGATGAAGGGCCACTCCTAGATGAAGGGGCACTAGATGAAGGGGCACTCCTAGATGAAGGGGCACTAGATGAAGGGGCACTCCTAGATGAAGGGGCACTCCTAGATGAAGGGGCACTCCTAGATGAAGGGGTACTCCTAGATGAAGGGGCACTCCTAGATGAAGGGGCACTCCTAGATGAAGGGGCACTCCTAGATGAAGTGGCACTAGATGAAGGGGCACTCCTAGATGAAGGGGCCCTCCTAGATGAAGGGGTACTCCTAGATGAAGGGGCCCTAGATGAAGGAGCACTCCTAGATGAAGGGTCACTCCTAGATGAAGGGGCACTCCTAGATGAAGGGGCACTCCTAGATGAAGGGGCACTCCTAGATGAAGGGGCACTCCTAGATGAAGGGGCACTCCTAGATGAAGGGGCACTCCTAGATGAAGGGGCACTCCTAGATGAAGGGGCACTCCTAGATGAAGGGGCACTCCTAGATGAAGGGGCACTCCTAGATGAAGGGGCACTCCTAGATGAAGGGGCACTCCTAGATGAAGGGGTACTCCTAGATGAAGGGGCACTCCTAGATGAAGGGGCACTCCTAGATGAATGGGCACTCTTAGATGAAGGGGCACTCCTAGATGAAGGGGTACTCCTAGATGAAGGGGCACTCCTAGATGAAGGGGCACTCCTAGATGAAGGGGTACTCCCAGATGAAGGGGCACTCCTAGATGAAGGGGCACTCCTAGATGAAGGGGCACTCCTAGATGAAGGGGCACTCCTAGATGAAGGGGTACTCCTAGATGAAGGGGCACTCCTAGATGAAGGGGTACTCCTAGATGAAGGGGCACTCCTAGATGAAGGGGCACTCCTAGATGAAGAGGCACTCCTAGATGAAGGGGCACTCCTAGATGAAGGGGTACTCCTAGATGAAGGGGCACTCCTAGATGAAGGGGCACTCCTAGATGAAGGGGCACTCCTAGATGAAGGGGTACTCCTAGATGAAGGGGCACTCCTAGATGAAGGGGCACTCCTAGATGAAGGGGCACTTCTAGATGAAGGGGCACTAGATGAAGGGGCACTCCTAGATGAAGGGGCACTCCTAGATGAAGGGGCACTCCTAGATGAAGGGGCACTCCTAGATGAAGGGGCACTCCTAGATGAAGGGGCACTAGATGAAGTCCTAGATGAAGGGGCACTCCTAGATGAAGGGGCACTAGATGAAGGGGCACTCCTAGATGAAGGGGCACTCCTAGATGAAGGGGCACTCCTAGATGAAGGGGCACTCCTAGATGAAGGGGCACTCCTAGATGAAGGGGCACTCCTAGATGAAGGGGCACTAGATGAAGGGGCACTCCTAGATGAAGGGGCACTCCTAGATGAAGGGGCACTCCTAGATGAAGGGGCACTCCTAGATGAAGGGGTACTCCTAGATGAAGGGGCACTCCTAGATGAAGGGGCACTCCTAGATGAAGGGGCACTCCTAGATGAAGGGGCACTAGATGAAGGGGCACTCCTAGATGAAGGGGCACTCCTAGATGAAGGGGCACTCCTAGATGAAGGGGCACTCCTAGATGAAGGGGCACTCCTAGATGAAGGGGCACTCCTAGATGAAGGGGCACTAGATGAAGGGGCACTCCTAGATGAAGGGGCACTCCTAGATGAAGGGGCACTCCTAGATGAAGGGGCACTCCTAGATGAAGGGGTACTCCTAGATGAAGGGGCACTCCTAGATGAAGGGGCACTCCTAGATGAAGGGGCACTCCTAGATGAAGGGGCACTCCTAGATGAAGGGGCACTCCTAGATGAAGGGGCACTCCTAGATGAAGGGGCACTCCTAGATGAAGGGGCACTAGATGAAGGGGCACTCCTAGATGAAGGGGCACTAGATAAAGGGGCACTCCTAGATGAAGGGGCACTAGATGAAGGGGCACTAGATGAAGGGGCACTCCTAGATGAAGGGGCACTAGATGAAGGGGCACTCCTAGATGAAGGGGCACTCCTAGATGAAGGGGCACTCCTAGATGAAGGGGCACTCCTAGATGAAGGGGCCCTAGATGAAGGGGCACTCCTAGATGAAGGGGCACTCCTAGATGAAGGGGCACTCCTCAATGAAGGGACACTCCTAGATGAAGTGGCACTCCTAGATGAAGGGGTACTCCTAGATGAAGGGGCCCTAGATGAAGGGGCACTCCTAGATGAAGGGGCACTCCTAGATGAAGGGGCACTCCTAGATGAAGGGGTACTCCTAGATGAAGGGGCACTAGATGAAGGGGCACTCCTAGATGAAGGGGCACTCCTAGATGAAGGGGCACTCCTAGATGAAGGGGCACTCCTAGATGAAGGGGCACTAGATGAAGGGGCACTCCTAGATGAAGTGGCACTAGATGAAGGGGCACTCCTAGATGAAGGGGTACTCCTAGATGTAGGGGCACTCCTAGATGAAGGGCACTCCTAGATGAAGGGGCACTCCTAGATGAAGAGGCACTCCTAGATGAAGGTGCACTCCTAGATGAAGGGGCACTCCTAGATGAAGGGGCACTCCTAGATGAAGGGGCACTCCTAGATGAAGGGGTACTCCTAGATGAAGGGGTACTCCTAGATGAAGGGCACTCCTAGATGAAGGGGCACTCCTAGATGAAGAGGCACTCCTAGATGAAGGGGTACTAGATGAAGGGGCACTCCTAGATGAAGGGGTACTCCTAGATGAAGGGGCACTAGATGAAGGGGCACTCCTAGATGAAGGGGTACTCCTAGATGAAGGGGCACTCCTAGATGAAGTGGCACTCCTAGATGAAGGGGCACTCCTAGATGAAGGGCCACTCCTAGATGAAGGGGTACTAGATGAAGGGGCACTCCTAGATGAAGGGGCACTAGATGAAGGGGCACTCCTAGATGAAGGGGTACTCCTAGATGAAGGGGCACTAGATGAAGGGGCACTCCTAGATGAAGGGGCACTCCTAGATGAAGGGGTACTCCTAGATGAAGGGGCACTCCTAGATGAAGGGGCACTCCTAGATGAAGGGGCACTAGATGAAGGGGCACTCCTAGATGAAGGGGCACTAGATGAAGGGGCACTCCTAGTTGAAGGGGTACTCCTAGATGAAGGGGCACTCCTAGATGAAGGGGCATTCCTAGATGAAGGGGCACTCCTAGATGAAGGGGCACTCCTAGATGAAGGGGCACTAGATGAAGGGGCACTCCTAGATGAAGGGGCACTCCTAGATGAAGGGGCACTCCTAGATGAAGGGGCACTCCTAGATGAAGGGGCACTCCTAGATGAAGGGGCACTCCTAGATGAAGGGGCACTCCTAGATGAAGGGGCACTCCTAGATGAAGGGGTATTCCTAGATGAAGGGGCACTAGATGAAGGGGCACTCCTAGATGAAGGGGCACTCCTAGATGAAGGGGCAGTCCTAGATGAAGGGGCACTCCTAGATGAAGGGGTACTCCTAGATGAAGGGGCACTCCTAGATGAAGGGGCACTCCTAGATGAAGGGGCACTAGATGAAGGGGGACTCCTAGATGAAGGGGCACTCCTAGATGAAGGGACACTCCTAGATGAAGGGGCACTAGATGAAGGGGCACTAGATGAAGGGGCACTCCTAGATGAAGGGGCACTCCTAGATGAAGGGGCACTCCTAGATGAAGGGGCACTCCTAGATGAAGGGGCACTCCTAGATGAAGGGGCACTAGATGAAGGGGCACTCCTAGATGAAGGGGCACTCCTAGATGAAGGGGTATTCCTAGATGAAGGGGCACTCCTAGATGAAGGGGCACTCCTAGATGAAGGGGCACTCCTAGATGAAGGGGCACTCCTAGATGAAGGGGCACTCCTAGATGAAGAGGTACTCCTAGATGAAGGGGCACTAGATGAAGGGGCACTCCTAGATGAAGGGGCACTAGATGAAGGGGCACTTCTAGATGAAGGGACACTCCTAGATGAAGGGGCACTCCTAGATGAAGGGGCACTCCTAGATGAAGGGGCACTCCTAGATGAAGGGGCACTCCTAGATGAAGGGGCACTCCTAGATGAAGAGGCACTCCTAGATGAAGGGGCACTCCTAGATGAAGGGGCACTCCTAGATGAAGGGGCACTAGATGAAGGGGCACTCCTAGATGAAGGGGCACTCCTAGATGAAGGGGCACTCCTAGATGAAGGGGCACTCCTAGATGAAGGGGCACTCCTAGATGAAGTGGCACTCCTAGATGAAGGGGCACTCCTAGATGAAGGGGCACTCCTAGATGAAGGGGCACTAGATGAAGGGGCACTCCTAGATGAAGGGGCACTCCTAGATGAAGGGGCACTCCTAGATGAAGGGGCACTCCTAGATGAAGGGGCACTCCTAGATGAAGGGGCACTCCTAGATGAAGGGGCACTCCTAGATGAAGGGGCACTCCTAGATGAAGGGGCACTCCTAGATGAAGGGGCACTCCTAGATGAAGGGGCACTCCTAGATGAAGTGGCACTCCTAGATGAAGGGGCACTCCTAGATGAAGGGGTACTCCTAGATGAAGGGCCACTCCTAGATGAAGGGGCACTCCTAGATGAAGGGACACTCCTAAATGAAGGGGCACTCCTAGATGAAGGGGCACTAGATGAAGGGGCACTCCTAGATGAAGGGGCACTCCTAGATGAAGGGGCACTAGATGAAGGGGCACTCCTAGATGAAGGGGCACTCCTAGATGAAGGGGCACTCCTAGATGAAGGGGCACTCCTAGATGAAGGGGCACTAGATGAAGGGGCACTCCTAGATGAAGGGGCACTCCTAGATGAAGGGGCACTCCTAGATGAAGGGGCACTCCTAGATGAAGGGGCACTCCCAGATGAAGGGGCACTCCTAGATGAAGGGGCACTCCTAGATGAAGGGGCACTCCTAGATGATGGGGCACTCCTAGATGAAGGGGCACTCCTAGATGAAGGGGAACTCCTAGATGAAGGGGCACTCCTAGATGAAGGGGCACTAGATGAAGGGGCACTCCTAGATGAAGGGGCACTAGATGAAGGGGCACTCCTAGATGAAGGGGCACTCCTAGATGAAGGGGCACTCCTAGATGAAGGGGCACTCCTAGATGAAGGGGCACTCCTAGATGAAGGGGCACTCCTAGATGAAGGGGCACTCCTAGATGAAGGGGCACTCCTAGATGAAGTGGCACTCCTAGATGAAGGGGCACTCCTAGATGAAGGGGTACTCCTAGATGAAGGGCCACTCCTAGATGAAGGGGCACTCCTAGATGAAGGGACACTCCTAAATGAAGGGGCACTCCTAGATGAAGGGGCACTAGATGAAGGGGCACTCCTAGATGAAGGGGCACTCCTAGATGAAGGGGCACTAGATGAAGGGGCACTCCTAGATGAAGGGGCACTCCTAGATGAAGGGGCACTCCTAGATGAAGGGGCACTAGATGAAGGGGCACTCCTACATGTAGATGAAGGGGCACTCCTAGATGAAGGGGCACTCCTAGATGAAGGGGCACTCCTAGATGAAGGGGCACTCCTAGATGAAGGGCCACTCCTAGATGAAGGGGCACTCCTAGATGAAGGGACACTCCTAGATGAAGGGGCACTCCTAGATGAAGGGGCACTCCTAGATGAAGGGGTACTCCTAGATGAAGGGGTACTCCTAGATGAAGGGGCACTCCTAGATGAAGGAGCACTCCTAGATGAAGGGGCACTAGATGAAGGGGCACTAGATGAAGGGGTACTCCTAGATGAAGGGGCACTAGATGAAGGGGTACTCCTAGATGAAGGGGCACTCCTAGATGAAGGGGCACTAGATGAAGGGGTACTCCTAGATGAAGGGGCACTCCTAGATGAAGGGGCACTCCTAGATGAAGGGGCACTCCTAGATGAAGGGGCACTAGATGAAGAGGCACTCCTAGATGATGGGGCACTCCTAGATGAAGGGGCACTCCTAGATGAAGGGGCACTCCTAGATGAAGGGGCACTAGATGAAGGGGCACTCCTAGAGGGGCACTCCTAGATGAAGTGGCACTAGATGAAGGGGCACTAGATGAAGGGGCACTCCTAGATGAAGGGGCACTCCTAGATGAAGGGGCACTAGATGAAGGGGCACTCCTAGATGAAGGGGTACTCCTAGATGAAGGGGCACTCCTAGATGAAGGGGCACTAGATGAAGGGGCACTCCTAGATGATGGGGCACTCCTAGATGAAGGGGTACTCCTAGATGATGGGGCACTCCTAGATGAAGGGGCACTCCTAGATGAAGGGGCACTCCTAGATGAAGGGGCACTCCTAGATGAAGGGGTACTAGATGAAGGGGCACTCCTAGATGAAGGGGCACTCCTAGATGAAGGGGCACTCCTAGATGAAGGGGCACTCCTAGATGAAGGGACACTCCTAGATGAAGGGGCACTAGATGAAGGGGCACTCCTAGATGAAGGGGTACTCCTAGATGAAGGGGCACTCCTAGATGAAGGGGCACTAGATGAAGGGGCACTCCTAGATGAAGGGGCACTCCTAGATGAAGGGACACTCCTAGATGAAGGGGCACTCCTAGATGAAGGGGCACTCCTAGATGAAGGGGCACTCCTAGATGAAGGGGCACTCCTAGATGAAGGGGCACTCCTAGATGAAGGGGCACTCCTAGATGAAGGGGTACTAGATGAAGGGGCACTCCTAGATGAAGGGACACTCCTAGATGAAGGGGCACTAGATGAAGGGGCACTCCTAGATGAAGGGGTACACCTAGATGAAGGGGCACTCCTAGATGAAGGGGCACTCCTAGATGAAGGGGCACTCCTAGATGAAGGGGCACTCCTAGATGAAGGGGCACTCCTAGATGAAGGGACACTCCTAGATGAAGGGGCACTCCTAGATGAAGGGGTACTCCTAGATGAAGGGGCACTAGATGAAGGGGCACTCCTAGATGAAGGGGCACTAGATGAAGGGGCACTCCTAGATGAAGGGGCACTCCTAGATGAAGGGGCACTCCTAGATGAAGGGGCACTCCTAGATGAAGGGGCACTAGATGAAGGGGCACTCCTAGATGAAGGGGCACTAGATGAAGGGGCACTAGATGAAGGGGCACTCCTAGATGAAGGGGCACTCCTAGATGAAGGGGCACTCCTAGATGAAGGGGCACTCCTAGATGAAGGGGCACTCCTAGATGAAGGGGCACTAGATGAAGGGGCACTCCTAAATGAAGGGGCACTCCTAGATGAAGGGGCACTAGATGAAGGGGCACTCCTAGATGAAGGGGCACTCCTAGATGAAGGGGCACTCCTAGATGAAGGGGCACTCCTAGATGAAGGGGCACTCCTAGATGAAGGGGCACTCCTAGATGAAGGGGCACTCCTAGATGAAGGGGCACTCCTAGATGAAGGGGTACTCCTAGATGAAGGGGCACTAGATGAAGGGGCACTAGATGAAGGGGCACTCCTAAATGAAGGGGCACTCCTAGATGAAGGGGCACTAGATGAAGGGGCACTCCTAGATGAAGGGGCACTCCTAGATGAAGGGGCACTCCTAGATGAAGGGGCACTCCTAGATGAAGGGGCACTCCTAGATGAAGGGGCACTCCTAGATGAAGGGGCACTAGATGAAGGGGCACTACTAGATGAAGGGGCACTCCTAGATGAAGGGGCACTCCTAGATGAAGGGGCACTAGATGAAGGGGCACTACTAGATGAAGGGGCACTCCTAGATGAAGGGGCACTCTCCTAGATGCATTTCCGGCTGTTGGTTTTGTTGCATTCAACCCGACATAGCGATTATTTTTCTTGGAGCTAATTCTTTGACCACAATGCAACTTATTAAATGTGTGCTCTAACAGATTATTCACGAGGAAAAATTAATAATTATTATCCTCCATTATCCCGATCCCAGTTGTTGAAACTCCGATTATACGCAAGTCTAATTTTATGCGCACACAAAGGGCATGATTCTGTTTTGGAGTGCGAGTGTTCCAGATCATTTACTTATTTGGAAGAGAATGAGTGAAACATTGCTAAGGAGTGGAGTTGGCTACAGCCATAAGAGTACCAATACTCTCTGTGGAGATGAAAATAGAAGTGGTATATAAGCTGACGAGTACTTCCTATGAGGTAGGGTGGAATTTCTAGCTACTATCAGTGACCTCAACGAGAATGAGACCAGCTCCGTTCCTTCCCCCCCCTCTCCCTCCCTCCCTCCAGGTGATGGTTTGGTATTTCGTGATATATTAATTTTTTTATGTGCAGTTCACCTTGTTAAATTCATTGTCTGACTTAATGAATATTATAATGAATGACAGTTATCTGCAAGGGGGCTAGTTTCTAGCTTCTTGGGTTAATATCATCATCATCATCATCATTATTATTATTATTAAAAATTACATCATCATCATCATCATTATTATTAATTATTATTATTAAAGATTACATCATTATCATTAGAATTATTATTATTTTAAAGATTACACCATTATCATTATCATTATTATTAATTATTATTCATTATTATATATTTATTCAAGATTACATGCATTATTATTAAAGATTGCATCATTATCATTACAATTATTATTAATAATTAGTAAAGATTACATCATTATCATTAGCATTATTATTAAAGATTACATCATTATCATTAGCATTATTATTAAAGATTACATCATTATCATTAGCATTATTATTAAAGATTACATCATTAACATTAGCATTATTATTAAAGATTACATCATTATCATTATTATTAAAGATTACACCATTATCATTAGCATTATTATTAAAGATTACACCATTAACATTAGCATTATTATTAAAGATTACACCATTAACATTAGCATTATTATTAAATACATCATTATCATTAGCATTATTATTAAATACATCATTAACATTAGCATTATTATTAAAAGATTACATCATTATCATTATCATTGGCATTATTATTCATTACATCATTATCATTAGTAATTATTATTCAAGATAATAAGAAAGGCGATGTTGTCGAATCATACTTATCGTGTTTGTGTGTGTGTCTTATGTGAAACACACAATATTTTATACCGACCCATTAGATGAGGAGTGGTCTTCTGCCTCATTTGACCTGCTCTGCCAATACTTACTACACTAATTTAACATTCCCTCTCGTTATTACATTCAGAGAAGATTGGAAGCCTGTGCTCACTATTAATTCCATCATCTATGGCCTCCAGTTTCTCTTCTTGGAACCAAACTCAGAAGACCCACTCAACAGAGGTAACTCGGTGTAACATTAACAAGTACTTGCCAGTTGGTAACTTTCTGTAACTTTGTTAATTCTTGCGTAAAAGAGTTCCAAAAACATTTGTAATGCATTACAGAAGCTAAGTGTTAAAATATATTATCTCTAGAGCTTGTGCAGAGATTGGATGTTTGTGTGGGGGTGGGGGTGGGGGGGAGGGGCAACCTTTGCTTCATAAAGCACCCTGTGTTATGTTGAGTTTGTCCCTAGAGGCTTCTTTTATAGAAAGGTCAGAGGTCAAAGAGATTGTTCAGCCAGATGTAGATGTTCAAAGAGGAGCCATAAGACCATTTGCATGATGAAAACTAATAGCTCCAGAACTGAAATCTGTCCATTTTAGATAATCATGTAATTAGTATAATTATGGGTGTGAAACTCTGTGACTCGGATATTTCAAACACTTCACTTGATGAAAACTTAGATAAACTATATAATTAATATATACGTGGGTCTCTACTCTGATACTCTAAAATGCTTCACTTGATGAAAACTTATACATGAAAACTTATACATGTAATTAATATATATTAAAATCACCTTCTCAATAATCAACTTCAAATTGTATTCACTTGACGTTTCGACTAGATGCTCTAGCCTTCGTCAGAAATAATGAGACGCTAAGGCTCGTGTGAGCCAGTAGCTATAGCTATCCACCACACGAGCCTTAGCGTCTCATTATTCCTGATGAAGGCTAGAGCATCTAGTCGAAACGTCAAGTGAATACAATTTGAAGTTGATTATTGAGAAGGTGATTTTAATGTTATTATGTCAACTGAGAGTTCATTGAGAATTAATATATAAGTCTGTACCCTGATATTTCACATGTAATTCACAGTTGCCTCTGTTCCATTATACAGAAAATTATGTTTTAAAAAAATTAATGGGCGGGATGGTAGAGGGAGGGCTTTATAACAGGCCCCACCCCTGTATGACATGCTCATGGCGAATGCGTTTTCATCACTCTATCCATAAGTATGTGTCTTTAACTCTTAGTGGGTGTGGTCAAAGGCCTAGCATTTTTGAAAAGTTGAAGTTTGAAAAGAGGGGTTGTGAATATTTAAGGAGAGGGGAGGGGCAGATTGAAGGTTATGGTGGCAGTATATGAAGCCATGCACATGTATGTTTCCTTGTAAGTCCGAGTTACCAAATATCTTGATGTAACTCCGAGTTATCTAGTCACTAGTCAATCTGTACTATAAAGCCCAAGTGGTTTGAGGTATAAATCTTTCAAGGTTTTCAATTATCAGTTTCTAACCTTGAATTTTTGCCCCCCTGAAATTAGCTGCCCACTGTATTGTACCATCTGTGGATCGCAAATGGGTCGGGTGGCGGTCTTTGCCGGGGCACTTATGGGATTTGGAGTGTGCTGCTTCACCTTAAGTAGCAGATTTTGTCGATTGCACTGAGAGAGAGCTGCTGACATACTGTTAAGCTGGTTCACAACACGACACAAACAGAGAACGTCGCAACGCGTCCTCAAGCATCTTGTGAACCATGCCCATCCTTATGCATTCTATATAGCTTTAGGACGCGATGCAACAGGACGCTCAGATAGACTCGAGTTTTATTTTTGCGTCCAGGTATGATCCGTCCAGCCAATCAGATTTCTTCTTCATCGCATGTGACTTGCGCATTATTTAAAAAGCTACACTGAGCGTAGTTTCTAAGCAATGGATGTGTTCCTCGTAGTCATCAGCTCTCAGAGCCGTCACCAAAGTCGGAATCCCGAGTATTCCCCATCTTCAGTAGAGGTCAAAGGTCGGAATTCCGTTCACAACGTGTGTCTAGGAACAACATTGTGAACCATGAGGACGCGGTAGAATGCTACTCTTGAGGACACGACGCAGCAGTAAAAAGGCTTTGTGAACCAGCCTTAAGACTTTGACCCTGGAACCATGTGCTTTTTTCCTCTTTTTTCCGGCTAATATTATTTCTCTGCAATTCTTAAAAGATTTCTACCTCATAAGTATTTGCTTTTGATGATACAGTAAAGTGAGCAGTATGATATCCCTCGGTGAGAAATACAACTTGTTGAATCAACTCTCAATGAACTCTGAGTTGACATAATAACATTATAATAACCCTCTCGTGGATTAAAAAAAGTTCCGCTCCTTACCCATTCCAACGCTAATGATACGATGTCGAGAAATTTGAAATGCGGAATCAACGCGTAAAAAACCTGACTAATTAATTTTGCATTTTTTATTAACGTGTGCGCACGTGTTCACGCACGCATGGGCCAGGCACCCCAGGTGTTGCAACAAGCTAAATCTATGGATTTTTTGTGCTCCACTTTGTTTTCGTCTTCCCAGATGTCATTTAGCCCATCAAGATGTTTATTGCTGGCTGAAGTAAGTATTAGTTATTTCTCTTCATAACCTTTTGGCCTGTGCCCACTAGTGTCTATCCTTCAGGTCTAGCTCTCAACTTCTAGTTCATTGCTACACTGTGTAGCTAAGATGATTAGACAAAGCCTGCTATAGTTTTGTAGAGGTTAGGTTTGTTAAGCATAGTGTTAGGCAAAGCCTGGTGTAGGCTAAGGCCTGTTTAAAAAATTAACCCTCACAGGACCTCTAGTAGCTAGCAAGCCTTTTTACATAGCAGGACTTGCCTTAAAAATCTTAACCTCTCGAAACCCCTACAGCTAAGCTTTTGTATGTAACAAGCCAATGTCTAATAATTTATAGAATATTAGGCCTCACATCAACCATTGTATAGACCAAGCGATGATGCATTTATGCATGGATATTTTGCCCAACAGAGAACTCTGTGTCAGTGGTGCCCCTAAAGTATGGTGGAGGATGGTCATGTGTTACGCAGGTGTACTGTACTGTAAGAGTGGGAAAGTTCCGTCAGGAGTGTCGGCAATGCATTACACTATTACATAGTGGATGTCTTGATAAATGTTTTGTTGTACATGCAACAGGACCTAAGACTTCTATGGTTTAGTTATGGGATAAGTTTATCCTTTGATGGCCCTATTAACCAACCACATATATATACTAGTCTACATCTTCCCTACATTCGCTGGTTCCAACTACTTACCTCTTCATGGACCATATTCTCGCAAGATAGCAATGACATGGAAATATGTTTATAGTGTTAGTTTTGTAAGTATGACTGTCATATTTTATTATATGAAGATCTATGTCTATTCATAATCTACTACAAGGCAAGTTCATCTGCTTCACACAAAAATGTTCAAATTCAGAGAAATAGTGACACACTGAGACGGACAAACACTTGGTTATAGCTTTCAAATATAAGACACAAAAAATATAATTGGGTCGTCATGGTTGTGAAAGCATAACACAAGCCTTACATGATACGGTGTTAATTGGCATTAAAGTTCACAGGTGATAGTTATGCATATTGCTCAATGATTATGGCAACTTTGCCACCAGTGAACAAAAATCATAGCAATTTTGTATATAAGAACTACCAGTGAACAACATTCAATAGCCAGTTGCTGCTCCTTGTAGTTCAATAATCCTTGGAAGAATTGAGTGCAGCTCTATGGATCGAGTTTGACTGCATTCATCCGTATATAACACCACAAGTCACCTCCCCAAGAAAATGCCAGATTCAATTGCCTTGCCTTTAAGATTTGCAAATCAAATCTTTCACTGGCTCAAGCTAAGCTTACTAAGGCTAAGCAGTCAAAAGATTATCTATGTCTTAAAAAGTCTTAGCCTGGTCCTTCAAGCTACACCCTAGGTAAAGCTATGCTCTTGAGCATACCATTTAAATTTAAAATAAGCTCATCATTCAAGCTTCCTTAGCTAAACCAAACCAGCTTTTAAACTGTAAGCTCATTAGCTGAGCAAGCTTTAGAAATGACCGACAGATCACCTTGTTCCGCGAGTCTGACAAGCTGATAGTAGAGCTACCTGGAAGGTTTATTCTAGAGTGGTCCTGCACAGCAGAACGGTGTGCAGTGAAATGCTATAGGTCCGTAGCAGACGCTGGAGCTAGTTGACAGTCATTTCCTTCTTCTGCTCCTCGATTTCTTCGAGGGTGGCATTAATATCGAGGGCCTTTTTCGCTGAAGAACGACATTATGAACGGTACAAGAAGCGAGAGGCTGCCGAACGACAAACGAACTAGAAACAGCTGGAGCGCGAAGCCTGATTGAACTTGTGGCAATCGAGGTTCGTGCGAATGAGGTCGAGGATATTGAACCGGGAACAATTTGAAATGCGAAAAAAGATTCTTCGCTGTTTGGAACGGGGTCTTTATTTAACATCGTTGGAACGATTTGCTCAGAAACGACAACGGAATATTACTCAATGGAACTTGAACTTTTTTGGTCTCCTACTGTAGCAGGCTCACGCGAATCTTAGCGTATCATCAGGCATGTAGTTGAAACGTCGAGAGAATATAATTTCAAGTCGATTATTGAGAAGGTTATTGTATTGCTTGCCCAGTTAGGCGTACCATGTCAAAGTGAAGTAGATTTATACTACATCACGTCATCTGTGGGTAATCTGATTGGTTAATAACTGTAGGTTACATAGGCGCGTAACCGACACTTTTAACCGGATGTAGTTTAGCACGTGGGCAATGTAGTAAGTAAGATAGCCTATACTCCACTCGTGGGTTATGCGCCAGTGTAACCTACTCGTTTGCGCTTTAGCTATTAATGTTCACTGTTTATGAAGCTTTAATGTCATGATAATATTCACTTGATATAATTTATATAGATGTTCTGTGCTGCAGTGTAACCTACTCGTTTGCGCGTAACACTGCAAAATATCTGGGCTCATAAATCCCTGAAGTTGAAGGAGTTTTTTATTATCAATTGAAGGAAGTTGTTCCAACTCAGCTGCGTGTTTAGTAGTACTTTGTCAATAGCTGGGGCGCCTTGAGTAAAAAATTCTTCCATTTCTAGTTAGTTGCTATGTAGTTTAGCGCATGCGCAATGTAGTATAAGTAAGATAGCCTATACAAAAGAGTCGGTTATGCGCCAGTGTAACCTACTCGTTTGCTGTTACATTCCTCGGCTTCGCCTCGAGGTAACCGCAAACTCGGAGGTTACATAGGCGCATAACCGACTCTTTTGTATAGGCTATCCTATAATGTGTAATAAAGGGTGAGTATAAAGCCTTTCCCTGATTACAAACATATCACCCAAAACCTATGCTAGGTACAAACATGGGTTTTTTCCAAGTTACACAAAGATTTTTTTTTTACTGATATTCGTGAACTTCAAAATGTGCTCCATTTATTGCCCGTATAGCGTCTAAGCGAAACATGATTTCACGCGATGTGTTCTTCAACACCTCTTCAGTCACCATCGCTAAAGCATCTGTTATCCTTGCCTTCAAAGTTTCAGTATCAGGAACTGCGTATATATACCCTCATTAAAAAAGTCAAGAGGGGTAATGTTTGGTGAACATGGTGGCCGTGGTGTGTTGGACCAAGTTTATTTATAATTATTTGTTGTGGTTACATATATTTTTGGTTACATATATTTTTCAATTTTTTATTAAAAACACCAAAATAAATAAAACACCAAAATAAATTAACAAAACAGGAAATATCAGAGTTCATTAGAGTTCATTACACGCAAATAATTTTAAAAAAATAATAATAAATTAAAAAAATATAATAATAATAATAATAATAATAATAATAATAATAATAATAATAATAATAATAATAATAATAAGACTTAAATTAAAAAAATATAATAATAATAATAATAATAATAATAATAATAATAATAATAATAATAATAATAATAATAATAATAATAATAATAATAATAATAATAATAATAATAATAATAATAATAATAATAATAATAATAATAATAATAATAATAATAATAATAATAATAATAATAATAATAATAATAATAATAATAATAATAATAATAATAATAATAATAATAATAATAATAATAATAATAATAAGACTGGTAAAGGGTTGTATGTATCTAGAGGATAGTCATGGCAATATTTTCAAGGTCTTTCTTATACCATAAACTCTGGTTATTAAAGCCTCTCAGTGTTTAACGCACATAAAGTCATTGAGCACCAATTTCATTGTCATTGCAAACAGTATTTGACAGGCATCCTTCTGGTAGTTTGCTGTGAAGTGGATAACGATGTCGTTGAAAAAGAGTACCAATTATATGCATGCGTATTAGCTCCAGTGCCATGGCAACATATTTCAACAAAACGTTTAGGCAAGAATTTCACTAGTGTGAGCAAGTTTAGTACTAGCTTCAATTGTCTATAGTTGTTTGTAATATTCCGACGAGCTTCTTATTTGCAGTGGACCTCTAGACCTTTTCCCAGTGTTCTAGTTGTCCAGTTAAATCCTAGCCTATAAAGTGCCATAACAGTTATATACCAACATACCTAACATTGTACTTGGAAGGATGCCAACAGTGAGCCTGTCAAGAGAATCGTTCTAATCAGGCTATAAAGAGTTTTACGCCATGTGGAATGTCCAAATAGTTCCATAGCGAACCCGTTTCCGATGGGAAAAAGTCAAATGCTTCAGTGGCCATCACTAATTCCTTCTTAGTTCACCTCGATAGCTATTTTCTACCTGCCTCGAAAGACTGGGTCTTTTTTAGTCTGCTTCGAGAAATTAGCTTCTTCTTTGACTAACTCCTAATCGTAATCTCCTCAATCTCCCTCTTAAATAATATATAAAGTAATTTGTTTAATTTTCTGTGATTTTCTGTGTGTGTGCGCGTTATTTAGCAATAGTGTTTACTAAGAGCCTCTCTCAGTTAGTGCCCATTTTCTTGAAAGTCGGGGTTATAAGTGGCTGCTAAACAACCATTACACTTAGATACTCTTTGACAATACTTAATTACATATAATGAGATTATATTTTTTGTTGCAGATGCTGCCGAAGTTCTTCGACAGAACAGACGATTATTTGAACAAAATGTCACCAAGTCTATGAGAGGTGGTTACATTGGCTCAGTGTACTTTGAGAGATGCCTCAAATAGAGCACACCATAACATTACATAATATTATCTGTCGCTCTCTACATACACTATTTCAAATTATCATTATAATTTGGCTGAATTTTCACAATGTCTTCATATTAGACTTATAATAGAAATTTCACTCCAGGAAGACAATGGTTATATTTTTCAAGCATTTGTCTTTGCAAATTAACTCTGCAACCAACCATGTTTTTCAGTAGTGATAAGACAGTGTCTGAATGCATTCTTAGTGTGCACTAGAGTTCATCACTGTTCAAATATACCTACCAGATTTTCATTGTACAAGATTTTTAGGTAAGAACGTTTGGCTTCGTTTGTCCAATAATCTTCATATAATATGAAAATCACATGCTATAATACAACACTCGTCTGCTGGTCATCTATACATGCACCTCCAATTACTGCTAGAGTGCGTACGCTGATTTCTGCCCGGGTACTACTAAAAATAAAAATAAATAAAAAAACTTCTCTCTGTGCTAGTAATTTTGATGTCAAATAGTTTCTTATTCTGTTTGCTCTCATGATATATTGAATGACTCTATAGGCACATGTTCTTGAAGGTACACACATCAACATCTAGAGTCCTAGACACTCAAAAAAAACTGCACCCCCTATTTGGTAGCAGGACTATCTCCACTAGTGCAGTGTGAAACACTCGGATCACAGAACACTCGGATCACAGAACACTCGGATCACAGAGCACTCGGATCACAGAACACTCGGATCACAGAACACTTGGATCACAGAACACTTGGATCACAGAACACTCGGATCACAGAACACTTGGATCACAGAACACTCGGATCACAGAACACTCGGATCACAGAGCACTCGGATCACAGAACACTCGGATCACAGAACACTCGGATCACAGAGCACTCGGATCACAGAACACTCGGATCACAGAACACTCGGATCACAGAACACTCGGATCACAGAGCACTCGGATCACAGAACACTCGGATCACAGAACACTCGGATCACAGAACACTCGGATCACAGAACACTTGGATCACAGAGCACTAAAAGAGCTCTCAATTAGCATTTTTTTAAAGTAATTGACTGGACTGCAGCAAAGTTCAGCAAAGTTATGATCACCATAAACTTGAAAATGGGTGGAGGAGGAGGTGCTGCAGTTTTTTGGGTGACTGTGATGTTGCCGGGTGCATCTTCCAAGAAAATGTGTCTGACAACATCCAACATACCGTATAAAATACACAATACAGGATAAACAACAATTTTTTATATATCTGCTCAGAGCAAAGTTGTGGCAATAACACACCATTTTTTTAAAGATTGTGATCAGACTCCTCCCTTCAATCCAGACAATATGGTTGTCTTGGTGAAGATAAAGGTCATCAAATTCAATACCTCTTCTCGTTTACCAAACAAGTTTACAATAACCTTGAAATTATGTACTTTCTAGACGTTTAGACTAGATGCTTTTAGCCTTCATCATTTGGCGAGCGAAGCCAGCCCTCACGTGGGGGGTTGGGGTTGCAGAAAACTAGTATATAATTATTGCCGCACATGGTGTACGTATCGGATCTTGTCTCGTAAAAAAATTGGTACGGGACACCCGTCTTAAATTATGTGGGCTCACTTCAGGAGACATACACAGTTATAATTTTTTATTAAAACCACAAACCACAAAAGTTTACTTTTTTTCCTTTTTTTTTTTGTAAATAAAAAAAAAGAAGCAATATTATATTATAATGTGATGCTAAAACCAAAAAAAAACACAGTTTAGGAGTGTATATAGATAAGATTTTCTTTGTGTTTTGGGCTGTTTACAGTCGCTGCACTGTGGATAATTTAACTGAGAGTCGGTTCCCATAACGGCAGTAGCACAGTAGATACAAATAGGATTAGCTTCTCAATTAGTTCTGAGCATACCATGCTTCTGACATAGACCTCATTCAATGGATCAGACAGAACAACATCTTCAAGTGCTGATCCACATGTGAACACGAGTCCATCCAGTTCACATTCCACACACTGAGCCCAAAATCACTGTAACATTATAAGAAATACCATTGAGAAACTCGTCTTCATGCAATTTAATGACATCAGGACATCATGTCCGCGTGCCACACAGGAAACCACACAAAAAATTGGTGCTAGAGGTCAAATAATGGACTTTGACCTAGAAATGTTAAATACTGGGGAAATTTATGAGGGCATCATCTGAATAGACGGGGGGGAGGGGTGATGAGAACCAATGAATCTTGTTGGAGTGGCCTCATTAAATCAGCATTGTACAAGAAAGCCAGGCTGCACTGCAAGTAAGATTTACGCTGCTTATGCAGAAAACGGACTATGCAAAAGGGTGACATGTTGCATTTTTGGGGGAAGAGTGACCCACATGTCACATGTATTTCCCCCCTTTTCTTCTTCTTGTGGTTACCACTTTATAACTCCATAGATTCCGTAAACTTCATGGTATGGACTTGATATATAGCTCAAAAGATAGGTCTCTCTTTGTGCTCTCTGTTGATACTAAAATAGTTTTCATAAGTATAACTATAGCCAAGTTAAGGGAGCTACAAGTGGAGGGAACCTTAAAAACCTGAATGCCTGAATTGGCCGCATAAATAGCCAAGTGCTAGAGAGTTGAAATTAGCACCAGTGACTAGAGGAAGCTCTACTCCCAATGAGTGTTTTCATTAGGCGCTAAAATGTAAGTACATGTTCAAGCGTGTGGGTGAAAAATGATAATTGCATGCAAGAAGATGGTGCAGGTGATGAATGTGGTGATGAGGATTGAGTGCTGCCCAGTGGACTGGAAGAGGAATTTACTAGTACCTCTCCACAAGGATGGTGACGAGGACGAAGTAGGGAATTATAGGGGAATTTTATGGTGTTGTAGTGTGGTGAAGGTGTTTGCGAGAGTGTTGGCAAGGAGGTTGGGAGTGTTCGCTGAGGATAGGATTTTGACGGAAGCACAAGGAGGATTTAGGAGACAGAGGAGATGTTCAGACGAGTGGTTGGTGTTAAGGGGAGTTTGTGAAGTGAGGAAGAGCAAGAAAAAAGCTTCATATCTGGCTTTCCTGGATATAAGTAAGGTGTGTGGAGGGAGGGACTGTGGCAGAAGTTGAGGCAGTATGGAGTAGAAGATAAACTTGTGAGGACATGTGTAGGATTGTGGTGGAGACGACGGTGATATTGAACGGAAGGAGGTCAAGGTGGTTCACTGTGGAGAATGGACTTAGGCAGGGATGTCCTTTGTCTCCACTTCTTTTCAATATATATTTGATGGGAATAGCAGAGGAATTGGAGATAGCTGAGCTAGGATTCAAAGTGGAAGGCTGTTGGTGTGGGGCACTCATGTATGCAGATGATGTTGTTCTTCTGGCTGACTCAGGGGTGGAACTGCAAGCTATGTTGGATGTGGTACAGGCGTATGTGTTAAGGTGGAAGATGGAGTTTAATAGCAAGAAGAGCAAGGTCATGGTAGTAGGGAAGAAGGAAGCAGGAGTGCATTGGAGGATTATTGAAGAGATATTGGAAGAAGTCAAAGAATTCAAGTACTTAAGAATATGGTTTGATAGGAAGCTAAGGGGTAATGTTCAGTTAGAGAAGATGGCAAAGAAGGCAGAAGAGTGGGTTGGAAAGGTAATATGGATGAGTAGAGTGAATGGGCAGGTGGAAGTAGACAGAGGAAGAATGGTGTGGGAGCTTCTAGCGAGACCCAGTATAATGGAGCATGCAGCCGAAGTGTGGTGGACAGGAGTAACGGAATGCCAGCAAGAAGTTTGAGTCAGCACAGATGAGAGTGGGTAGGACACTGTTGGGGGCAAGTGATACAGTAGCAGGAGTGGCAACACAGGGAGATATGGGGTGGAGGAAGCTAGAGGAGAGGAGGGAAGAGATGAAGGTTTTGTTTGGCAAGAGATTAGAGGTGTTGGAACAGAGCAGATTGGTAAAAGTTGTTGTAAATAAACTAAGAGAGGACGGAGGAATTGGATGGTGGGAAGAATATGAGAAAATCTTGAGGAGAAAGTACGAGATAAACAACGAGGTTGGGTCAGTGCGCAAGTGGAAGGGGAAAGTGAAGGTGAGAAATGAGGACTGGGAGGAGGAAGTAGACGGAAAGAGTACGCTGAATTATTATAAATCGGCAAAGAATGGTACAGGGGTGGAGAGATATGTGAGGTCCATGCATGGTCAGGAAGGTGTGCGGCTGCAATTTCGACTGAGGACTGCATCAGCTGGGTTGTTAGAGGATAAGAAGAGATGTGGTATATTTAGGGATGAGAGGTGTATAATGTGTGATAGTGAAGCAGGGAAGGATGTGGAACATTTCTTGGTGACATGCGGGGAATTTGAGAGGGATCGGCTGGTATGAGTAAGGATGGAAAGGTGGCATTGCTTTTGGGGAAAGATGTGGAGGGAGTAAGTGATGCAGTGATGGAGGAGGTGGGCGAGTGTGTTATGTATTGTTAACCTAATATAGATTTCAATCTATATTAAAAAAAGCAACAGTATTTAATTAAATTATCCACAATATTAAGTTATGAGTGTCCCGCTGCTCAAGGAGGGGGGGACGGGAGGGGACCAATGATCATTCCTCAGCTCACCATACAACAGTTCCTTTCTCCTCTGCCACCACTTCCCTATATTACTAAATAGTTCCACACTGTGCTGTAATATATATGTGATGGTCTTAACAGGCTCAGCAATAGCAAGATTAAATCATAATCAATGGGCATGTGGATCAGCCGCCTCCCTCCCCATGCCCCCATGGATGGACAGGCTTATAGGTGTGACTTCTGGATTGATGTATTTATTTGTACATGCTTGTCTTTTATTTTATTTTTAAATAGTTATAAATAAAAATTAAAAAAATTAATAAAAATTTAAAAAAATTAAAAAATCCATAAAACTCATTTTCCACCCACGCCTTGACCACGTACTTACGACGTTTTAGGCACGAAAACACATTGAATAGAGTAGGCTTCCTCTTGCTGGTGTTAATTTCAACTCTTTAGCACTTTGCAATCTGGAGATATTTATGCGGCAAATCAGGCATTCAGGTTTTGAAGTTCCATCCACTTTAGCCTAGTAACTTGGCTATAGTTATACCTATAAAAAATATTTTAGTATCAAAAGAGAGCACAAACCTATCTTTTCAGCTATAATTTATATCAAGTTTGCAGAATCTATGGAGCTCTAAAGTTGTAACCACAAGTATTAAAAAAAATTTAATGTAACTGTCCCCCCCCTAAAATAAATAATAAAATACAAGAAAATAATTAATAAAATATAGTAAAGTAATAAAAAGTTATATAGTAAAATAATAAAATAGAGTAAAATTAAAAATATACAAATAAAGTATAATAATAAAATATAGCAAAATATATATAGTAAAATAATTTAGTTTTCAAATTAAATTAAAAATTAAAATATAGTAAAGTAATAAATACGAATAAATAATATTTATTCGTATTTATTACTTTACTATATTTTAATTCTATATTATAGTAAAAACAAGATATTAAAAATAATCAAATATAATAAAATTATAAATTATAACAAAATAAAATGTATATAGCAAAATAAAAACATTAAATATAGTAAAAGAAATAATAAAATATTAAAAAATATAATTATAATTTTGAATACTAAAATAAAATAATAAAATATAGAAAATATTAAAATATACGAAAATATTAAAATATAGGAAAATATTAAAATAATAAATATAGGAAACATAGGAAATAAAAATAGATAAAATATAATTAAATACTATTCTCAACTTCAAATTGTATTCTCTCCACGTTTCGACTAGAAGCTTTAGCCTTCATCAGGAATAATGAGCCGCTATAATTATATCTATCCACCATGTGCTACTGGCACACGTGCCCAACACGTGACAAAATAAGGAAGAAAAAGTAAATAAATAATAAATAAAATATGAATGCCTTTTTGAAGGAGCTCGGAAACCGCATTAGAACAGAGTAGGGCGAGCCCAAATTGACAGAGTACCTGCTCCAGAGACTATCCGTGGTGGTCCAGCGGGGGAACTGCACATCTGTACTGAGCAGCACGGGCATATGACACTTTCCCATTAAAAAATATATATATTATATATTTATTTAATTTAAAAAAAAAATATAATAACAATAATAATAAACAAATAAAATAATAAACAAATGAATAATTAATTATTCACCGTGCCCTGTCTGCAGCCAAAATTTCATCTCGGCTGGAACCTTCAGGGACATATAGGAGTGATGGAAAGAGACCTGACGGTATAACAATGGTTACCTTGGGAGTATGGCAAGCTGTTGGTATGGGACGCTACCTGCACAGACTCCTATGCCCATTCATACATAGCAAGTGCAACCAGTGAGGCAGGTGCAGTTGCTACTATGGCTGAAACGAAGAAGAACTCGAACATCGACCCCTCTCACTTCTTCCAACCAGTGGCTGTGGGGACTTTCGGCGCGGGGACTTTACCCTTTTTGAAAGAGCTTGGCTGCAGAGTGAGCAGAACAACAGGGGAGAGCAGGTCATACACCTTCCTGATCCAACGTTTGGCGGTTGCCATACAGAGGGGGAACAGCGCGTGCATTATGGGAACACTGGGCAATGACTCCAGCTTGGAGGACTTCATTAGACTTTCATTAATTATTGTGTTTGAAATATTATGTATTATATAAAATTAAAATATTAAAAATAAAATAATTAATAAAATAAAATAAATATAAAAAATATATATATATGATGATAATAAATACATATAAATGTATAAAATTATAAAATACAAATACGTAAATAAATATATTAAGATAAAATAATAATAATAAATAAATAAAAATTTTAATGATAATAAATAAATAAGAATAATTATGATGGTCGTGGCTTCAAGTTCAGGCTGTTGAGAGTGGCTACCCAGCAACCAGGAAAGTCCTTTCCATAGTCTCAATTGAACCGCTTGCTATATAGTCTGATGTGCAATTCCTCCTTCACTAGCATTTCCTTCTGACCTGGTCCAAGATGGTGGCTTTCTCCCACAAAATAGAATGTATGCATGTTCAGCGATCTTAGACTTCTCTTTAGCTACAGGTGCCTTAATGTTCCTTCACTCTTGTCTCCAGTCTTCTCATGTAGTATTTCCCACAGCTACAAAGGATGCGATACACAACACATGGAGTGCATATTAACTGACCTAAAACATCCTTCACTCTGCTCACTTTGTCCTCAGACTTCTTCCTGATCTGAACAGGACTTTGATGTTGAACTTCCTACAGACCCTCCTGATGTCTTCACTCATCCCTGCTGCATAAGGGATCACTATCATAGGATCCTTCTATTTAGACTCTTCATTGCCTGCATTGGCATTTAGATGCATCTGTAGACGAAAGGTTGATGAACGTTTGCAGATAGCCATTTTCTATAAAGACCTCATTCAAATGATGTTCTTCCTTCCAAAGGTCCTCCTTCTCAGTCACTACTCCCCTAGCTTATCATACAAGCTGTTCACCACTTCTCTTCTGACATGGATAGGATGATGTGATCTATAATCAAGGTAGTGGTTGGTGTGCGTGGGTTTTCTGAAAATGGTTGAAGTTAGCCTTCATCTTCACTCCTGTGTATGTGGCAATCCAGAAAGGGCAATGATCTGTCCTCTTTAAGCTCCATTGGTTAAGGGGGGGACTGGACGTCAGCACCACCAAAGTATTATAAAATGCCATAACTTTTTTCCTATACACTCTATGCAGTAATTTTCCCCCCTTTTGTGTTCCTTATGCTTTGTGCGTTCTAATGATATGTTGAATGTCTCTGCAGACATAATGTTCTCGGAAGATACATCAAGATACCTAAAAAAGTTGATCTAACTTGCAGAAAAGTTAATAACTTCCCTAATTTTCAAGATCAAAGTCCCAGATTTGGTCAGCTGTTAGAGGAGTCTCTAATCTGTACAATACATGAACAGATTATCAATCAACATCGTGATTTTTGAGTGGCAGGCCACCGCTTTTGCAACTTGAAAACACCACGGAAAATCCCAAACCTCACCCTTCAAATCACCATAACTTGCCCAAACTTATTGTAATAAAAAATTTGTTACATACATTTACACAGATAATTAGAAGAGCTATCCAGTGATATATTTTTTTTAGTGAAGTGTAGGAAAGTTATGAGCTTTACAGCAAAAATAACAAGATTTTTTTTTTTAAGAGAAAAATATATTCTAAGTTAGGGCAATGAAATGTTTGGGTTTACAATGAAGTAGTTTCTTGATCTGTTATGTGGACAAAAACCAACACAACTTGGAAATTGAGCATGAATGCCTCTCAAAGTTTCCAAATGGCTAGAGGATAGATACAAGAACAGTTTGAAAGAAGGGGGAAAAGTCTAGTTTTTGATGTCCAGTCCCCCCTTAACTTTATGGATGGCCTGATGTGTTCAGATGGTCCAACAACTCCTGCTCACTTCCCTTCTTCACAATGCAGAAGGTATCATCCACATATCTCTTCCAAAACCTAGGCTCGGTGTGGCCATTGTGAGTGCAAATTCCTCAAATAATGCCATATAAAGTTTGGCTATAACTGCAGATACGGAGAGCCCATTGCTGCACCCTCTTTTGGCTCATATTATTTATTTTAAGCCTGAAGTAGGTGGATTTCAGGCACAACTCCAACAGTTCAGAAATCCTGCCAGCACTTATCCTCTCATAAGCTCTCAACATACCAAAAATTACTTCCACGGCCTCATCAATGGGAGCAATGGTAAAAATGAGGAAACATCAAAACTTACAAGACATTCATTCTGTGCCAAACATTCACTTGAATACGCTTGATAAATTGCCCAGAATATTCTATTTCCAGCTAGAGGCAATATCAAATATGCTATGAATTTGGAAATATTTGACGGTGCATGTATACAAGACACAATTGGCCTACCTTAGGGAGCCCATAAATCAGTGCTGGTCTACTTCCAGTGGCCCTAATTCTATTGTGTAATGCAGTTGTTATTTCTCCTGTCTTCTCCATATTCTTTAACACATGATTGCTTTCCTGTGCCTTGGTAGGATCCTTCTTCAGTATTCCAAATGTTTTGGGTTTCTAGCATTCCTGTCAGCTTTGAAATGTAACTGTCCTTTGTCGCATGCTCCTCAGTAATAAATGAAATAAAGAAAACACAATTTATTGCGGGATAAACATCCTTCACCTGATCATTCACCTGACACTCTGGAAGCCTTGAAGCAGAAGCACCCTGCGGCTCACCTGGATTCTTCCATAATGATATCCCCGGACCCTTCTTCATTCTCTTTCCCAGTCACCGAGGCCATCATCACTCAAGCCATATGTTCCTTCCCAAATGGATCTGCAGGTGGCCAGGATAGCCTCAGACCACAACATCTCAAATACCTCACGGGTCCGTCCGCTGGTGAAGGTGGCCATTCACTACTGAGGGCGCTCACTTCTTTGGTATCTCTAATCCTCAGAGGTGACACACCTGTATCCATCCATCCCCATTTCTTTGGTGCCTCACTGGTCACTCTGCATAAGAAGGATGGTGGGGTTCGCCTATCGCTGTGGGCTGTACCCTGCGCAGACTTGCTGCTAAGTGTGCTTGCATTCATGCCATGCAAAAAGTTACTGATTTCCTGGCTCCTCGGCAGTTAGGTTTTGGAGTGACGTGGGGGGTTGAAGCGGCAGTGCATGCTGCTCGCATCTACCTCCAGAACCTCAAGGAAGACCAAGTGATCATGAAAGTGGAGTTCAGAAATGCCTTCAACAGTATTCGCCGGGACAAGATGTTGGGTGCTGTAGAGGAGTACATTCCCGAGCTTCTCCCTTTTGTCCACTCAGTATACTGCTCGCCATCTTTATTCTCATAGGGTGATGAAGTGGTGCTGTCTTCAGAAGGGGTTCAGGATCCCTCCTCTTCTGTCTGACTATTAAGAAACTGTGTGCAAAGCTGAGGTCAGAGTTCTGTGTTTTTATCTGGATGATGGAACTATGGGAGGCAACCGGGAAGATGTAATTCATGATCTCAAGACCATTGAGGTTGAAGCAGGTGCTCTGGGCCTTGAGTTAAACAGAGGAAAGACAGAATAGATCTGTAAAGGTCCTACCTCTTGAGGGATCATCCTCATTGCTCTTCCAGGAGGTAGCATCATCCCAGAGAATGCTAATCTCTTGGGATCTCCTATTGGAGGGTTACAATCAGTGGATGCATGTGTAAGGGAGAAGACAGAGCTGCTGCAGTTGATGGGCGATAGACTTTGCCATTTGCAATCACATGATGCTATCACACTCATTTCCAATCCCTAAGATGATGCACATTCTCCGCTCTGCTCCCTGTTACTCTTCCAGTCATCTCTCAGCCTATGACCACCTTCTCAAGTAGATCCTCAGCAAATAATTATAGATTTTCAGAACAATGACCCTTCTTGGCTACAGGCCACCCTTCCAGTGAACCATGGGGGAATTGGAATAAGGAGTGCGGTTCATCTTGCCTTTTGGCTTCTGCTGATGGATCGTCCAATCTCATTCACCATAATTATTCTCCCCCCTCGGTTTAGTGCTGTACAGTACCCTGAGATTGAGGTTGCCCTTTCACTCTGGGGTGATAACCTTGTCTTGCCTCCTCCAGCCCCACCTGCTTCCCATCAGCAGAAATCGTGGGACATCCCTCGTATTTTGGAAAGGGCAGAGTCACTTTTGCGGAAAGCTAGTGACCGCAAAACCAGAGCTCGTCTCCTCGCAGTGTCTGCATGTGAGTCAGGTGTCTGGCTTAATGCCCTGCCAATCTCTTCACTGGGTCTCCAAATGAGCGATGATGTAGTTCGAATAGCAGTTGGACTACGTCTTGGAGCACCCCTGTGCCAGCCACACTCTTGTAGTTACTGTGAATCAGATGTCAACCAGTTTGATACGCATGGGTTGAGCTGTAGGCACAGTCAGGGAAGGCTTTCTCGCCATGGTGCTTTAAATGACATCATCCACCAGTCATTAACTGCTGCAAATGTCCCTTCCCGGCTGGAGCCCTCAGGTCTGCTTCGGTCCGGTGGAAAGAGACCTGATGGCATGTCCATCATTCCATGATCAAGTGGTAGACCCTTGGTATGGGATGCAACCTGCAGTGACACCTTTGCCCCATCCATCCTTTTGGCTGCAGTCACTAAGGCTGGTGCAGTGGCAGCCCAGGCGGAGATTTTGAAGGGTGAGAAGAACGCCCACCTAGACTCGGCATACAAGTTTGTACCTGTGGCGGTAGAGACGTGTGGATCCTTTGGGCCTCAAGCAAAGGCATTTTTCAGGGAGTTGGGATGCCGCCTGAGGTCAGTAACTTATGAAGAGAACTCGCATCGACATCTTCTTCAACGGATATCTGTGGCTGTGCAGTGTGGGAATGCAGCCTCAGTAATGGGATCTTTGCCATCAAGGTTGGGGACGAGCCATTTCCCTAGTCATAACATGAACTTTTGAACTTTTGAACTTGAGGGGAAGGGGGTTCTATAAACTATACGTGAAGCCTTGTCCAATGTGCAGCAACAATAAACTGGTATGGTTCCTTTAAAAATAAATGGACAAATAAATAAACCAAAAAAAATTATTAAAAAAATAAACAAATAAATAAATAATAAATAAACAGAAAACGAACAAACAAACAGACAAATAAACAAACAAAAATATCAAACAAAAATAAATTAACCAAAAAACGAACAAACAAACAAGCAACCTTATTAATTAATTAATTAACCGACTAAAAATAAACAAACAAACAAATAAATAATTAATAATAATAAAATTATAATTAAAAAAATTAATTTTTTTTAAAAATAAATAAATTAATTTAAAAATTACACCTTCTCAATAATCAACTTGAAATTATATTCTCTCAACATTTCGACTAGATTCTGTATATAGCCTTCATCAGGAATAATGGGATGCTATATATGACTCAGCTGTCTAGAGAATTGATAATATAATATTATAATAATAATAATAATAATATAATAATAATAATAATAATAATAATAATAATAATAATAATAATAATAATAATAATAATAATAATAATAATAATAATAATAATAATAATAATAATAATAATAATAATAATAATAATAATAATAATAATAATAATAATAATAATAATAATAATAATAATAATAATAATAATAATAATAATAATAATAATAATAATAATAATAATATTATTATTAATAGTAATAATAATAGCAATATAAAAATAATAACAATAATAATAATAATAATAATAATAAAATAATTATTTTTTATTTTTTATAAAATTAATTAATTATGCACGCCTCAAAACTGAGTCTGGCGACCCTCGTGCCTACCATTTCCTGCTGCAAAGAATTGCAGTTGCAATCCAATGAGGAAACACTGCTGCAGTGCTTGGATCCAGCTCAGTACCTGACGATCATTATTTCTTAAATTAAATGTATGCAATATGCATGTATTCTATATCTATAAATAATAATAATATTATTATTAATATTAACAACAATAATAATAATAATAATATAATAATAATAATAATAATAATAATAATAATAATAATAATAATAATAATAATAATAATAATAATAATAATAATAATAATAATAATAATAATAATAATAATAATAATAATAATAATAATAATAATAATAATAATTATTATTATTATTATAGTAATAATAATAGTAGTAGTAGTAGTAGTAATAATAATAATATAATAATAATAATAATAATAATAATAATAATAATAATAATAATAATAATAATAATAATAATAATAATAATAGTAATAATAATAGTAGTAATAATAATAACAACAATAATAATAACAATAATAATAGTAATAATAATAGTAATAATAATAATAGTAATAATAATATTAATAATAATAATAGTATTAATAATAATAGTAATAATAATAATAATAGCAGTAGTAATAGTAATAATAGTAATAATAGCAATAATAATAATAGCAATAATAATAATAGCAATAGTAATATAATAATAATAATAGTAATAGTAATAATAATAAAATTATTATCCCAGGGCCATGATCAATCCCCACCTATCGGCCCGGCTTCACATCGCCAAAAGATCTGGGATTCAGTCAAGATATCTGTGACTGCCGCCAGCCTAATTGCCTACTTGCAAATGCTCCCAACCCTGTTTCTAAAGCTCGTTTGGTAGCTGCCTCTACAAAACAATCAGGTTTATGGTTGTCTGCTCCTCCCATCTCATCTCTAGGCCTTCGCATGGACGACAACACCATCCGTATTGCTGTGGGTCTTCGCCTAGGCACTCCTTTGTGTAGGTCACATGCGTGTCAGCACTGTGAGACTGCTGTTGACAAATTCGCTAGCCATGGTCTTAGCTGCCATCACAGTGTGGGCCGCCATTTTCGTCATGCTGCCATCAATGACATTATAGACAGGTCTTTAGCTTCGGCAAAGATACCGTCGAAACTGGAGTCTTCTGGCCTCTACAGAAATGATGGGAAGTGCCCAGATGGCATCACGTTAGTTCCGTGGAAGTGTGGGAAAGTTTTGGTGTGGGATGCCACTTGCATTGACACTTTCTCTCCCTCCTACATTGGTAGTGCCTCCACAGTGGCTGGAGCAGTAGCGGCTTTGGCTGAGGAAAGAAAGAGAGAAAAGTACACCAATTTGAACAATAAAAATCACTCCTTTGTTCCTGTAGCAATTGAAACTTCAGGTGTGTTTGGACAACAGAGTTTACTTTTTCTAAGGGATTTGGGGCAGCGTCTCTTTCAAGCGACTGGAGAGAAGAACTCCCTTCACCACCTCCTGCAGAGGCTTTCTGTTGTGGTGCAGAGAGGTAATGCAGTTCGGTTGCAGGGACCACAGATCACCTGAATTTGGACTCTGATGACATTTTCTTTTAATTATAATAATATATGTATATAATGATTAATATTATTATCATTATTATTATTAATTAAAAAAATTTAAATTAATAATTCGCATGTCTTAATTAGGTGTGAATGGACCCCGTTTATCATGTGTAATATATAATAATAATATAATAGTAATAATAATAGTAGTAATAATTATAATAATAGTAATAATAGTATTAATAATAGTAATAGTAAAGTAGTAATAGTAATGGTAATGGTAATAGTAATAGTAATATATAGTAATATATAGTAATAATAACAATAACAATAACAATAATAATAATAACAGTAATAATAATAACAATAATAATAATAATAATAATAATAACAAATAACAATAATAATAACAAATAACAATAAATAATAATAAAATAATATCAAAACAATAACAATAATAAAATAATAGTAATGATGATGGTGATGATGATGAAGAAGAAGAAGAAGAAGATGATGATGATGATATGATGATGATGATGATGATGATGATGATGATGTGGTGATGATGATGATGATGATGATGATGATGATTATATGATGATGATGATGATGATGATGATGATGATGATGATGATGATGATGATGTTTCCTTTCTTGGTCAAGTACTTCATGGCTTTGACCACTTGCAGACATATAACCAATAGCTTATTTTCAGCCAGTGATCTAGAAATGTTAAAGATAGGTAGAATGCCAATTTGCAGTGTTATTATTACTCACAGTCATGTCTCCAGTTGTTTTCCTTGGCACCACACATAAATGCTCAAACTCTTTGTTCAGGAAATCATGGAGGTTGCCATTGGTCATAAATTGCCTGACAATAAATGGGACTAAACCTCCATCTATGCATACTCCAATTAGAGCCAGAATATTGCAGTGCTTGAGTTTTGACAGAATGCAACACAAATTCAGAAGGTCTTTCACCAGACTTAGGTGATAAGATCCTGATGCAACAAGCTGTTGACAACAGCTAATCATCATTACCTTGAAGAGTTTTGATGGCAACTTCATCACCTTCACTCTCTCTTTTGTTGAAGACTGTTTAGGTGAATGACTGACCAATGCTTTTTAATATTTTCTTCAGGATTCACAAATATGTACAATACTCTCTTTGAGAATTTTGCAGAAATTATAAAAGCTCCGAAGAATCAGGTTTGGTTTTTTGTCCAACATTTCATCATTACAACTTGCATACCTTGTATGGGTACTTTCTATTCCAAGTCCTTCTGTTGCCCTAACATGAACACTTTGCATAAATTCATTGAACAGCAATCTTTTACAACTACTTAGTTCTGACTTCAGTCATCACACACAAAAAAAATCAAATTTCCTCTTAGATACCGACCATCAACTAGTAGCCATACTGAGTATGGCACAAACATTGGAGTTGCTATATAGTTATATGTTAGTTCATTGACTTTTACTCATATATGGGTCCTTTCATTGAGGTTGTTAAAAATGCTCATTGAATAACCACTAAAATGCTGTTGGACAGTTGCTTTCTTCACTGGTTGTTGAGACAACTTCTTCCCTCTTGTCCAAAGTGAACCTCCCATCCTCATTGTGTACAAGATCTTCTTGATGGCATCAGCATTCTGTATTTGCCAACGGACCAGTGGATTGTTCAATCCTTCAAAAGTATTTACCATGCTCTTTAATGTTCAATAAACATGCAAGCAATCCATTACTTTCCACTCATGACTAGTTATTTTTTATGTACAGATCAATTGGCATCACGCCCGTGCGTGCTCTGAACGGCGTTGACCACAATTTGGCTTCAGCCTTTTTATTCGCGCGATCGGCTACTCTTTACGAAGGATCCATTGCTGCGATACTGACTGTAAGTTCATGATAGTGCCTTTATTATATAGGACTTGAAAACAATTGTGACTTATACATATTAAAAATAGGATAACTATAATGGCAAAAAGACAATGTTTGTCTTTGGAGGAGGTCCTCAAGGCATTGGATGGAGATGGGGACTTGGATGGAGATGGGGACTTGGATGGAGATGGGGACTTGGATGAGCCATTTGCAGATGGAAGTGATGAGGAATTTGAAGGCCTGCAGGAAAGTAAAGAAATTTTAGTGAACAAATGTTGAATAATATAATAAAAATTATATATAAAATATATATATATATATATAATATATTTAGACATGGAAGAGGAAGATGCTTATTCCTTCGCGATACCTGCCGCATTACACACGACACCTTTACCCAACCCATCGACCCAAGTACATTTGAATGTCGCTTTTACCACATCCATCTCAGTAAAATACTCCATGGGTGTTGCTTCTACATCAGAATCTGCAAACACTACTGCTACCAGCCACCTTTTACCACCATCGCTATCGACAACATGCACTTCCATATCTACTTTAGTATCGACCACACCCCAGCCTCAAACCACATCGGTATTGACCACAATGACTTACACACTCCTGCCTCGACCTACATCAGTATCAACCACACCTACTTACACACCCCAGCCCCAACTCAACATTATACCAACTCAACAACAAATCCAACCATCACCCTCTTTCATTCCTTCCACTGCCACCTCCTCAGCCTTGCCATCCACTGTCTCTTCCACACAGACATTGCCTCCAGTTTGGTCACCAAACCTAGTGACCCCTACAATTCATCCATTCACATATTCCGTAGGACCTACAGTTCTCCTATACCAGAATCACCACTGGAGGTATTTGAACTTTTTTTTTTAACACCTAACATAGTGGAAGAGATAGTGGATCAAGATGCAGTCACTGCTATGGTTGCTTTGGCAACAGAAAATGCTAACAACAAACTAGCAAGGGCTAGGGCTATGATATTTGCACATTTAATGCGCCTGTGCACTTTACACTGAAAATTGGTCATTGGACCAAGTCATTCTCCTATCAAATATTGCATCCAGGAACCCCACGCATGTTAAACTATATAGGAGCCCTTCGGTTTGTGTGGTCACTTGTATATACAGTATTTGTGTAAATAACATGTATTTTGTTCAGGAGGAAAGGTTAAATTCAGCTTCCAGACCCAAGAGCAATGCTCCACTTCATCAATGTCACCAAGATTACCATATATGCAAGCGATAAGAGCTAGTCAAACTGAAAGTTCCACTCATCCCTTTTACATGGAGTACCCAGCACAGGCAGCTTTTTAGGCTGTATTTTAGCCATTTATAGTTCCAAAAACACTTCCAGCATGACTTCATTTCTTTGCTAAATGCTTATATATATAAAATTAAAAAACCCATAATATTCTTGCTAATCTGTCTTCTTACTTCCTTGTTTAATTCCCACCCATAACTTGTTTTCCATAGGTCACATAATAAATATTTTAGTACTAGAAGACTTCAAATTCCCCCCAATGCCATGCTCTGTCTAATCTGTTTCTTGATTGTGGCCAGCTGGAATATTAAAAAGATTGAGAAAAAAGCCAGCAACTGGAGTATGCTGGCAGGCCCAGTTTTTCTTTTCAGCAAAGAAAAGTTTGAAGTTTATCTGCCATGTAACTATTTCTGATGAAGGCTAGAGCATCTAGGCCAAATGTCGTGAGAGTAAATTTCAAGTTGATTATTATGAAGGTCATTGTATATTTACATTTTGATGTGTGTTCCTATTTTAAATCCTAATCAGTAATAATATTCTTTGTCATAATTTTATCGTGGCATCATTTGATCTAGCCATGCCAAAGCCATTATGCTGCAGACCTTTTTTCTTGTCCTAACACGACGCCATTGCCCTGGCCCTAACTCAAGCCATTAGCCTTGACTTAACTTTAGCCATTACCCTAACCCTAGCCATTGCCCTGGCCCTAACTCAAGCCACTGGCCTAGATTTAACTTTAGCCATTACCCTAACCCTAGCCATTGCCCTGGCCCTAACTTTAGCCATTGCCTTGACCCTAACTCTAGCCATTACACTGGACTACTCTAGCCATTGCCCCGGCTCTAATTCTAGCCATTGCCCTAACACTACAGGGCCGTAGCAAGCAAATTTGATCTCATTCCATCTTCTCTCTCATTCCATCTTTTCTCTCCTCCATGACATTTTTAAGTAGAAGTATCAAAATTGGCCTAAAGAGATGGTCATGACAGGAAGTGGGTGTGGCTATATAAGTTTGGTTTGTCTTGATGTGGTTAACACTCATTCAATACTCTGGATATCAACAGCCTACCCCCCCTCCCCCCCCCTTCCTCCCAAACACACACACATTGCAAAATTATGAATCAGGGACCAACAACAGAATGATTAACATGAAAAGTGAAAGGGAAAAAAAGTATAATCAATACTTAGCAAAAATGTTAGAACGGAGATAAATTCATTTATCATGACTTTGAGATCAAGTGCATCTGTCCTTTGCTTGTGCACATGCAGCAGTATCAGGTGTTTAAGATGCACTTGACTCATGCTTGACCTGAGATAAGTCTTAACACGTCTTAGGCACTAAACGATCTTTCTGATGATGCACTTTTTGCTGGCATCACCAAAATGAGCTGCATCAGACACTTCACATAAGAGACACTTGACCATAAGAAAGAGAAAGGAGGTAACTTTTTATGTCAAATATGTTAATGTTTGATGTTTCACTCATAAACCCTTTAAAATGCACTCCTAAAACTTAAAGCTGGGTCTTCAAAACCTCTGAATTGAATTCATCCTTGTAAAACTTACAAACGATCATAAGATCTGGATCAAAATCTTCTTGCTTGCATGCCTTAACCAACAGAGTTTCCAGAGAAAGGTAAATTGCATAACCTGGTTGATTGAACCATTCTTCAATACCAAATCTACAGCTTCATAGTAATGCTGCATGTAAAACAATTTTGGGTCATCATGAAAATCACCACTGGAGTTACCGCCATCATATCTCCGTGTTCGTCGTCTATGCCTTGGTAACTGGGGTCCATCAATGTCCAATTCTTCACCTTGACTATTCAACAACACTGGGGATAATGGCGTATACTATTATTAACATACACCAGCTCCTACTGAGAACACAGTTAATGTCTTTATCAATGGTCGAACAGTTCATATATTGCACACAAAGAAAAAGAATCATCACCAGCACCATGTGCTTCTTGAAGTTTGTGAATGTCTCCAATATTGAGAATGGAAGCATGATAAAAATAACTATAAGGAATCGAGATGGTGAGTAGTGAATGCAACAAGAGCATTATCAAACCACCAGGTAAATACATATATATATATATATATCGTCATGTTAGTAAGAGACAGTCTTAATATGCTTTTAAACTTGCCCATTCCTAACAATGAACACTACATCCTACACAAAAGGATCAGCTGAAATATTGAATCAGTTCAGTTGAAGGCAAATACAATATAAGCTGCAGTCTTGTGTAAGAATCAGTTCCATTTAGTTAAGCAAACAAGAGCCAAACAGAACATCCATATATTTAATCTCAAAACTTCAAACAAAGCAAACCATCCTGGATAGTATCTCTTGCCTGTGGCTAAGGGATCCAGAGTGGTTCGTGGGAATCATCCTTAGCAAAGAGCATCCTAACACACCAGTTAAGGTCGGTCCATGATGACAGTTGTGATCCTCAGCCATCATAATATAATGTAGGCCTGCATGCAGCTCTTCAAATAGGCAGGACATTTTTTTGACTTAATTGAACAGTCTACAGGCATGCTAAATTAAATATTAAAAAAATTGTTGTGTACTTCTGTTGATTTATGACATCACTGGCAGTGAAAGCATAATCTAGCTGGCCAGCCCATGTGAAGTTGCTATGCAAGACTGTTATGATTGTTGTTACTATAAGAACTGTACAAACCAGTGGATAATTAGCATGTTTGTTTTCTGCTGAAGTTCTTGGAAGTTCAGGGGTTCCATATCTTGGTAGTGCATCAAACAGTACAACAGTACAATCATCTATCATCATACTGAAGTTCTACCATCCACAAGATTCCAGTTGTCTACTGAAGTTCCAAAAGTCTTCGTATTTCACTCTACTTTGTGATAAGTATAACTTCATTTAATTTTGTAATATGACTCACTATATCATAAAGATAGTTAGAAATGTGCAGGTGTGCTAGAATAAAGCATTTTCACTCACAGCTTATCATCCAATGACCAAACTCATCTGGGTATTAATTATTTATAATGCCCATCCTTATTGCCAAATTTACAGGGAAAATGTGTTGATTTTTTAGGCATCACATATAAACTAATTTGATGATGTCGTTTTTCCCACAGTTGTATGCACATGAAAAATGAAAGTATAATAGTAGTGATTATTATATAAGGTCCTGCCAGAGATGTCTAGTTTGGCAATATAAATATATATTGTTTTGCACGCAACATTATTGGCTCCCTCTTTTTGTTTCATCTTTGTAGTCATGTAACTGTAGGTGCCTCCTTTGTGATGCAGGCTACAAAGGATGCATGGACACACTGTTCCAAGTCAGTAGTACTGCCGCCAGCCGGGTTGGGTGTTTACCCTCCAGACCCTGAATAGCTCAGAATAGTTAATACTCACGAGAATGGTAGGAAAGTACATAGACTTCAACTGAACAACCACCACAAGGACTACCTACTGCACAGCCCTCATAAAGAACATAGTGTGTGCACTGTTCGGTGTGTTTGGCTAGTCTTCATGATATGTACTAACTATCTAGCCATGCTAAGTGATTTTTAGTTGAGCCACTATAGTTACTATCTCAGGAAAGAGTATCTTCCTGTGTCAGCAACTTCCTGCTAAAAATTCCTTCAGGACTAACCAAACACTAGACTCTTTACCAAGTTTATTAATGTACCTACCATACATGCACATGTAGATTACAAGTAGTTTACCAGGGTTTTTTTTTTGTGCTGTTAATTATAGTGACAAGATTAAATGTTCTGAGTAAACCAACTCAATACTGCTGTTTGCATGCAGAATGCAGAGGGAAAATATTTGCCTTAAAAAATAGTATTGGAAGTGAGTGAAGGTTCACTCTCATGACATTGCTAGATTACACCGTGCCCGAAGTACAAGGCATGGGCCTAACGCTACTGCGTTGGTCCCTAACTGCAAGACATTGGCTTTGGCCATAACTCATTGCCCTAACCATAGCGAATAATGAGATGGTTATTGTATTGTCCACTGGGTTATTTTAAGGATTGCCCCTGGAAATCTCATAAAGTTCAGTTAGGCGCATTGTGGTTGAGTTGTCACTTGTGTGGTATTTTGCTCAAGATGGAATAGAGGGAAAGTGAGTCTCAGATTCCAGACACCCCTAGTGCAACACGTCCCACTTCATCAGTGTAATGACATGGACAACAGCGAGATATGAAAGAAAAAACAAGACCTAGTCAAACTGGCAATGAAAGGAGTTTCCCTCACCACCTTCACATGGGCCCGGGTGTGAAATATAATAAGTGAAGAGGGTACTGTAAAGTTATTGAATGAGAATGTTTTGACCATTAGCAAGGTGACTGGAACTCAGAGTAAGCTAGGCTGGATTCCACCATCCATATGTTTTGAGTTGTTTTTTATTGAGAGAGAGCAATGAGTTCTTCTTTATTGCTAAAGCAATAGCTAATTTGGCAGTGATAAAAACGTAGAACTGTCAAACAATTTTCTTTCTTTTCTGTTTATCTCTCACATATAACTTGCGACCACAGCTAGGTCCAGTTATAACAGTTATAGCAGCTACCACAATTCCCACTGAGAGTCATGGTGTGTCAAAGATGTTTCTTTATTTTATTATGATCAGTAAGAGACTTGGTGAACATTGCCACCTAATCTCTGTGTGTGAAAAGAGCAGCTGAAGTCTGTTAGACTAAGTTAATTCACACCTGCTTTTTCCACCAAATAACTGAGTGGTCAGTTTGTTAAACTGACAAGTATTATCTGCCAGTACTAGATGAATAATATAACTATATTAGCATTCTGGTGTTGTATATTGCAAAGATTCATCATCATGATGAGGTCATGATATTGCTATAATTATAGATTACATTAATCTAGCCATGCCATACCTACAATGCAGAGATACTGTCCTGGCCTTAACTCCTAGCTATCTAACCTTAGCTGAAGTCAAAATCTGTCCTGAACTGTTGATGATGTAATGCAATCTGCACAAGTAAAAATAGAAGCAAGTCTCTGTTGTGCTGCATGGATGTAGCTATGGCTTGATCCTCTTAAGACTGTGTGGACACACTGCGCATAAGAGCTGGTTGGGCCGTATAACAGATTTATGCATCAAGCTTTAACTATTCTGTTGAACTATAATGTTACTTATAATTCTAGATGACTTGTTGTTCGCCCTTATAAGTAGTGAATGACTCTGTTCAAGGTTTGAGTTGTAAAAATAGGACAAAGTTTCTACATTACATTTTCCACAACAGTAAATCATGAGTTTGTTGTAACTTGGTGCTCTTCATCCAAAGTATAACCAACCATCACCAAAAAAAATAGTTATCACATTTCAAATATTTTTCGTAGATACAAAAAGTTTCTCAAGTGTCCAAACAGAGTAAGCACTAAATAAGGGTGATGGAATATACATTGATCCCCTTGTGCCTGGATTCAACCAGGATGTACCTTGCACATTTAGTCGGCTAGCAGTGCTACCATCACCTTCCTGTCATTTTTAATAGCTAGCTTATGCTCAACAAAAGTAAGTCTGGCTTATCTGACCTTTTACTTTCATTATCTTTGGGGCAATCAAGGATAAGTGGTTACCTGTGCCAGACTAAACAACCATGTACGAGAAAGTATGCAAAGTTAAAATATGTCGAAGAACTGAACAAAGTTAACAAACAAAGTTTGCTAGTCTTATTAGTAGTTCCTTCTATTTTATCTTTGTCATGGTCATCCTCGAAGTCAGAGAAAGGTTTGCTAGAATCCTCTGACATTTTAGCTTGGAGGTAAGCCATTCAATTTCTTGTGTGGCTTCAACTTCCACCTCTCCCAATCACAATCTCCACCATGTTACCACTGAGATCCCACAGACCTTGAATAATTTTATGTACTCCCTTGCCAGATATCATACCTGGACATGGATTGTAATCTTAATTAGAGGGAGAACATTATGCTGTTCAGATTTTGTAAATGTATTCGAGAGTGAATGATGTAGAATGCTGATATCATTTTAGGACATATGGCATTTGAATATCCTAGGTAGTAGGATTGGCCAGTATCACCACACACTGAGATAAAAATCATGTTTTCAGCACTCTTAGTAATGAAGATCGACTAACAGCCATTAAAAGGTAAAAAAAAATATATGGTGTCTCAAAAACCAATAGTTAGTTGATGCACAATGTCAATGCCAGAAGTTCTCCCAATAAGTAGCTAGTTGGTGAGTGAGCAAGTCCTCACTGAGAAGTTGAAGGAGAAAACTTGTGTTTCCATTCATGGCTATATCTGCAATATATATTATCTCCCTATGGAATGCTTTGTGTGGTGATGTGTGTTTTAAGTGTTACTTTTCATAAATAAAACAAGCTATCATAATCTTATAATCTTGGTGAAGAGTAGATCAAGGGGAATTTTTCTGCATGAAAGCTCAAGGAAGAGACTAAGTGCATGCTCAGTCAAAAGAGGAGTTAAAATGGCTGCATAGGAAGAGATTAAGTGCAATAAAAGCAATACATCATCAACATGCATTGAGCTGTGGTTTGTCATTTTAAAGAAGACACATTATGTAGGAGTTGGGACGTTTATGAGCATTTTGAGGAAAAACTGTGAAATCGCTCATTCTTGTCAAAATGAGCAAATTAGGTTCCTTTTCAACATTATGGAACTGTTTCTACTGTTCAAATGACATTAAACGTCTTTTGGTGAGAAATCTCCCCTTTTTAACCAAAAGAACCGAAAGAAGCTCTATTTTGCTTGAATTGGGAACCTGCTGGAAAAACTTGTGTTTTCCTACCTTTGCCAAGTGCTGAAGTTGTATTCAGAGATTGTTATAGCCCTCAACATGTGTTATTACCCATAGTCCAACCTTTATCCCTCAAATAACAACAGGATCCTTACTAACTTCCACTAAACTATATATATATTTATAAATATATGTGTATGTATACATTAGGTAAATCAATGTTTTGTGTAAAAAAAAAGGATTAAAAAAGGTAAGCAAAACAAAAAAATATTCTGTGCGCCACAACTTGTTGGAGGTTTTTCTATTATAATAAAAATTATTATATGTCTTTAAATGGTAATAAATGCTGTGGTATTCATTAATCCATTCTTGTTTCCTTTCTTTTTTGCCAAGTCAATCCAAAATACGTTGTTTTAAAATAAATGTTTATCACCAAAATCTACATCAGTTGTAAGTCATGAGATTCTTGTTAACACACTGTTGATACATTACATGAGAGTTATCAAGCTAACCAAGATTCATCAGCAAAAAACAAAGTTTGTTCCGTGCACTGACTTTGATGGACCACTGTTCTTTGAGGACTAGTGCAAGATAGAATTGGCATTATAATGGAGACCACGACATATTTTAAACAGTAATTAGTAATTATAACTGATGTTCTTGTTTGCTTCTTTCAATACTCAGACAATTCTACACATCATCAAAAAAAAATGTCTGTGGTGCTCAGTATAAGTACACTCCCAATCTTAAGTCAAATACTAGAACTAGGTGTACTCTCTTTGACATAACCTTCCCTCTTGGCCATAGAGTTATTATTCAACACATAGGCTATTATGTTACAGAGCATCATTCTGTGCAACTGGGAAGAAAGTGGGAATCTGTATGTATATTAATACATACAGATGAAGGCTTCTAGTCAAAACATCGAGAGAATACAATTTCAAGTCGATTATTGCATATATAGCATTCGAGTTTTAGTGATACAGCTTTAATGCTGTCATGTTGCACTATTTGTGTTGTATTATATGTCCCTATAAAATGGTGCTGGTGTTCTGTGCTGTTTGATCTCAAGGGGAAACCTCTATTCCAAATCTGATGTGAAAAGTTACCCTCAAAGAGCCCTTTTTAGTCCTCCACCCTGGAATTCTATAGTCACCAGTTCTCTATTACATCAGTGCTGATTTCCTTTACCAAGCCACTCCTCCAGGCATGTCTGCTGTGCAGGTTGCTAATGTTATCAATGAAGCCAATACTGCGAGACTGACTCTGCAGTTCACCAATACTAATGGGAGAGGAACTCCCACTCTGAAGGTCTCACCTTCTGCTGAGTTTATAGGTTCTCTACAGAGCACTACTGCTTCTACCTTCAGAGCTGCCATTACTCTCCTTTACAACACTAACTACATGATCATCATCACAGCCAACAACTGTGCAGGGCCAGACAAGAGGACATCAGCTTCTTGAGAGGTACAATACATTTGTCTAATTATACATACAGCTACATTCAAGTTAAATATCATGTTCTCTATACAGAATAGGTCAAAATAAACTATGTAGTGTTGGATGCCCGTGTAGAATGTACTGTATGCTTGACACCACTATTAATACATCTATTACTAGACACCACTATTAATACATCTACTGCTAGGACACCACTATTAATACATCTACTGCTAACAACTATTAATATATCTACTGCTAGGACACCACTATTAATACATCTACTGCTAACAACTATTAATATATCTACTGCTAGGACACCACTATTAATACATCTACACTAGACAACACTATTAATACATCTACTGCTAGGACACCACTATTAATACATTTATTGCTAGGACACTACTATTAATACATCTACTGCCAGGACACCAATATTAACAAGCCCATACTTAGGACACCACTATTAATACATCTACTGCTAGGACACCACTATTAATAAATCTACTGCTGGGACACCACTATTAATACATCCACACCCAGGACACCACTATTAATACATCTACTGCTAAGGACACCACTATTAATAAATCTACTGCTGGGACACCACTATTAATACATCCACACCCAGGACACCACTATTAATACATCTACTGCTAAGGACACCACTATTAATAAATTTACTGCTGGGACACCACTATTAATACATCCACACCCAGGACACCACTATTAATACATCTACTGCTAAGGACACCACTATTAATAAATTTACTGCTGGGACACCACTATTAATACATCCACACCCAGGACACCACTATTAATACATCTACTGCTAGGAAACCCTATTAATACACCTACTGCTAGGACACCACTATTATGGGTGTAGGCAATAGGTGGGGCCGGAGGGGGCATTAGCCGACCCAAATTTCAACCTAGACAGAATTTTTCAAGTTAATGATGAGATCAAAAATTGTCCAAACCAAATATGTAATTCAATATTAGAGATCAACAATTATTTAAACTGTCCAAAAATGTGCCTTCTACTATTATTGTGTGAAACAACTTCAATGCCAATATCATCTAATGATAATAAATCTTTATGTACATGTAAAACCATACACCAGTTTAATCTGCTTTGAGATATTGTGGTACATAGCCATGTCTTCAGCCGGCGTAGTGCACTAAAACTTCTTTCACTGATTGCGTTAGTTGCTGGTGAAACCAACGTAAAGTTTACTGATAGTGATAACCTCTGACCTGTTGTGGACTAGTCAGAGACTTTAGGAAGACAATTATTGATAGAAAATCTTCCAGTGGTGAGACTCTTCAGTAGAACTAGCATGGAGGAGGGTCAACTGAGTTTGTAATATGATTGGATTGCAGAAGTCGGAGTGATAAAATGAAACAACTTCTTCTAAGACCTTTGGTCTTCAACAAAGTTTCCAATTTACTGAGCATTCTAAATCCTCTTTGTTCAAATCAGTCCTGAATAGAAAATACAACAAGGTCTATGGCCTCAAGATATATTCTTCTGCAGTGCTCTTGTGGTGTAATAGGAAATTCAGATGCAGCTTCTCCTACCTCAAAATGGCATGGCACTTTCCTTCTACATGGCAACAAAGGTTCAGACACTTCAAGTGAAGAATTCCACTTTTCAACATACTTCCAAAATAGGTCAAAATAGTCATTTCAGCGAATTAATTCAATTGCCTGGAGGGTGAGATCCACAAGTTTTTGACCTTCGCAAACTGAGATCTTTTCGGCTCGTAATGAACATGGCAAATTATCGACCATACTCAGAAGCTTTCTACACAATTCAATGCCAAAGAAGAAGTCAATTTTTTCCATCTGTGCAGCAACTCCAGTTATTCTTGCTCTTGCTTCTGTGTCTCTTGTTGCATCTCTCGCAACTTCCCATGTTGACTGCAAAGCTTCTGAAATCGATGCCACCGATTCTGCCCTGACAGTCCACCGAGTTGGACATAACTCTGATACTAGATATTCCACAACAAAGTCTGTCTTGACCTTTTTGAATATCACATCTCGCTTTGGGGATTTTTTAATAAGCTTCATAATTTTGTATATAATGTTAAGAGTGGATTCCATTAACTTGATAACCTTTAATGTATCTTGTGCAGCCAAATTCAATGCATGGCCATAACAGTGCGTGGAAGACGTCCTTATTGCAACTCCTGATCATACTCTGGACATATTAGCTGCACCATCATAACACTGGCCATGGCAATTTTTCAATTCTGAGATCCATGCGTAGAAGAGTATTCTTGATAGTCATGAAGATGCTTTATGCCGAAGTTGAATTCTTGCTGTATATCCCTTTTAACTTGTAAATCATCATCCACATAATGCAAACAGAATACCATTTGTTCGGTATTAATTATGTCTGTGGTTTTATCCACCATTATAGTGAACAATTTTCCAGATATAGCTCGAGTTATTTCACAAACTATTTTTTGAGCCATAATACTGAGAATACTTGGACTCATAAACTTGTCCTGATTCTTTTCCATCCACTTGGTCAAGTTAGGTTTCTCTTCAACACGAACCTTTAGAAGCTGAACGAAGTTAGAATCCAACTCTCCACTAACTTCCTTTAAAGAGTCACTCTTGTACTTTCCACGTATTGCCAGACTCTGCCGACCAAGATAGCGAATGGTACTCATGATGTAGTACAGCATTTCCCAATTTTTAGACTTTGTTTAGCATGTGTAGTACTAAGCATTTCACACACGTTTTTTAGGCTTTTGGGGATTACTTCAATAACGTTTACTGCTTCCTGATGTGCAGCAGAACATTCAAAGTTCGATAACGCATTTTTCCAGCTAGAAAAGCCTATCTTAGAGAATACACTAGAAGGTTTCGTTGCTCAGCTACAAAGTAATAATAACACAAAACAGTCTTATTTCCTTCTTGATAATGCAACCATGGATATTGCTTATACCATGATGGCGAGAAAGCACGGTGTTGCTTACCAAATGCACACTTTGGAAATGACAGGCCAGTTGGTTGGTGAGCTTTTGCAGGGCTAAATGGCAATGTGAGAGTACCTGCAGCTGTTTGTGTTGGCTGAGAAGCTTCATCATCATAATCTTCTGCATCAACAAATCCAAGAGACTCTTCATCTTCCTCTGTAATGCATGGCTCTTCTGCAATGCCTGGCTCCTCTGTAATGCCTGGCTCCTCTTCTGTAATGCCTGGCTCCTCTGTAATACCTGGCTCCTCTGTAATGCCCAGCTCCTCTGTAATGCCCGGCTCCTCTGTAATGTCCGGCTCCTCTGTAATGCCTGGCTCCACTGTAATGCCTGGCTCCTCTGTAATGCCTTGCTCCTCTGTAATGCCTGGCTCCTCTGTAATGCCTGGCTCCTCTGTAATTCCCGGCTCCTCTGTAATGCCTGGCTCCTCTGTAATGCCCGGCTCCTCTGTAATGCCTGGCTCCTCTGTAATGCCCGGCTCCTCTCTAATGCCTGGCCCCTCTGTAATGCTTGGCTTCTCTGTAATGCCTGGCTCCTCTGTAATGCCTGGCTTCTCTGTAATGCCCGGCTCCTCTGTAATGCCCGGCTCCTCTGTAATGCCTGGCTCCTCTGTAATGCCTGGCTCCTCTGTAATGCCTGGCTCCTCTGTAATGCCTGGCTCCTCTGTAATGCCTGGCTCCTCTGTAATGCCTGGCTCCTCTGTAATGCATGGCTCCTCTGTAATGCCCGGCTCCTCTGTAATGCCAGGCTCCTCTGTAATGCCTGGCTCCTCTGTAATGCCTGGCTCCTCTGTAATGCCTGGCTCCTCTGTAATGCCTGGCTCCTCTGTAATTCCTGGCTCCTCTGTAATGCCCGACTCCTCTGTAATGCCTGGCTCCTCTGTAATGCCAAGCTCCTCTGTAATGCCCGGCTCCTCTGTAATGCCTGGCTCCTCTGTAATGCCTGGATCCTCTGTAATGCCCGGCTCCTCTGTAATGCCAAGCTCCTCTGTAATGCCTGGCTCCTCTGTATTGCCTGGCTCCTCTCTAATGCCTGGCTCCACTGTAATGCCTGGCTCCTCTGTAATGCCTTGCTCCTCTGTAATGCCTGGCTCCTCTGTATTGCCTGGCTCCTCTGTAATACCTGGCTCCACTGTAATGCCTGGCTCCTCTGTAATGCCTTGCTCCTCTGTATTGCCTGGCTCCTCTCTAATGCCTGGCTCCTCTGTAATTCCCGGCTCCTCTGTAATGCCTGGCTCCTCTGTAACGCCCGGCTCCTCTGTAATGCCTGGCTCCTCTGTAATGCCTGGCTCCTCTGTAATGCCCGGCTCCTCTGTAATGCCTGGCCCCTCTGTAATGCTTGGCTTCTCTGTAATGCCTGGCTCCTCTGTAATGCCTGGCTCCTCTGTAATGCCCGGCTCCTCTGTAATGCCCGGCTCCTCTGTAATACTTGACTCCTCTGTAATGCCTGGCTCCTCTGTAATGCCTGGCTCCTCTGTAAAGGGATGGGTGTGAAATTACAGGGGCCACAGTATAGCCCCTACTTATTTGAGGAGAGCTGTTGTTGGACTATAATTATAGTAATACTACAGAGCCTTAGAGTTCACACACCAGGATACTATCACTTTCATACAGGATACTATCACTTTCATACAGGATATTATCACTTTCACACATGATACTATCACTATTATACGGGTTAGTGAAAGGGAGCTGAATGGTATCCTTACGGCGGTCCCCTACTCTGTATATCAAGTCTGCCTATCTCCTCTATGCAATGGGGATGTCATATCTAACATACACTTCCCCACTTGTACCTAGTGCAGGACCCACTCCCACTGTAGGCCAGCTCACGGTGCCAGAAGTATGTAATATGCAGCCTGGCCATAGGCTACAGGTCACACTGTTAAAATTGGGCATGGCAGAGAGCCCAGAAGTGGTCCAACTGCTGAGCAGGGCTATTGCTAAGACCCGGGCAATGGGAGGGAGATACCAGACAGACATTTCTGACAACACATGGACAGATAAGTGCCTCAGACGGTTTTGACAGACAAAACTTGGCACTGCTGAGATGCCACTTTAGGACCACAAGTCGTTAATGTCAGACCGTAGTATACCACGTCATGATGGTGGCATAGTGAGTTTGAGAGTGGAGGGCTCCAGCGCTGCAGGATGTGGTCAGGCATCCACAAGTCTAGCCTAGTCACCTAGGGGAGGGGGGGGAGCTTGTAAATTTCCAACACTTTCTCCATCTCACTATGAGTTATTATATACAGAGAATATATAATAATCCTGCACTAAGATTGACGGAGTAAACAAGTGATAGTACAATAGCTATTATAATGTTACAAGCAGCTGCAGATAATCCTATACATTATAGGAAGTTGACATTATTATTATTATTATTATTATTATTATTACATGTATTATAAATATTTTATCTTAATTTTTTAAATATCCTGTTCATGTGCTTGATGCGTGTGCCGGTTCACGTGCTGGATGAGTGTGCCAGTAGCATGCGGTTAGCTAGCTCCAGTATATAGCGGGTCAACGCCAGTTTTAGTTTCTCATTATTCCTAATGAAGGCTAGAGCATCTAGTCGAAATTTAAAGACAATTTCGCTATTATTTCAGCAATAATTTATATTCACCTTCTCAATAATCAACTTAACATTGTATTCACTCAACGTTTCGACTATATAAGATGCTCTCGAGTCTAGCTGATTAGCCAAATGGCATCACGCCCGTGCATGCTCTGAAATCTGTTGACTCATTTGGCGTCATACCAAGCACTTTATTCGCGCGATCTGCTAGCTGCCTCAACTCTGTACGAAGCTATAACGCTGTAAGTTCATGATAGTGCCTTTTTAGAAATCTTTCAAACAATTGTGACTTATACATTAAAAATAAAAAATAGGATAACTATCTATGGATCTATGGCAAAAAGACAATGTTTCTCTTTGGAGGAGGCATTGGATGCAGATGGGGACTTTGATGAGCCATTTGCAGATGGAAGTGATGAGGAATTTGAAGGCCTGCAGGAAGGCAAGAAAATCACTAATGTTAAATAATATATATATAATACATTTAGACTTTGAAGAGGAAGCTGCTCATCCCAAGCTGCTGCATTACACCTTTCCCCAACCCATCTAGCCAAGTACATTTGAATGTCGCTTTCCCCCCACCCATCTCAGTAAGAGACTCACATCAGACCCCGCAAACACTTTACCACCATTGCTATCGACAACACGCACTTCCATATCCCAGCCTACTTCAGTATTGACCACACCCCTACCTCAAACCACATCAGTATTGACCACACCCATGCCTCAACCTACATCAGAATCGACCACACCCATGCCTCAACTTACATTAGAATCGACCACACCTACTTACACACCCCAGCCCCAACTCCATATTATACAGACTCAACAACAAATCCAACCATAACACTCTTTCATTCCTTCCACTGCCACCTCCTCAGCCTTGCCATCCACTGTCTTTTCCACACAGACATTGTCTCTAGTTTGGTCCACAAACCTAGTGACCCCTACCATTTATCTATTAACATACTCCGATACTCCGTAGGACCTACAGTTCCTATTCCGGAATCGTCACTGGAGGGGAGGTATTTTTTAACACCTAGCATAGTGAAAGAGATAGTAGATCCGACAAACAAGTATGCTGAAGAAGTCATAGGTGCAGAAGCCTATGTTTCTTGGAAAGAAATTACCAAGGATGACATTCCAGCATTCATAGGCTTCAGCATTCTAATGGGAATTAACCACCAGCCATCCCACAGAAGACTACTGGAAGAGGGATCCCATTCACAACTATAAACCTATAGCCCAAAGAATATCTAGGGATAGGTACAGGGATATTACAAGATATCTACATTTTGTAGATAACTCTACACTTTCCCCAAGGGGCAGTGAAAATTATGATAAGCTGGGGAAAATCCGACCTCTTGTCAGCCATTTTCAACACCAATTTTCATCCATATACAGGCCGAACTGCGAGATTGCAATCGATGAGGCTATAATCAACTTTCGAGGACATTCATCCCTGAAACAATACATGCCCATGAAACCCATCAAAGAGGAATGAAGGGGCTGATAGCCGAAACGTTTCCCCCCAGAGTTCGAGATATACACAGGGAAAAAGAAAGTTGAGGTTGAACACCACTTGAACACCACTAAGGACGAAAGTGTAAGGACGAAAGTGGTCAAGGACCTAACTGAGGACATACACAGGGCATGTGGCACCATGCCTATTTTGACAACTTTATTACCTCCCATAGCCTGTTGGTTGACTTGGAGAGGAGAGGGATCTACTGATGTGGGACTGCCTGGAAATATGGGCGCAGTTTCCTGAGGAGCTGAAGAAAGCCAAATTCAAGAACAGGTAAAATGTGCACACTAAACACAAGTTAATGCCATGTGGACAACAAAGGTGTCGTGGGGGGGGGGAAGCAGAAAGTCCAACAGATACATATTTTACTTTCTGATCGATGTGGCTATCACAAACGCCTTCATTCTGCACAAAGGATGGCCAGGAAGCGGAAGTGAACTTATGATCAAGAAGTTCAGTTTCAGCTGGTCAAGGAGATCAGAAGTTATTGTAGGCAACGCAGAGCTGGGTGTGGTGGCTGTACTTCCCAATAAAGAACCCTGCAACATCTGGGAAGTGCAGTCGAGGTCATTGCACTTATTGCCACCAGCAACAGAAGTGCCAGTGGTACTGCCAGGAATGACACGCACTGGAATCGGGGCACCGACTACTACCTATTGTGGCATAAAAAAAATTATAGTCCTGTTATTGGAATATAACCTTCTCTCTCCTATGTACCAATGTACTACATTCTATTCAGGATGCACGTACAATACTCCTATAGTTCAACTTAGCTAAGTTAGCAGCTACGCGTTTCAAATATAATAATTAATTATAGCGTACCTTTCTTTCTCCATTGCTAGCGAGTGACTCCAGCCATCAAGAAATTCTTGCGTGTTTTTTAATTTCATGCACACGCGTTTTGGGGGTTCACGCGGGAAATACAAAAAAGGCAGGAGAATCAAACACTGAGGTCTATTGCTCCTGTTGCATTTGGAACAACATAAGAGGTTATATGCTACCTCAACAGCAAGGAACCTCAACAGCAAGGGTCTACTAGCTCTTTCTTTTTCATGTTCCGGGTAAGAAGGGGTACCTAGCCATCACATAATTATTATACTATGTTATACCCGTGTATAGGTGTAGTTGTTCAATGGCGCTAAGAAAAAAAGGAGACCATGCCCAAGTTGTAAATCCCTGAAATCAATTAGGCATGGGAGTTTTTTTCTCAAAATCTCACCGGGTACTTCAGACATGGCTGCTATTAATATATTGGTGGGTGAGGCAGTACCCTGTATTAGATGCAGCAGATGAGTGTGGCTGCAACAAGAAAACGGCAATTAATGCATGGGGGTAATTTCTGGGGGGGGGGGGGGGGGGGGGCTGGTGGGACCATGGCCCCCCCAACTTTTGGCCAAAACAAGTTTTCTAAGGGAGTTTTCGCAAGCTGTTGAAGGTGTTCACTAACAAGTTATAGCACATTCATATTTGTCATTGGTGTGAAATATGCTAGATAGAAGAACACCATAGAACAGCACCATAATATTGGTAAAAACAACAACTTTGTTCCCTAATCGGTTCAATACATGTGACCAGTTAGTGTATGTCAGGAATAACAGCCTGACAACTCAACCACCAAACAAGCATCAGACCATACCATGGAACTAACACTTTAGGTGTGAGGATCATTTTAGCTGTTAGGATCATTTTGACATTTATATAGTTCATGTATTTCATTGGTTCATTTTGATTTTGCCATGACAGCAGTGGAGTGCCTAAATAAGTAAGCTCTCCACTGCCTTATGTTGAGTTCTGCTATAAACCTAATGTGCTGTTAATCATTATTCGGAATACTAAGCAATATAAGAGTGAACCCTAACAGAGAAATTAGCTAGTGCTGCTGCAGAGTTGAATCATGCCTAAAAGACAAGCCTCCTTGTTAAGTTTTTGTCAAAGTCCAACTAAGAGACAAAGTGAGTCTGAGGAGAAGGCTGATGATCAAGCCCAAGGATCTGATAGCCAAGATGTACAGGTTGAAGAAAACCCAGAAGAATCTGTACAGGTACGTCTGTCATAATCCATCACATGATAAAAACATTAAGCCTCTCAATTTTTATGTGGCATCTCAGCCTCTGATGTCAGTGAATCCTTATTAAACAATCATATATTGACAGACCCTGTTGTTGTTTTTGCAAAATTAGACTTTGACTCAAGCTACAAGTACTTTTGATATCTCTCAGGAGCAGCAAGTAGAATATCCCTGACTCTGGATACCCTTCCTCAAGTTCCCTACCAGCCAATCAACATCAAATACCCTAAAAGCAAGATGGGTCATCAACGAGCATTCCAACCAGCCTGGTACTCGCAATTTTCATGGCTGCATTATCTTCCAATTTCAGACACTATTATTTGCCACACTTGTGGCACAGCCAATTTGAAGGGATTGCTTAAGCTGGATACAAGGTCTGAAACCTCCTTCTTGTCTGATGGGTTCAGAAATTGGAAAAATGCTCTGTGTAAAAACAAGGGTTTCCATAAGCACGAAAGCTCGCTATGTCACAAGCATGCAGTTGCTATGTTAACTCAACCTTGTCATATTGATGAGCAGCTGAAGGAGTAGCTTAAGAGTCAGAAAGAGGAAAATAGGAACTGCCTCATTCAAAGTGTATCCTATCTTGCCCGCCAGGACATTGCCCTTCATAAGGGCAAGCAAGAGGTGGAGTCAAATTTCAAGCAACTCCTTCTTCTGCGAGCTGAAGATGATAAAGTGCTTCGTAAATGGATTGAAAAGTCTTACGACAAGCATATCAGTCCAGATGCTCAGAATAAAATCTTACAAATCATGGCTCTAAAAGTGCTTCATGGTATAGCAGCTGACATAGCTGAATCTGGATGTTACAGTATCTTGGCTGATGAGAGTACAGATGCGAGCAACATTGAACAACTTGTGATTTGCATACGTTGGGTGAATGAGAGGACAGTACATGAGGAATATATTGGTCTGATGTCAGTTTCTCAAACCAATGCAGACACAATTGTTGCTTGCATAAGAGATGTACTACTACGCATGAATCTCAAAATTCAAAATGCCCGTGGGCAATGTATGACGGATGTTCGACCATGACTGGAACCAAAAATAGGGTTGCTGCACAAATCAAGCAACTGAATGAAAAATGTCGGCTAACACACTGCTATTGCCACTCGCTTAATCTTGCTATCGGGGATATATACAATAAAAAATATTTCCTTGTTGAAAGACACGCTTGATGTGGCTTATGAAATTACTAAATTAATAAAAAATGAGCAAAAAGAGAGGCAGTATTCCGCAGAAAGCAATCAGAAATTCTGGGGCAAATGGAACATCATTTCCATGTAGACAATATTGACTCACCAACTCTGAAAATCCTCTACCCAACAAGGTGGACTGTCCGAGCAGCATCACTGAGTGGTACTCTGATGATCCTATGGGACTGGGCACAAGACCATGTCAAAGACTCTGAAATGAAGGCAAGAATAATTGGAGTGGAGACTAAAATGCTAACTTTTAGTTTCTTCTATGGTCTTCAGCTTGCCACTGTAGTACTTTCACATTCAGATAACCTCAGCACTTGCCTTCAGAGGGCAGAGCTATGTGCAGTGGATGCTCAAGCGAATGCCAAGCTATCTGTCACTGTCCTACGAGGAATACGATCAGACAGGGATGCAAGCCTCCATTGGACAAAAGTAACTCAAGCTGCTGTGAAGTTGGAACTAAAAGAGCCTTCACTTCCACGTCACCGTAAGATGCCATCAAGGTATAGTGAGGGTAATGCTCAACATGAGCACCATACCAATGTAGAGAACTTTTACCGCCAAATCTATTTTGAGGCTGTGGACACTGTAGCTAGCTGCATTGAGGAGCGTTTTAATCACATATGCAACGTGTGAGAAGGTCCTAGTGAAAGGAACATTGGGGGAGGATGTCTCACAAAATGTTGACGAACTATGTGAGTTCTACACTGAGTTTGACGCTGATAACTTAAGAATCCAGCTATCTATAATGGCAGAGTCCTATCGCAGTTTCAGTCAAGATGAAGGTGGTGGTAATACATTGCAAAATGTCGTTGATTTCCTCAAAAAGAACTCTGGCCCCTCATACCAGAGGTCATGTCTTTGGTCAAGGTTGTTCTGGTTATGCCGGCAACTAATGCAAGCTCTGAACGAGCCTTCAGTGCGCTGAGAAGGGTGAAGTCTTACCTTCATACAACAATGTCGAACAACCGCCTCAATCATTTCATGACATGCACAGTGCATAAAGAGCTGGTGAAGGAACTGAGCCTCAAGCAAGTGACAAATGACTTTGTGGATAGAGTAGAGAGGCGCTTAGTGCTAGTATACTGTTTGTCATCTGGTTATGTTATGTGTTCGGGTGATTAATAAATTGAAAATATTTTCAACACTAATTTACCCCAAAGTCTATAGTTCTAATTACTCCTATTTTTCAAAATATCCTGGATGAGTATCTAGAGACTCCCCTAGAGACCCCCCTAGAGTAAGCAGCTTTAATACTGCTTTTGCCCCCCCCCCAACTTTCATATGGAAATTACCCCCCTGTAATGTGTACCAGTGGCTTAGGGAAGTGTGCTCTGCAGCACTATGTTGGAACCAGATTGTGCTTGGTGGTGTTGGATCTATTATTCAAATAGACGAGTTACAGTACCCAAGG